>JACSYO010000228.1:342500-907253 GCA_016806645.1 Ophiodon elongatus | reverse complement strand
ATATATACATACATATATATATATATATATATACATATATATATATGTATATATATATATATATACATTTTAATAGTTGATGCACCAGTTTCACTGTTGTTATTTTGTCTGAAAGGAGAGGTTATCTCACTGGAAGGGAACATTTGGAAAAAGAACAATAACAATTTCATCCATTTGGACATTTAATGTCCCACTACCTCAGCAAATAATTAAATGCGTTAAAGGAATAGTAGGACATTATGTGAATTTTGCTAATTCGCTTTCTAGCCAAGAGTTAAATGAGAGAATCAATCCCCTCAAACATGACAGCGGTATCAATCTTCTCATCTAACTCTTGGCAAAAAAAATGTATCTGCATATTCCAAATTGTCCTTTAAAACTCGGTAAAATGTCATATTAAAACTTTAACTTTACTTTTTAATATTTTAGTGCCACATTACTTTTGACTTGCAGGGGTCAAATTACAGTCTGCACTTTTGCACACGCAAAACACAACCAGTGAGGCAGCAACGAGCTGCAAAATTGATGAGCCAAAACCAATGTTTTTGTTGTGATGTTTGGTGATGCAAAGCCGCACCGATGTGTTCTTGAAGCTTTTTCATCTTGCAACACAATCTGGAGATGTTGTGTTTGCAGCAATATTTTCAACTGCCAGATTGTATTACTCCTACACACTTCACCTATTGGAGCCCTGATGAATATTTATGATCCACAGCAGTGCCAATACATCCAAAGAAGAAATATGGTTTCTGTTTGGAAATATTTGCTCAGATGGTATATATAAAACATTAAATCTTATTCCATCGTTGTTCCTAATTTGATGTTGGGCCAATATCTGATACTGCCCCTGCAGTGAACAGATGGACTTTTTGGACGATCCAAAACCAATTGTTCACCTTATGATAATCTGTTCTTTTGATATCATTTCTATGAAAGAGCTATAAATAAGCACTAATAAGTGTTAAAAATACATCTAATTAAATCAATTAATTTTATGAAAAGCATCAAATTGAGCCACGAATGAATCCACAATAGCTATGAGTAAAAGGAGTAATTTGGACCTCCTGTCCACAAGGTCGTGCTTTGTTTTCAAAATTAACTTTATTACAACATCCATGATCATGGATATGCACAGGACAAGGTGAGCAATGTCTGTTGCAGAGGGAAAAGCAGTCAGAGTTGTCAAAGTGTTGCTGACAACTTGATAAAAAAATCTCTCACAGACATGGTTCTGTTTGAGAAGCACGGACGAATCAGATGAGTGAAAAGAGAGAAGGAGGGAGAGCGAGCGTCTTCTATATTTACCAGTTTGCTTTCCATACACCCCTTCACAGGCTTGATTGATGGAGACACAGATGTGAAAGAGGAGCAGCTGCTCGGTGCTCTCAGGTGTAATTAAGAAAGGGCTCGGTCACACAGAGAGGCCCCCGGGAGGACTGACAGAGCGCCGAGGAATCAGCACGCCTCGGAAAACAGCAAGATCCAGCAGCCGGCTTCCTTTCACTTGTTACAGTGAGAGACTTTAAATGGATTGGCTTAATTGTTGAAGCATCTCTCAGACCATCTGTGTGTGTGGGAGAAACGGGTTTCAGCTGCATGTCTGCCTCTATCTGTGCTGCCTGTGTGTTCGAGCATAAGCAAACTGTGAGCCATCGCAGTGGCAGGGCAGTACCAAAGTTAGAAAAATAATCAATTAAATCAGCCAGGAAATTGTGTTTCAACAACTTGTTACTCAGAGTCTCTTGTGGTCATTTGGGCTCATACAACTTCTGCGGAACACACCGGGACATGTGACCAGACTCCAAATTTCAAGATTAACCCGGAAATGTCTTTCACACACACACACACACACACACACACACACACACACACACGTACACACTCTATTTTTCACACCAATGCAACAATCAAAATCACAGTCGGCAGATGTTAACTTGATAGCTCCATGGCTCCTCCTGCCCCCCTCCCAGGGCACCTCTTCCTGTCCGATCAGGAGGCCATGTTCTGTAGAATCAGCACGTCTGCTCGGTGCTCCCTGGTCGCTGCCGGTCTGAGCCTGCGGAGGCCCGATCTGCTGTAATTTGCCAGGCCCATTACTCCCACAAATGTGATAGCTGTGAGCCCTGTGAGTGTGAAACAGTTGGTGGGATAGAGAGTGGTAGGAGAGAGAGAGAGAGAAAGAAAGAGAGAAAGAGGGACAGAAAGAGAGAGAGAGAGTGGGAGAGAGGGAGAAAGCATGCTATACCTAGCTATCGCCTCGGTCCTACCACAGTGTCTGAAAGTGTCTGATGTGTTGTGCTAATGGCACCAATTATGCACCAGAGAGCACTGCTGATGGGCTGGTTTCACAGCAAAAAATGCTGGGAGGAAAAATGGTTGCAGTGGGAAGCCTTTGGGTAGCAAAAAATAAATAAAATAGGGATGTTAGAGGCAGGAGGGAGACGAGCCACCAGGGGCTTTTCCTTCCTAATAGCGGTCTGCTCGCTACCCAGACATGTGGAGGTGTCTGGTTGGATCGCGGCCACGCAGGAATTTATGTCTGTTATTTTCAGAGGGGCAATCCAAGCGAGACCAGGACCAATCAAACTCTCTCAATAAAACTGACTTCCCTCTGGAAGTCTCAAAGGCTTTCAGTAGATTTGATTTGAAGTCTATAACTTAGAAACTAGTGGGCGTGGGGCTGTGATGCTGCGATACTCGCTCTCTGTCAAATTGTAAAACTTCAACTCCCCTGTGTGATGAAACTGTTGGAGAGTAGAAGGTGCATCAGAGGTAATCATTCCATTTTTTGTGTAATCCCCTGGCAAGACTGTGCTCATTGTGTGATGTTTACAAGGGACAATTAGTTTATATACCTTTTCATGTGTTGGTGTGAAGCATCAGAGGGAACATTTTGAGAAGAGAGTCTTCTTGCACGCAAAGGGAGCGAGACCAGAAAAAGCGTAGTCATGTAATTGGCTCCTCTGGCATGTGAGAAGTAAAAGAGTTGTCTATGAATGTCTTGATGGGTGCCGGGAGAAAACTTTAAAGAAAGGAAAAAGTTTTAATTTCATTACATGGCGTTGGGCTACCCGCATGCATACGGAAGATAATTACAAGTCTTTGCGTGGAAGCAGATTTTTTGTTATTGTTGTTGCACACAGCAGGGTTCAACAACACAACTGCAAGAGCTGACTTGCTCACTCATGTGCAGATGAAATAAAAAGAATTGCGGGGGGAGTGAAAATGAGACCATCTATATTCAAGAGATCTCTCAAAAACAATCACACAGACGTGCATCGTGAAGGCAAAGGCAGCACAGCCACACCTTTGATGCACAGATGGCGTGTGTAAACTGTCTCGTTCCCCCTCATGCTCTTCCTCTCCTCCTCTCCACTGAAGCCCCCCCCCCTCTCTCTTGCTCTCTCTCTCTCTCTCTCTCTCTCTCTCTCTCCGCCTCTGCCTCTCTCTCTCTCTCTCTCTCTCTCTCTGCCTCTCTCATCCCTCATGTCCCACATTCTTCCTTCCTCTCATCATCCTGTGTGTCACTCAACGGATTTCTCTCAGTCTGCCGGCAGCACAGCACCTCGACTTGCAACCCGTCCTGCCTAAATTTAATAAATGAAGCCTCGGAAAATTGGCAAGGAGGGCGGGAACACCACGGCTGGGTAAATGTTTGCTGAAAGCTTCAGTTTATATAGACGTTCCGCTCCTTCTGTGATTTGGAGATTTCATAGAAAACGGCCGGCGATGTGATTGTCTATGGGCGAAACAAATTTACGTCAGATGATCTTCTTCTCCCTAAATGGTTTACTGAACATTGAGCTGAGGCGAGCCCACGGTCAGAAGTTATGTGGGCTTAAGGATAACAAGCAATCAAACACACTCAGACACTAAGTCTGATTGGGGTCAGCATCATTGAATTCAGTCATGACCTCCCATAAGCGGTCAAGAGATGTAAAAAAATTATTATTTTAATTCCATATCTATTGTTAAAAAAGGGGTTGGGGGAGGGGGAGCCTGATTCCAAACATGGACCTTCTCAGTGTCTGGGAGCAGAAATGATGCTATATATTAAGAATCCCACTCAGTATATCTTTCAATTAAAGTTTGAGAAATTATTTGTATAACTTTCTGGCAGTGTTGGAGAAGAACATTGGCATCACCTTCATTATTTAACATCTCTACAGTTGGTGTATTGGCTGTTTGGGGAAGAATAAACACAGTCTTCACAAACGGTCCAGCAGTTAAATTTGCGCAAATGACACAAAGCAAAAGATCACTTTGCTTCCTTTTCTGAACCAAACAGTCTGTGGTCTGAAGACATCTTTAGAGGTCGGGGTTAGTATGTTGTTGCCTTTGGCCGGAGCCACGTTAGGTGTTTCCTCCTGTTTCAAGTCTGGCTGTAGCCAGATATGTACCATGGTATCGATATTGTCGTCTAACTCAACAAGAAAGGGAATAAGCACATTCCAAAAATATCAAACTCGAGTGTCTGCATGGTGTTGCTACTGTCCAACACACAATAACTCTGGAGAAGTTCTCCTATCTTGCCGGTGCAATGCCAGTGGGAACTAGAGAAAGTGTGCCCGGTTGTTTGCTGAAATAAATGTAGCTGTCTCTGCTGGCATACTCGTAGGTGAAATGAGATTTCTTTTCTTATTGCACTTATAGTGAAGGAGGTCTGAATAAAGGGCCTGCTGGGTTTTTTTCGCTCCCTCAAATGAGACAAAGCGTATAGGAACACTTGCTTTCCTCCACAAGCAAAATTCCTCACTTTACTGACACTCGCTTTGCCTTGTGACAAGCTGATTGACAGATAATCTGACTGATGGATCGCGTCTTTAAAAGAAAGTGGAAGTTGCCAAGCAAGCCCAGATATAGAAAAGTGAGCTAAGGAGACAAGGTTATCCCGAACAGTCGAGAGCTTTCAGCTGCATTTCCATCCACTTTATGATGAAAGACTGCTGTCATGTTAAATATCAGATATGGGGTGGATCACAGAGATATTGGGAAGAAAGAGTGCAGATTGGTGAGGCATTTGTTGAGAGCCTGATAGTTCTGGAAAAGGAAAATGAAAGGCACTCCAAATCTCTAATGTGCATCAGATTTTAAGCTCTTTGCATGTGTGCGTGGTGAGGAGCAAGTGTGGGTAGGTTTAGCTAAACAGGGAGGCCCGCTGAGGATTCAGTTTTCACTCACAGAAATTTCAACTTTTTCTTATTGCCTGCTTCAAATCTCACCAAGAAGGTGTGGGGGCGTTCGGCTGCTCAGAGCCGGGGAATCGATGCCGTAGGCAGGCAGAGCGAGGGATCAGCGCTGAGAGGTGCGGAGGACAGGACACTCTTGTATCACTCACTGGGTGTTCTTGGCAGCTTGTCGTACTTTGTGTGTGCTTGTACAGGAAGACCTTTGGCTAGTGATGTGCCTCAGCCATGTATCACCAGAAAAAGCATGTTCTGTATCCGCGTAGGTAGACCTCCCGCCCTCCAGTTCTCATTTCTGAGATAATTTCTTCCTGCCTTTTTTTTTTTTATTTTGGTGTATGTACTGCCTGAAAGGTTCAAACACGGGTGAGATGCAAAGGGCAGAAAAGTTGGAACAATTAATCCCCCACTGATAGAAGGTTTCAGGCTGAAATCATCCAACAGCAGAAATGATACCAGTGAGCACTGAGGTGTAGCAACGACAGCGACATTATTTCACCAATCTGCCTGCACATCACAGTAAAGATACACTTTAGCCAACGTGACTCTGCCACAGCGGGGGATAAATCTGAAAGAGCGCAAACAGAATCGACCCCCATTCCCAGGAATAATGGAGCTGTCAAAGGCCAAGTCTGACCCCGCAGTAACCCACCGGGGGCAATGATATGGCACCTATCCCTTCACACTGAGTCTGCAGCAGAGTTGGAGGGAGGTGGTGGTGGGGGGGGGCATACGTTTGATGATAGCAGTCATCCTCACTGGAATGAGGAAAAATAGAGGTCATTGTGCCACTGTTATCTCATGGGAGACGTGTGTGTAGTGAGAAACCCTGTAGAGAGCATGACAGTGACAGAGAAGGAGGAATGACACTCATAGTAGGAAATGATTGTTGATGCCTGGCTGGAGCTGATGAAACCTGCCTCAATGAAATATGGGATAATTTCTGATCCTCCTACACCTGCAAACTAATTAAATCACGATGGCAAATGAAGCAGCTTTTCTTTTTTTTTCTTTTCTTTTTTTTTTTGCGAGACTGATATCTCACTGTGTTGGTTCTATTTACTGCCTGTTAAGATAAGATGCATTTCCAAGACGCAACGACACGTACCCTACGGCATCAAAGCGTAATGCACGGCGAGGCAATCTTGCATCCAATCTAGAGATCAGCTCCAGTAGTCGGTGTGGTCTCTGGAGGGGTGAGACACGCATCCTCGCACTGCCTCTCGCCGCTCTCCATCCATGGCGCATCTCTAGCTCCGAATCCACTTCGGCTCTGGACACACCGGCGGCAGCGCTCGACCCGCACACACACGCACACACACACGCACACACACACACACACACACACACGCGCACACATAATCATATACACAATTTTTTACAAATGCAGCGCACAGGACGGAACCGGCCGTAGAAGTCCTTCTGTATCTGATCGAGTGCGTCCATATGGTAAGGCAACATTGTGTTTTCTTTTTTAAATCTGTTGTTGCATTTTACGCGCAGCGAGCTCGAACTGTTATCTAAAGATGCTCTAATAGGAGAAAGAGTATTATAATAGTGATAATGTGAGGGGTAAAAACAGTAAATATATCTGTCATTACTCCACACAGCGACTTAAAGTGTGTCAGCGGTACTTAATGGTGAGTTTACAGTGACCTGGTCTTACTTTATCGGCTTACGATGCTCTCCACACGGGCGTAATGTTGTGAAGATGTGTTTGTTTCATTCTTATAACATTTATCAAAGAATGCTACAGTTGTTTTTAAGTGACATTCAGCCGCTGTAGATTTGAGTACATATTGGTATAAATCACTGGAAATATATTTTCACTATTTCCAGGTGCAAATGTTTGCTCTCATCACCGTTACAGCCAGTAAGACTCGATGCCCAGGGAGGATTTTTTTAGTTGAAAACTGGGAGATATTCGGTCTGAACGTCTATGATGCGGTTACAACATCAACGTGTCATAAAACACACATTTGTTTGAAAATGCTGATGGTTTGTTCAGTTGTAGGTTGAAAGAGAGATGATATTGGTTATGTATATTTCTCCAAAGTCATATCACGCTGCTCGGTGAAATGTGGTCTACACAAAGACGTGATTTGAACGTGTCATATAAAACATCATAAATATGGAACTATAGCTTGTATGCTGCCCACAAGAAGCTCCCAGGACATCGTAACGGGAGCAGAGTGCATTCATGTAAATAACGAGCGTGTTTACTGCTGGAACACGCATGCGCATGCACTTGGGCTCAGGCTGCTTCTACAACTTTGAAAGTTGCACCGGTCTGCAAACTCGGTCCCGGACCTGCGGAGCGAGGTGAACGCGAGGCTTCACGCTAACTACATACTTTGTAAGTACTTGAACTACTTTATTACTATGATGCAAACCGAAATTATCACCATTAGTATCATTTCATGCTGCTAGCTTGTAGCTACATCAGCATGGACCAACTGTAAACACAAGTACATGTGTGTAAGTTAATGTTGGCTACTGTCTTTATGGGCTGATGCTGTAGCCAGACCTTATCAAATTTAGTTTTTAGTTCATTTCACATGTAAAATACACGACAGGGAGCGAGTGGGGCTACATACAGTTTACATGGGAAAGAAGAAGTGAGTAAAACAAATTAATGTATAAGGAGAGGGTCAAAATATTGTTGTTTTGCATACAACTACATACAAACAATACAATAGTATACTGTGCAATATATATTGAAAATATGCTTAATAAAGGACTCTGGTCACCGGTGAAAAGATGTTCAAAACTGGTTCAAAAGTGAATATGTTTTTCTAATACTGTTTTATTTACAGATGTCCACCTTGAAGATATGGTGGACCACCTGAGACCGGCTCCTGGTGGCTTTAACAACGACATTTAAAGAAATGAAGGGAGATGAGGTTCAACAATCGTGTATTTTCAATTTCCTTTAGTTACATTTAAAGAACATTGTTCATGTTATTATATTCTTGCTTAATAAATACAAATTAATTATTGCCTGTGTCACATGGTCTTCTTTGTGCTGTAAGTGAACTGTTGATGTGTTACTATGAATAAGTGTTTAATTGCTTTACTGTGAGCATTTTTAAGTTTAAAAGATGTTTAAAATACAGTTATAGGTAAAAGACGTTAAAAAGGGAAAGTTTTTTCAACGAGTATTTGTAGACGTTGATTGAATGTTCACGTTTAGACCATATTTCCCCAGGATTTGCAATATTGTCTTTTAGCTGAGAAATGTGGATGTGGTTTCTTAGTTAGGCTCTAAAATGACGATATGCTACTATTTGCACAATATAGAGCATTAAAAAGATAAAGATAGAAAAAAAACGTTAACTTTTAAAACCAATTTTGAATGAAAAAAAAAAATTACAGGTCTCTTATATGCTATTATTTAATTTCATCCTCACTTAACTTTACTCTATTATTTTCCTAGTTATGTTTCATTTAACACATTCAAACAGCCCTCTGTTTGCACTGTTCTTCCTTCTGCGTAGCGCCTTTATTCTGTGTGTGCTGGAGGAATCATGTAGGACAAGATTCATCTTCTCTCCTATCACAGGAGATCCTCTGTAGCCCGGGGTCAGGTGTAGCTCCTCTGCATGCAGCAGCGGCTCTGCTCTGCTCTCCGCCTGTGGTACTCTGCATGTATACGTGTGTGTATGTGGTGTTGGTTTAGAGACAGAAAGAGACAGGGAAAAGGCATAGATGGAGAACAGAGGGAGAAACACTAACTGGAGATTTGAAGCCACTCTTGGCGTTGCTATACTGTTGCTCTACTCTCTGTTTCCCAGGATTGATCGTTGCCAATAAACTGCTTCACTCAGAAGCTCTGTGAACACACAGAGGTGCCTTAATAGAAAAATCTTTGGCACTGTCACATCCCTCAATCACTTGCATCCCAAATCCCTCAGTCCCATCCTCATCACTAACTTCTAACCTCATTTGTTGCCTTTATTTTCCACAGAGGCAATTGCCTTTTCTGCACCATGCCCAAATGTCATTACCTCCAACACCTTTGCCGCTGGCTATGTTAACTTAGCAGCAGCAACCTGCCAGAGCAGCGTGCACCGCACACCGCACACCGCACAGTGTAATCTCTGGTTGAGCCTGTCCCCGAGGCTTTTATCCCCTGTAAGCACTATTATTGTTTGGGGGAAACAAAAGCTGAGACATCTGAAGCTCGTAGTCCCTTTCCAGCTGTTGACAGAGTGTCTATTATTCCTGGTGGGAGTCTTGGTACGGGAGGAGTTGTAAGCCAGGGAGAAAGGAGGACTTGCAGATCAAATTGCTTTAATCCATTGAAGCATCTGTCCTCATTCTCCAGAGGGCAGCAGTGTGTGTAGCAGAGGAGGCACTGAGCCCCGATCACAACTGGAAAGGAAAACAAAACCTGTCGCTGAGGAATCATATGATGTGCCTTGGTCAGCCAGCTGTGCAGTACATGCTGGGTATGGATGGCAGGACTGTCAAATTGACAGATTTTTTCCCCCTCTTTTCTCCAGTGTCAGAGATGGTAAGAAGCTTGGTCAAAGTTTTTCATTATCTGCAGTCATGCATGCTTCTATTTCTCTGCTTTTTCACCCATCTTTCCTGTCTTTCAACAAACGCACAAACGCACAAACGCACAAACACACCGTGCAGCTTTAAAATTGTTCTGGAAAAAGAGACAAACGGTACAGCATCCCTAACTCTGTCATTCTGTCTGCAACTAACAAAGTTTTTTCCCCCTGATGGGTTCATTCCGCAATTGCTGTTTTTTGTCGTATTCAAACAGAATGGCTCATGATGTCAACTCGATTTCTTTTCCCCTCACCCACAGAGTAAATGTCTTTGGTTTTGCGGTGTTTGTGATTAATGGAACATCAAAAGCCGATCTTAGCTCAGTGTGATACATTCCTGAGGATATGAGTCTGCCAGGGACACATAAACATCATTAATGAACAAGAGGCAGACTGGAGAGAGACAGAGTGACAGAAAAAGGGTGTGAAGAAGCAAACAGGAAGGCAATATTTGTTTTTGTCAGTAATATGACACTCATATATATATATATATATATATATACCTGTGGTTTTGATGATGATTGCCACAGTGAGTGATGGAGACACACTTTGCACCCAGGGATCTGGTGTGATTACCTACCATCAGTTTGGTGCGAAGGGACAAATGGATGGCAGCACCTTTTTTTCTAAATCCATTTGGAAAATCACATCTCCCTTTGCTCTTTCATGCCCAGTGGCAAAAAACTCGGAAGTGTACAAAGGAAACTTCTCCACTCATCTATGTGAAGACAGCTATATTTATCTGGGTATGTAGCTCTCTGCTGGGCTTCGAGGCTTAATTACCCAGAAGAGAGGAAAGCAAAAATGAAACGCAATTATGCAACTGTGCAGAGGGTAGGCTATCTTGAATAGTGGAGCTGTTGTAGATAGGGAAATTACTGCTAACATTTCGCAGTAGAGGTCTGACCTTTGTGTTGTGTTTTTCTGCAGAACAAGTCTGTGGATCCTTTAGGAAACAAATCATGAACCTGTTTATCCAAAGCTTTGAGGCGACTTCTGGTATAAATGCTAAGAGGTGCTGTCTGTTTGCTCCGTTTGGAAAGAGAAATAGCATTTTATTAAGTGAGCTTTAAAGGTATGATTTTGTCACCTTTGGAAAGAGCCCAGACTAAATGTTTACTCCATTTCTGTCTGTAAGCTAAGCTAAGTACAGACATGGGAGTATAATAGATATTTTCTTCTAACTATCAGCAACTTCACTAGAAAACACTATTACACAATGAGTAGGACAAGCGTTCACATTCTGAACTGGCAAGGGAAATCTGAAAGGGAAAAGTCAATGTGACATACTTTACCTTCTCCTGTTTAAGTGCCCTTGAGCAAGCATCCCAACTGCTCCAGCAAGAGCTGCTCATTGGCCATCAGTGGAAGGCTGCAGGGGTAAAGGAGTGGGAGCTGCACATGTATGAAGCTGAGAAAATGCATCAAAATGAAATCTCATTGTGTGTGTCTCTGTGCCTCCCTGTCGGCGTCAGCGTGAAGGATGTAGAGCCAGAGGGCGGGGCAGGATGGAGTGTTCCTGGAAGACGGTGCTGCTGCTTGTGTGTGCGTCTCTCGGGGTCCAGTACACAGCCATCCGCACCCTGAGGGACTCTCTGTCTGGGCCCTGTCAGGGAACCTACCGCTGCCAGACCAGACACCACAGAGGTACGCCTCGATAGCCAGATTGTCCCAAATACTGTCCTTCCTCGCTACAGGAGAGCAAAACATATATATAGCTGTTGGTGTATAGATATAAGCTCATATGTATTGCACAAAAAAACAGAAACTACCTAAAATGTATGTGTGTTGTTACAAAACTCGGTTGTGCAGGACCAGTAGGAGGGACACACAGACACACACTTGATGGGTAATATTAGAAAAATGTTACCAAAAAGTATCACGCAAAGAGATTCAGTAAAGAGCCAGAATCAAAACTGTGACTGAAAATGAAGAAAAAAGAAAACAGATCATTAAACGAGGGAATTCCCAACAAGTGGGGAGGATAGAGAAATTAAATATGTGTGATTCGTTTTACAATTATCCTCCAATTTATCTCCATTAATCCGCTCTCATAGCGCAGCTGTAGCTGCAGCTCCTGTGTATGAAAGTAACATCCCCTTTGCAATCAACTCCTCATCAGCAGTAATTACACGTTAGCTATTTGCACTATATTTAGAGATCCGCCATTTCATAAGCCCCTTCGGTAACCACCGGCAGACAAGCAACTTACTCAGGCATGTTTACCATCTAAATTATTTAAGCTTTATTGGCTTGATTCAGTCGTTCACTTTCTCCAGGACTGAATTATGATGAAAACCAACATTTTATGAGCTGAAGTAACTCTTCTGGAATAAGTGAAATAACTACTCTTTTCATCAGCACTCTGCTCCAGGAAACACGTAAAACAGGTTGTGTTATGTATAGTTGTTAATAAGCTTCATGATGCAACTGACGTCAGCATCACATAAGTTAGACATGTAACATATAACGTATGACTTGGTTGTTTCGTCCTTCTAGACTCCAGGTGGAGATCCTTGTGCGATGACAGCTGGATGCCGGTCGATTCGCCTCGGAAGCACATCCTGCTGTTTGCCACCACACGCAGCGGCTCCTCCTTCACCGGGCAACTCCTCAACCAGCACCCAGGGATCTTCTATGTATTCGAACCCCTCTACCACGTCCAGCAGGCATTCACCAACTCCAGCAGCAGGCTCCGTCGCACCCTGGACCGCCGGGCTCTACTGGGAGCATACAGGGACCTCCTCCTCAATCTGTACACCTGTGACCTTCACTTCATGGAGAATTACATCCGTCCGGAGCCCCAGGACCACGTCACAAGCTCCTTCTTCCGCCGAAGCTCCAGCCACGCACTCTGTTCCCCTCCCGTGTGCGTGGATGCAGGGGATGTAGCGGCCTCTGCTACGCCTGATGAAACCTGGTGTCCCAAGAAGTGCGGGGCCCTGAACCTCACCCAAGCCTCTATGTCATGTCTGTCAAGGGAACACGTAGCCATCAAGACCGTGCGGGTCCCTGAGGTGGGGGACCTGCGCACCCTGACAGAGGATCCACGTCTGGACCTGAAGATTGTCCACCTGGTGAGAGACCCCAGAGCCATCCTCGCCTCACGCATGATGGCCTTCTCAGATCAATTCCGTGCTTGGAAAATATGGAACGCGACAGGACGGCAGCCTCGATATGTGGACTTGACGCAGATCACCAGTACCTGCAAAGACATGGCGGCCTCTGCAGAAACAGGCCAGCAAAGGCCGGCATGGCTGCGGGGACGCTACCTGCTGGTGCGTTATGAGGACCTGGCGTTCAATCCGAAAGACAAGGCCACTGAGATCTACAGGTTTGTGGGGCTTGAGATGGAGGACAGGGTGCGGATGTGGATTGCAAAGAACACCAACAGTAACGTGTCGTTCCCTTCAGAGTGGAACTACAGGTACTCCACCACGAGAGACTCCAGAGCGACAGCAGAGAGCTGGAGGCTTCGTCTGGGCTTCGACATCGTGAGGACTGTGCAGAACCTGTGCAATGACACTCTGGCTCTGCTGGGATACAAGCAGGTTCACTCTGCAGCTGAACTCAGAAACCTGTCTCACAGTTTAGTGGAACACAGGACCTTTCAACCAATCACATGGTAGATTAGATTAAAAAAAGAAAAACTCTTTATTTATTACCGCAGATTTTACTCTCTGTCATGATGCTGATTAAATGAATGTATAATTTATCTTATTTTTCAATAATGCCTAAAGTAAATTAATATCACTTTTTATGGTTTTGTTAAAGATATTAAAGTGCCAAATGTCAAGCGTGTGTGACACGGGAAAAGGTATTGATCTAGAATAAAATTTATACTGCTGTATGTGTTTATTGAAAACACTACTCGACCTGTTCAGCAAAACACTGAATTGTGATGTGATGGAGCTATTACGCTGTTTTTTTAATTAAAGTTTCTCAGAATTTCAGTGTTTAAATGCAGAAAAAAGACAATTGAAAGATCAGGTGCCATTATAGAGTAACACAGGAAGAAAAGCAGATTTATTTTATATATATATATGTATATACATATATATACATATATATATATATATATATATATATCCTCTGCAGCGCACAGCAGCTCTATTTTTAAGTGAGGATGTTGAGAATATGAGAGCATATTTGTTAATACTGATTAACTGTTGCAATGAAAGAGTGCTAATGTAATGACTGGATGTGTTTGAAAAAATGTTGTCAGTGTAACTCTACGGTTTGTATTTTCTAGACTTTTTAAAATAAATTATTCATATGTAAGAAAACGAAGAACGGTGCAAATTCTTTTATCTTGTAATCCCTCTGTATTTGGCTTGTCTTTCAGCCAAATTTCAATCCGGCTGTGACTGTAGTAACAAATATGTTTCCAACCCAAGAGAACACATGCTGCTCACAGTGTGCTTGATTTTAAGTTAACTTTGACCCTAAAAAGAATAATACCTGGATAATTCAGCAGTGCCAGCTGTCTGCAGCGGAGTATATTTAGAGATTAGACAGTTGCCTGGTTTTCTGCCAGTTCTCACATTTGAAATTGGTCTTTGTGTCTAAACAGAGAAAGGAAGTGTGCCATCTCCAGACACCAGCCCATTCATCTCCATGAAGAGCTGCTCTCTTGAGATAAATGCTGGAAGTAGTTTCTAAGGAGGAACGCACTGCATGAATCATTTCTTGCCTTCTTATGGAGACTGCAACTGTAGCTCACTGGGAGCTATGCGCTTTAATGCATATGCCAACGAAGAAAGCCACTCTAGAGGAAAATATCTAACATGAGAGTGTCGGTCATGGTGCTGTGTGAGTATCATTAAATTTGAGGTGAAATTGTCCCTTTAATAATGTATTTTTAGACACCCAGTCGTCTCCATCCTTCCTGTTGCTGCCCTATAGCTGCTGACACCAGGGATATCGCAGCGCAGACTACAGAATTGATCTACACATCCAGCTGAGGAGAAACAGGATTTAAGATGCATGGAGAAAAGATTGGCCGTCTTTCTTTGAACTTAATCTGCAAGGCTACACAAACTGGCCATAAAGTAAAGCTTTATGACACCCGGGGAGATGTGCTTCATCGGTTTTTCCATAACCAGCCTGACACACAAAGCTGCAAGTGGCCTGAGTCAGCCGTCAGCTAATTACCAATTTCTTTGCACTCAATACCGGCAACCTCTTTCTGTCTCCTTAACTGGGCTGACAAATTTAGGTCTTATCAATATGGGTAACAAATATGAGACGCATGCTGCTATTGGGAAATGCAAAATAGCACGCTGTTAATCTCCACCAGTGGTTCCTAAACTATTTTGTTAGACACACCCCAAAGCCCTTTCAAATTAACTCAAGCGCCTCTTCATTGACACATTTAAACCACCATCCATTACTTTTAGCTAGCTCTTAACTGTTTATCCATCACTTTAAGCTAATTATTTATCCATTTCCTTTAGCTACTTTCAGCTAACCTTTTAGACGTATCTGTTCGCTTTCTAAGTCGTTTCCACACACTCTGAATGTGCAGTGTTACGGCTGACTCAATATGTGCATATATTTTTTCACTATGAGTTGAGCTAATCCACAATCTTTCCACATTTGGTTGGGAATGACTGATCTACGCTGCCCATGCTGGACAACATAACAGAGGTCAGAGTAGATGTGAGGAGCATTTTTTTTTTCAACACTCAAGTCAAGTTGTTTAAAGGTGAAGAAACCAATTTAATTCTGTAAATGGTTCCTGTTCATGAGGTGACAGGGCACGTTGACATGTCACACTGACAGCTCTTGGGAAGCAGGGCAGGTGATGAACTGATTTGCATGTGTGGAAACAGAAAGAAAGTTTTTTTTTTAGAGCACCATACTTAAGTAAAACAACATAATAAACTACAAATTGTATGAAGGTGGAGGCTTGTTAGCAGGTTGAGGAGGAAGATCACAATCAAGCTGCAAGGCTTAAGGATCAAAGCTTGAGAAGACAATAATCTCTACTGCTGTATGTATTTTCATCTACAGTGTAAACAACCGCAATTCCTGCAGGGAATCACATTAATATAGCAACTAATATTGTGTTTATTAGACTCAAGACACCACAGACATAATTTGTTTTCATTATTTACTTTGCAACATGGTGCCCACAATTCAATCGCTAAAAACAAAATGTAACAAACACTGTCTCCAATGAAAATAACTGTATCTACTAATTCAAAACCAATGAATATTACAGGCTTCAGGTCATCGGTATCAAGGAGCACAGACACAGTATGAACCAGCTCCCAACGATGTGTTGATAAGCACCTTCTTGACCTTCCAGCACCGCTGTTGTGTCAGTCAAATAAGCTCTATCACGTAAATCCCCCCTCTGCTCTTCCCTGACACCTGTCTGTAATCACCAGCCTGAACCATTCGCTGCTCATAATGAGATGTGGGAGTGAAGGAGGTTGTGAGACGTCCTTGGAGTTGCTCCTCCAGCTGTAGTTGTGTCATACAGGTTCATTATCCCACAGTCGATTCTTTATGGTCCTTATCTGGGCAAGCAGCCAGAAAGTCGTCAAATTATGAGCTCTCTCTCGCCGTCAACGTTGACACATAACCGCGTGCTTTGATCGAAATCAATGTCATCCTCTGTGCACGTGAGCATAAATAAACATGTGTGTACCTGTATGTTCATGCAGTATAATGGAGATATGGCTACATGATGACAAAGGTGACACCCAGCAGCAGAGCGGCAGAGGACGATTTCTGACGCTCTGTGCGCTCCACAAATTGCCCTCCTTATAGGAAAGCATTGATTTAAAAAAAAGGTCAGTGCCCGGTGAGAGAAGCACACACAGCATATTGACAATCCAGTTAAAATGACTTGTGAAAAATCCTGTCAATGACCAGAGAAACATCTCCTCTTACTATTTTGCATCAGACTCACATAAGCACTTAAAGATAGCTTCTCACAGCACACAATATTTATAATTTCTCTCTGTCTCTCTCTATCATAGGCCTATCTGAAGGTTTTCTCTAAAAATGCTTAAAAACAATGAGAAAATACATTGAGCTCTGCGGAAATTTAAGCTCTGCAGCTTTACCTCTATTGATACAACCATTATAATCACAGCAGCACTGGCACCAAAGAGGTTGCATTTTTCACTCTCCTTACTGGGAGCCAGATATGTCCTTTATGGAGAGATTAAGGAGCATTTAAGATAGAATGAAACCACTTTGAGCCACAGTATCTTTATTACTGGAGCCACACAGGCCCTGAGCAGACATCAGCCTTTGTCACGCCCATCATTCAAATGCTGTTATTTCCCCCCATGCGCACAGTACACAAACGCACAAGCCCTCCATACGCACCCCTGGTCTTCAGAGGCCATCTTTACTTCTCTGTCGCTGCTGTCTCTCGAAGCAACTTAACATCTTTTTATAAGTTGCATTAGGACATCTCTCCCCAGCATTTGTTTCCAGCACAAGTTCACTCACAGCTTATTTATTTTGTTTTCGACTGATCCTAATAAGGGGCTTTCACAGCGAACATCAAAAGGACAGCTGGCGAAGCTGCATCTTGGGTAGAGCTCCTCAAGGTAAATGCAAGCAGGCTCCCCCCTCCGTCAAACTTAGCATCGTCAGCACTATCACACACACACACTGCAGTTTAAAAAGACGCCAGTGAACCTCAACAAGTATTTCATCAGCGAATAAGCTTCAACAACAGCAATACATTAAAGCACCATATGCATGTATGATTGAGGCCGGAGCCCCCTCTTAACAGTCAGCAGGATCTAAATTATGGCTTTACATCTTTACAATATTAAATACTCAAATGATCTTGTCCTTTATAACCCTTTTGGGTGGAAGACACACTCCACGAGGGCATATGGTGAATGCTTAACTTCTGTAATATTGCAAAGGGTAATTAGGCATTTCACAATCTGAGGTAATAGGCAGTAGACATTTTTTATTTTAAAAGGCATCTATAGCTTATGAAATGTCTGGACTATTTAGAGGTTTTTTTTTCCATGATGCACAATGAAGCAGTCATAGGAGGTCTGGCAAGAGAGATAAAATGTGTAATGGCATCGAACATGAGGTGTGTAACCATAGGCTCCTTCTGAGGCTCCTCAGTGGGTAAATAATTAACTAATCACAGTCAGCCTGTTTACAATACAGTCATTGTGGTGGAAAAAATACTCAGATCTTTTACTTAAAGTTACTGCGAGGAACTTTTAACTGGTTATGAAACAGTCTCAGTTTAATACTGTTGCGGACCATCAGCACCGCTGCCGCTCCAGCGGGAGGTGGCCCCCATGTGTCAGATGTGTGCGAGTTGGTCGCAGTTACTGTTGTGGCTGATTCGTCTTCTGGCTCGATGATGATTAACCTTCTTAAAACCTAATTATGTATAAACTTAATAGCTATCTCCTATCTGACTACTAGTTAGGCGCCACAGGAACTCACGAACGGGACCTTAGCAATTTAACACCCACAGAACACGAGAGAGATTGGATCAAAGTTCAATTTACGTAGATTTATTTGTAACACACAGATTACGAACAGACCGAGTTGGGTCCGGAATCAACTCACGAACAAACAAACTAACATCGTACTTACAGCGTAACATTTGCTTAAGTGCGGCCCACCTTCCAAGCCCTGAGACCATCCCTGTATCTCATATTCGGCGACCTCGTAAATAACTTCTTGACAGGTCACGCCGGTTTCCTAAAGTAAGAAGTTTTATCGCTGTCTGCCTCCCATCCTTTCATGCTCCATTAATATATTTTTATCGCTGACTCCTACGTCATCCTAACCCCCTCTTGTCACAATATCTACCCTATTCTTATCTAGCCCCCCCTTTGGTCTGTGGTCTCTAAGACCAGCTGGTGGTTTCAGCTCCATCCCTACTGGCTCGTTCTGGAATTGCGCCAGGTAGCCGAGTCCTTATCTGTTTCTACTTTTCTCTGGTCTCCTCCCTGTTTCCTTCAACTGGTGGGAGTCATCATTTGCACTGTAAGTTTTATTACCCTGGGAGTTTTAACTTTTGGCACCCTTTTAGAGGGTCATAGGTGCATGCTCATCTTCCCAGGCTGGATATACACATTGTCTGAGTGGGCCGCTTGCTCGCACAGTTCACATGAGTATAACTCATCACGGTCATGTCATGGATAGATAGATATATGCGACTATGTATTATGAATAAACATTTTCATGTCTTGGACAAATTGATATATGCTTATTACGTGCTTTTAATAAACCGGTTCATGTCCAGGGCAGATAGATATATATAATGTGAATTCGTAAGTTTAAAACATAAAACATTTTCCTTCCACATTACAAAAGAGACATTTCCCCTCTAAACTTCTCAGATAGTTTCAATAGAATAACTGTACCTTACAACAATTTGTATCACAGAACTTTGTTTTTTCTTCAACGAACCCTCACATTTATCTTGTGACCCTTTGGAGGGGCCTGGACTAAACTACCCAAAACTAGCCTATATAAGATAGTTCAAGCGCTATAATCATTATTTTTTCATAAAAACAATCAAATGACGATAAGCATCACGACCCGAGTTAGAAATACACACACAGGGGAGAGACGGGGCGAGAGACAGAATAGTCGGAAAAGTACGTGAGTCACAGAAGTTATTTTACATGTCGTGCTCAAAAAACATAAAAAGTGGACAACGTAAACAAAGCCTTTAACCAAGCTGGACACAATCCTATATGTTCATTCTTCCCACGGGCAGTTCAAAACCGGAGTGTTTCATATGTTAAGCGACCGTGGCAATTATTAAAAGCAATGTGAAGCGCCACTATGAGACCAAGCACAAATCTTTTGAGCAAACGCACCCACTCAAATCTGAAATGAAGGCACAGAAAATAAACAATCTAAGGGAAAGGACAATTCAGTTAAATACATTTTTGTAAAAGGAATTATTTTATTTTAGGATAAACATATTTCAAAAGCTTTCTGTTATGTATTTTATTTCTAAAAATCCATCCCTTATTTTACTTGAATTATGAGATAAACATGTATTCATTATTAAAGTCTATAATATTTATAATTCATCCAGTTCAATTTTAAAACAGACTATTAATATTGTTGAAATATTATTCAATTTAACTTTCTTTATTTGATTTGACAGTCAGTTGTTGACTACATACAGACGGTGATACAACTACTTGGCTACGTCAAAATACATGGCACTAAATCATAGCACAAGTTAAACATTATTGTGATGTTCCCGACCTCTGCATGAGGAAATCTTCTGTAACTGAACCTCGTTGGATTTTAATTGAATACCCCTGCTCTATTCCAATAAATGGATAATAGATAGATATTTTAATGATGAACACAGAGTGAAATTATTGCTGGTGCTTTAATGGTGCTGGTTTAGTTCCTTCTGGCATCCTCAGTGGGCTCTCAAACAGATCAGTCCATCTACTGGCGTTCAGTTACATACCCCTCACCAGCCGGAGCCAGGCTGCTCTAAAGGATCTTACCCCGAGGAGAGTCTTTCTTCCGGAAGGTTTTGGAAAACCAGTCCAAATGTTTTTCAAGTGAGCGAGGCTCAGATGTTTTAGTTGCGGGCATTGGTCTGCTGCCCCCTCTTTCCCTCCCCCACATCCCTCCTCCCATGTTTGGCATCTCTTTCTTTTTTTCATTCCCAACTCCGCTTTTGGAAAACAGTTGGTGTGAAAATTTCTGTGGGATTTAATTTTTTCATTTTCTCTTATGGAAGTCTTTTGCACAGGAGGACTAAAGCGCAGTATGAGGCGTGGGCTGCGGTATCACAGAGACAGTAGGAAGAAGGTGTGATGACAACGCTGCAGGCTCAGAATCGGATCACACGTCATGCTTTACAGCCTTGGTCTGTGAGTTTGGTTTGGCCTCAGTTTCTCCAGCCCACTCATCCCAGCTCGCAGCAGCTGAAGATTTCGGGGAAAGTTTCAACCACAAAGATTCTCCTTTTCTTTGTCTGGCTTTTACCTAACATGCTTTGCATTGAACCATCATCCTTCTCTGTTTTCATTTCCCTCCCTCCCTCCCTCCCTCCCTCCCTCCCTCCGAAACTGCTCCCACGGTAGATAAAGGTATACCAACACTGTCAGCACTTCTTCAATGAATTCCCAACTAGCTTTAATTTTCAGACTCATCCATAATTCACACCAACAGAGGGCACCGAACAGAGCGGCATCTAGCTGGATTAAAGGACCAAGTACTGTATCTTTTCCTTTCGGTTTCATTTGAATGGATTTCATATTCATTGAAATGGCATATGAGACAAACAATTTCAATATGTTGAAAAGGAACAGAGTGGCTGGAGTAGAGACAGAGGGGAGACTATTCCTTGACTATTGTGTCTTTAGTATAGATGCAACAACTCAGGCTACATCCACACTACTACGTTTCCATTTTAAAACGCATATCTTTTGCTAAGTTTATGCCTAGCGTCCACACTACTCAAGAGTTTTAAAACCCCAGAAACGAAGAGTTAGAAAACGCTACGGACGCTGCATTAGTTTGAAAACTCCGAGGGTTGCGCCGTAGTGTTGACATGAAAACCAGGGACCTTTGAAAACGATGATGTGGCCACCCTCGTTCGCTACTTGATTAGTTCTTAGCAGTCACGACGTGTCCTTCCCTGATTCATCACGCTGCCGGAAGAAAACAAACAGCAGCCTTGATTATCGATTGACTACCAGGTTAATTCAACACGGATAAAGGATTACAGGCGTTGCTGACCTTGTGGTCTATACAAGCAGTTATATTAGTCTTTTTCTTATGAATGCTTATTTTGTTCTGCACAACTATTCACAAAAAACTGTAAACAAGCTAAAGCATAAATGCTCTCCAGTACAGCAGGGACTTCCAGCCAGCCGGTAGAGCTACAAGTGTCAGAACAGAAACCGAGGGCAAACGAGAGAGAGAGATGTGTGTTGACCTAAATTAGTACCATAATCCAGTAAAGCTTGTGAAAATATGACTTTGTAACTTTCCACGAACGTTTGAGTTTATAGGGGAAGATTATAGAAGAAGATCTTAAGTGTCAAGCATGACCTTTTATTATTAGAGTACAATAATACTGAGCAACCAATCTACTTCCTGTTCACACCAGCATCCGGATGCCCAGTGTACAGTATGTGAATAGTCATGTGATATTCGTTTCCAGGCGTCTTAGTAGAGACTAAAATCATTTAGAAAAAGGTGCAGGGGTTTTAAGACGGAAACATATTAGTGTGGATGTAGCCTCAGGGTTGCACTTCCAAGTCGGGAGACTTACAAGTGACAGATTATAAAAAGAATGGTAAAAATACTGGTAGAGATATTGTGACTTCACAGCAATATATATATATATACACACACACACACACACACACACACACACACACACTATGCAGCAAATATCACAGGCTCAGATGTGCTCTCCATGATGAGAGGATGGGCCTTTTATTGTAAATTGTAATCTGTGCCGGTTGCCTCTGGCTGGCTTAGTTTAGCACAAAGACTGGAACCAGCTGGCTTGGGGAGGCAACAAGCCTCACTTCAAGCTCACTAATCAACATATTTTCTTTGTATAATCTGGGCAGAAATTGAAGTATAGAAATGATATGTTGAGGTGTTATGTGTTATGTGTCATGTGTCAGACTATTTCTTGGCCAGGAGAACTGACTTCCTAGAGTCAATGAGGTTGCCGGTGTAATTTTAACATTTCTTTTAACATTCAACATTTCACCATTAATGATTTAAACAGACAAGATAAATCGTACATATGATACATTTAAGTTTAAGTTTAAACAGAAGCTAGCAGTTTCCTCCCTGCCTCCAGTCTTTATGTTGCGCTAAGCTAACCCAGTTCTAAATCCGCTTTGCACTTAACACAGACATAATATTGATAGCAAACTTTACATTTCACTCTCAGAAAGAAAGTACTATTCTTTAAAATGACAGCATGCTCTTCGGGGCTACAGTATGTTGGCCTGCTTGTAAACCTTGATCACTGGGTCTCCTCTTGCTATTCTCCGTCTTCCTCTTCCTTCTTTTGTTTACCAGCACACAGCCTCGGCCCCATCAGTACCTCAGGGCTGACATGTCCGCTGATGCTAACAAATGACGAGCGTCCCCACTGACAACAAGTCCATCTGTCTGTGTCAGAGTAATTGAATTTCATAAATATAATCAGAGGGGTCTGTTATGAAGGGACCTGTAGTGTAGTCTGGTCTCCTTTGCGTCATGGCTGTGTATTATTGCACACACAGCACACACTGTCTGCAGCCACATTAACAAGAGCGAGCACAATTACAGCAAAACACAGATAGACATTAGTTCGGTATCTGAACAAGTAATGAACAGAGCAGCTGCTGCACCATTTGTCTTGAAATCTAATAGGAAGAGGAAGTTGCCAGTGGCATGCTGGCTTGATTGATCGGCTAATGGAAGGACAATTGATGCTCCACTCCGGCGTCATGATGATTTGCTCTGGTTTGAAAAGGAATTGTGCTTAAAAACTCCACTAGACAATTTGACATTACTCAAGCAAACAAATATACTGCAGGGAATCTGTCACTATTGAGCAAAACAAATATAAAACAAAAAACTCTAAAGCCACTGATGGTGAATAAAGCCATATACTTAATTCATTATTAGCCAAAGCAGGGCCACAGTTTTCCCACTGACCAGCATGTGCAAATTCAGCGTTAACTGTATGTTCTGCTGAAACAGATGCTTCACAAGAACCATATGCTCAATAGAAAGCAACTAATTAGCTGTTAAATGAGCCGAGCTTTGACCTGAGAAGCTCCCACAGAGGGGTAGTTAATCCCTGTTGAAGCCGTTTGAGGAATTATTGATCCCAAGGTCCATCAAGCTTTGTTCCATGAGGACGCTATTGACAAAAAGAACACAGTGAGTCCTTACACTCACAACTAAAAACTCACTTCAGAGAATAATAAAAAAAAAAAACCTCCATGTGTAGATGATCACATCAGAGGGTGAACTGACAGGGCCTTCAGGGGTTCTCAAAGACGGCAATCTAATTAGTTGCAATAAAGACCTCCAAAACTCCTTTGACGATTGCACTCTCGATAAAGATAATCTCACTCCCAAACTACAAGGAGCAGAGCAAATGGCTGAGATGCGAACTCTCCGGATGCCACTGTAAGAAGATTCTGTAAGCCACAACATTATGTAAAAATGACTTCATTCAGAAGCCAAATAAAAACTTGTACAAATCCATCTTTGCTCCATCTGAAGCCAAGTTTAGTTAACATCCAACAGGGACAAACAATCCTTTAAACACCAATTACTTTATAATATTTTCATTTTGAATAATATGGTAATGCAACGATCAAAGACAAACAAAACAGGACTGACGACCACGTTACTGGCTCCCTCTGGAAAGCATTCGGACGGACGCTTGTGATGTCGGCCAAGCTGTAAAGTCTGGAAGAGGACCGAAGCAGCTGATTCACTCCCTCTCTCATGTTCAAGTCCTAATAGATTTAATTTCCAAAACAATTGATAGTTTGGCACATCTGCTGTGCTATGGGACACATAGCCTTGGATGTGAAGAGTGCCAACATATGGTAGATTTAATTAATGTGAACCATCTCGTTGTCTGCCTCCCTGATGACAGTTTAGGCCTGGTAGACCACCCCAGACCTCCTGTGTTGTTAGGATTCACAGGCGTTTCCAAACCAATTCGCTCTGTCGGGTACACCTTACTAAATTAATTACTGTGCTCTCTTCCCACACGAGACTGGGTTTAACCTGCTCCTACTCAAAGTCACCAACTTTGGTTGAAGTTGCAAGAAAAATATCAACAATTTTGTCTGAAAGTTGCCTTGATATATATCCCCTAAGTTGCAGAAAAAAACCACTCCAAATTTGATTTTTGTTTTTTTTAGATTCAGTCACTGCCATTCAGCTGAGACACAGAAGCTTATAGCTCTGATCCCCCAGATCAATGAACGTCTTTCGAGGCGCTGTTTGTACTCAGTAATGTTTTCCCCCCTCGGTTCTGCTAAGGAGAGTGCTTCTTTAATGGATTTGAACACTAAACTGATGAAGGAGCATTTATTGGCTTATCAGGACAAATCACATTTTTGAGCAGGCTCTTAGAATCAGTGCCCCTGTCTGTAATGGGATAAACAAAATGGCCTTGTCTCAAATGGGAGAGTGTGTGAATCCACCGTTGCCAATAGAAAATATATATTCCAAAAGAGATACCAAGAAACGCTGGCTCCTGCACATGGTTTTGTGAAAATTTCATTAAAATGATTGAGCTCTATTCCTGCTGGTAAGTTAAGTCCCTCACTGGCTGTTAACCCTTTCCTTACATACATCAAAGAAAATAAACTGTGCTCTGTACAAAGTGCAAAAAAACATCATTTTGAAATGAAAAAATAGTCTTGTTTGGGTAAATGAGATTAAAATAACCAAATAATGCATGTCTCGAATCATATTCTAAACTAACACGTCCAAAGCATTACACTTCAACACGACTCTGCCTTTGGTGTGAACTGAACTGTCTGAACATACAAAGTACCCAAAATAGAAAAGCAATGAAATATTGAGATTTTATTCAGGGGGAAAAAAAGTTTAATAACATTTTGTTCTTCCCTCTGGTGCTCCAGTGTGCTCCAAATGAGTCCACAAATTCAAGAGGAGAGTTGATGTAGTGAGCACAAAAACACAAATATCATCACTCAACCGTCTGACAAGATGACAGCTATATTTAACAGCACCAGCTAATATGCGACATCTTTGAGTTATCAAATCAGCTCGCCCCCGAGGAAATGTAAGAAAAGCATCATTGATTGGGGGGTCAACACAGTGCTCCGTCATTATCGACTGACCTCGGTGACAGGAAGCAACCTGACAAGCTATTCACTGTGGAGACACAAAGAACAAAACCGGATAATCCAGCCATCAAAAGGGTGTAAACTTGAGATCATTCATGGGTGATTTTCAAACAGATGATACTAATATAGCTCAGATGGATTATACTTATTCAACTTGCATATTCAGAGGTATATTCATTCGAACAAAAGAGGAAAATGAATAAGAATAAAGTATGTGTTATATATGTAATATATGTATTTCTTTTATTCAGTATGAAGTTCATTCTCTGCTTTTTCAATAAGGAAATAATAAATTCACTCACTACAGAATCCAGGATGGTCTGGCACACTCTGACCATTACCATAGCAATACAATAATATAAGGGTTTTTAGAAAGATGGATAAAGCCATAAACAATCTCTAGTTCATTCGCCCTGAATGATGAATACCGACCGTGTCAGCCACACAGCACATGAAAGACTTTCCATTATCTTTGATAAACACCAAAAACCCACCAGAAATTGGCTGAACGGGAGGCTCAAGCTGACTGGTGAGAGTGAGGCTCTGAGTTACACAACCATGGTGTGAAATCTTATATAAAATATGATATTTTTATGAATAGATGAAGCCTGGTTCTAAGGAAGGCAGAAATTGTGGGAAATAAACTGGTGCAGAAATAATGTGATTCTAATAATGCTTTATGAAATAGAGAGGGCACCGTTTGTGTGTGTGTGTGTGTGTGTGTGTGTGTGTGTGTGTGTGTGTGGTTGGGAAGGGGGTGTGTGTGTGGGGGGGGGAATCAGACACAGAACAGTACACATACACATGTATATGTCCAACAAAAGAATCTGTTGCATCTGTTCAACATCCTGATACTGAGGTACAGTGTGTAACATTTAGGGGGATGCATTGGCAGAAATGGAATATAATATTCATAATTATGTTTTCATTAGTGTATAATGACCCGAAACTACGAATCGTTGTATTTTCTTATGCATTTAGGAAGAACTAATTATTTTGGAGCGGGTCCTCTTGCACGGAGTCCGTCATCTTTCAACACCATGTTTTTGCAGCAGCCCATAAACTGGACACTTGCTCTAGAGAGAGCATTGCACATTTTTACATTAACGAAAAGGTAGGGATGGGTACCAAAACTCAGTATTAAATGGGCCCCAGTGCTAAATTATAAAAAGACCGAAGTATTGAGCAGCACAGACGTTATTGGTATTTTTTGTTAGTACTAAGAAAATTTGGTGTAATTTATTATCACGTTGCAGCGAGCTAGGAGCTGAGCTTCTTCAATACACACACACACACACACGTACACACACGCACACACACACACACACACACACACACACACACACACACACACACACACACACACACACACAAAGACAGAAGCACATACACACGGAGCAAAGTCACCGAGCAGATCAGGTGGAGACACTGAAGTTAACAAGGTGAAGTAAAGATTACGTTGGCGACAACTACGACTTCAATTTTAATTAAAATGATTGACATTTTAGATTAGTTTCCAGTTAGATATTTATGACTTTATATAGTGACTTAAATAATATATAAAAGTTATATTTAAAATATGAAAATAATAATAAATTCTAATCCTATTCTGAAATTATTTCTTTTTAAAATTCTATATATGTTTTTAAAAGCAATTATATAGTCATGAAAAATAACTGAGTATCAATAAGAGTTGCTCCTAGTAGTAATAAGATCACTGCAGTCCTCTGACACGCAGAGGTGAGCAGAAGGGTATTTAGTTGGTTGCAATTTGCAACAGACCACTAGATCTAAAAACACCGCTCCTTTAATGCTGCATTAAAGTTTGTTTGTTTTTTGTTTGTTTGCATTTATTTTCCACTTGGGGGCAGCCATAACAAATTTTAAAAACAACACTGATATATTTTCACCTTCTGCTACAGAGCAACATTAGCTTTTATTTTATTTATTTCTGGCAACTTGAGGAATGTAGGTCTGATACTTACTGTCTGCTTTAGGTCTCCACCAATTTCTGAGGGAAATATCTGGCTCTAATAATTGCTAATCGTTGTTAAACCCTGTTTAACAAGCTAATTGCCAACTTAGATTTTTTATTTCTCAAGAACAGCTGCCTGCTGTGGCAAGACATGACGAAAACAGTTAAGTTGCCCTAAAACCAAAACAATGAGTGACAAGGCACTTTAACACTCTGTAAACCTGAGAGGAAAAACAGTTGGGTGATACTTCTCTGTATGTCTGTCAAGCGACCTCTTTTACACAGTCATTTCATTCTATCTAATATAAAAATATTGACTATAGCAGCTTTAAAGACAATGCAAAAAATGTGTATAAATATTAAACTAAAATACGCAAGTATGATTGGTACTGTTTCTCTGTCTTCCCACAATTTATTTATGGCCTGTTATTTGTTCAGCGGCATGCTCAGGGTTATGAATAATGTGCTACCAACCACTGGGGAGTCTGTGACTTTGCTGGAGGGGGAACCCTGCTGCTCGTCCCTAATAAGAGCCACCCAGTCGCTCTGGCCGCCTGCTAGTCACCAGAGAAACCTCGTGATTGCAGAAGCTTGCCGTAGTCTACTTCAGATAGGACAGGAAGCCGGGTAGACTGCACGTCTCGAAACTAAGGTAGCTTGATGCAGCAGACAAGAATGGTGACATTTCGTACAGCTTTTATCAATTTGCTATACTTGGATTGTGCGTTCACATAAGGAGCATCAAGACACCGGAGAGCCTTGATGTACACAACGTGTCCAAGCACTCCCTGTCTGAACAGCTGTTCTTCAGACATTCATGGAATAAGTACTGCGACACCAGTTCTCCATCTCTATATCAATCTGTTGCTATGCTACCATGTCGTGCTGCCCTCTTTTCTAAGAGATGAGATGTCTTCACATTCATGGTTTGCAGGGTCTATTGACATGGTTAATGGGATCTCTGCAATCTGATCACTCAAAAGCTGAATATCATTCGCAAGGAGTAACGTTGTGAACATTATAATGTTCTTTACATCAAAGGAGCAGAGGCATGACAAAAGAGGCATGTAAGGTTTGGGCTATTTACTTCTAAAGGGTTAGATGATTTGCATCAGATGACTATAAACATTATATATGTTAAAAGAATTTAATAAAAATATTATATTATAAAATATTATTTTGTACTGCCGTATAATTCAACACACACAATACACACAACAATACACGACAATCATGCATCTTAAAATCTTAAGGTGACCATGCGGAAGTAATAAAAGGGGATTGTTCTTCCACTGGCATACAAGTTTATTAAAACATCAGTGCATGATACTCAGCAATATTTTACAATAAATACAATATATATATATACATTAAAATATGATGATGCTTGTTGCAGAAAGCAGGCTAATGCTTCGGAGGAGGCTTAGGGAAAAGGGTTACAATAAGGTGTGTGTGTGTGTGTGTGTGTGTGTGTGTGTGTGTGTGTGTGTGTGTGTGTGTGTGGGTGTGTGTGTGTGCGCACGCGGAGGAGAAGGAGAAGGGGCAGGCGGGGTTTCAATGGGCTAATTTAAGCAGGCTGTTATTGAGAATTATTGGTCACTGCAAGGATTTCTTGTAATCATTCTTACTGGCCATTGGGAATTTCTGTCTGCAATCTCATGCGGGAACTGAAACGCAAAGATGATAAGAGCAATAATCAAAGTGACTCACATGCAGAATTAATGGAATACATGAATCAGCACGCAATCAGGTGATGAAAGCACAAATACCTGAGAGTGCCAACTCTCAAACACTACCAAATCACTGTGCATTTAATGGCCAGAGACATCATTTACAAAACCTGGACAGCTGCAATAAAGCTAATGAAGCATTGTGTGAAGCGGTATGTACTTAGAGGATGATGCATGTGACATATATGAATGATAACCAGTGAATAATTCAGATGAACGAGAGCTATATGCATTGAAGAAAAGTCCTGAGAGAGGTGGTGACACAGAGCATGTTCTTTATCAGTCCAAAGGAAGAGCAATCATATCGTTTTTTTTGTCATCCTATTATAGCTTGTGGATGATGATGATACCAGGCTGTGAGATGCATGTCATTGTTTATTTGGTAGAAAGTAGTTCAAGTTGAAGCCGTTGATAGCGGCCTGTGGATTATTCAGAGAAACTGGAAAGAATTTGCTTTTGAGTGTTTCAAATTGAATTTTTCAGAGCTTTCAGGACTACAAAATCAATTCTATTCACCTCTACATGGGTGCTGGTGAAAAATAAATGTTTTTGTATGAAGCTTTTATTTATTTTCTTACTTGTGTCGAGGTTGTGTGGTGATGAGCGACGAGTGCCGATGATTTTCATCCCCAGCAAAGGCACCAATGTATGCATCAAAAGTATAAAATAAAACATTTACTTACAAAAAGCATGTAACTAGTGAGAAGCAGTCCTATTCATCTCCTTACTAAATAAAAAAAACTTGTACCTATTTCGCTATATTTTAGAATAAGAACAATATCTGTACTTAGTCTCTTTTTTTCAACAACACTCAACTGATTCTAAGGTTCTTCTGTTTGTTAAGTGTAAAGGAATTATGTTTCTTTTGTGCTATAAATGTATGAGGTTCAGCTTGGTTGGAGCGTCCTGAGCCCTGGTAAACAGAGCTGTGATCCCGGACAAGATGCGATTGGATAATTGGTTATTCCTTTCAGTGATCAAAGGCTCTGCAGCAGGACTCTAAAAAAGACTGTTTTATAGTCTTGGATCAGATGTGGGGGTCGGTTTTCTTGATAAGGATTTGTGGGGGCTTTGGGAATGTGTACTGCTCTCAGACTTTGTGCCCCACAATAAGCTCATATTCTCCATTGAAATCATCTCATTCCTCAACCTCTTTGATCGACCTTTGTCTGACACAACATGGAAGTTGATCCGCTCGTTTTATAAGGCTGGTTGTTAAACTTGCTTGCACGTTGTCTTTTTGAGTGCATTGCTGCTTCTGAGGATGCTTAACTGCTAACTGCTAACACCCAACTTAAAGCCTTAAAACAGTCGTCATCATCATCGGGAGACCACACAGTAAGCATCTGACTACCTGACCTTGAAAAAGTAAATGTATGCATGTATATATGCACGTGGGCTTATGCTGGGGGAGAGATAAAATGGTAATGTGCAATTTCTTTACCCTGACTCTAATTAATGGAAGCGAGACACAAAGCACGAGGCTTCAGAACAGCAAATCTTTTCAGCTTAGCGATTTATGTACTCAGGCTACATGTCTACATTTCTCTCTGCAGGAGGGGAAAAAGGTGGCGTAATAGGAGCCAGGTGCTTCTTCTAAAGTAGAAACAAGTTCATTCAAAACATTACAGTTTAAAGCTGCACTGATCAACATTTGTATATCAGCAAGGTACCAAATTATAATGTGTAATGTGAAAAGGATCCCTCGCAGTGATGAACCCACAGTGTAACATTGGCTGACTGCAGTTCAGCTGTTTTGCGTTTTTCAGCTCATTGTTTTGGCTTTCTGGGACTCACTTTCAATTCAATTCATCCATCCATCCATTATCCAAACCGCTTATCCTTTTTAGGGTCGCGGGGCGCTGGAGCCGATCCCAGCTGACATTGGGCGAAGGCAGGGTACACCCTGGACAGGTCGCCAGTTCATTGCAGGGCAGACATATAGAGACAGACAACCATTCACGCCCACGTTCACACCTACGGACCATTTAGAGTCCAATTAACCTGAGTGGCATGTCTTTGGACTGTGGGAGGAAGCCGGAGAACCCGGAGGGAACCCACGCTGCAATTCAATTCAATTAAATTTATTTTGTATAGCCCAAAATCACAAATTACAAATTTCCTCATAGGGCTTTACAATCTGTACACATACAACATCCTCTGTCCTGGGACCTCACATCGGATCAGGGAAAACTCCCCCCAAAAAAAACTTCAACGGGGAGAAAAAGGGAGGAAACCTTCAGGAGAGCAACAGAGGAGGATCCTCTATCACGATGGACAGAATTACAATTGATGTCATGTGTACAGAATGAACAACATAACAGAGTTACAACACATTCAATGCATATGACAGAAATGATTCACATAATGAGAGTTGAAGTCATGATGAAAAAGTTATAACTACCAAAAATAACGGCAACAGTGGATATAGTAGAATAATAATGATAATAAAAGCAGTAATGACATGGCAATACTAATTGCAATGCAACTAATAATAATAATGATAATAGCAGTAGGTGTCAGGCAGGACCAGGGTCCAGATATAACCACGATCCCCGTAAACCTGTGAGGAGAGAAAGCACAAAGACTCCAGAGAAGAAGCAAAGTCAGTAATGTGCATTAATGGGGCATGAATTTACAGAAGGAGATAGAGAAGGATGGGCGTCAGCAGGGCCACAGCAGGAGGCAGGACTATCACTGCTCTCATCAGCGTTGTTTACACATGCTGCAGCAGGGGTTTTCAGTGAAAAGCCTTTAAAAACAGACTGTCCACTACCTGCCTAGCATACAAATGGCAGACTGCCAAGGGTAGAGGCTAGCTCCTGAAAGTAATTGAGCATTAAGCAGCTAAATAACCAGATTTTTCCCTCCCCAGAAGTTAGTGAAGACCAAGACCAGAGCCATTTAATGTTGCTCATTACCTGCTATATGTGTAAATAAGCGACTGTTTGTTCACAATATTAACTTCATAAATGTGGATAATGTTGGTATTGCTTGTTTCTGCTGCCACTAGGTGGACAAAAAATCTGTTATTGTAGGTTTTATGTGTAGCCCACCCACTCAAAACCAATTTTGTTGTCTCTAAAGTAACAAATTTGGACTTAAGACCGACTAGGGTGCAGAGAGGCCAAGTTAGCTTGTTGTATAGCTTACTGTTATTATGAGCTTATAACTCCTGTTATGTAAGATTCGTACGTTAATCAGGAGAAGAAGCCGAAGTTAAGAAATGGATAAAGTCTTTAGAAAATCAAGTTTGTCGTTGTCTTCTTTTATTCTTGCAAGGGAGAGATTCACAACGACTGCACGCTCTGCAGTCTGTAGCAAATGTCTCAACATTCCACAGGTTGCAACATAATTTATACAGCATGGAGATGTAAGCAACGGTCTTGACCTTGGACCTTTGAACGCAACTTGCCCCCAAACCAACAGATTTAGGGAGGTGTTATCTTACGTTCCAGAAAATTACCAGAGCACAGGTTTTTAGTTTCAAGGTTTAACAGTTACGCACACACATCTTATTGTATAGTTTCTATTAGTAATACACATATTTTCCCATCACACTCCCATGCATTCATACTTAGCCACGATAGGCAAACCCCATTTTACCAGAAGAATCACATCATCTATAAATCATACAATAAAGATTACAGCACAATGATGTAATGCAACAACAACAACTATTTCTTACAGAACCAGACCTTGATTCACACCACTAAAATGTACTAGTCACCCAAAGAAAATTAAAAAGAAATACCCTAGATTTTAGAATTCAGTCTGTGGTAGCACAATGTTAATAAGACAACAACAAGATAATTCAAGCTCCTTTGAATTTCTCAAGGAAAGTTACACCTTTTCTGACCATTACCTGGTTAGGAAAGGACAACTTGGAGCTTTATAGCTCTTTTTGGTTCATGTAGTTTGACAAAAGCACCCAACCTTAACCTGAGCAGAGGTCTCATCAGCCAGGATAAGAGGGGGAAGAGGACATTTGTATTGTAACCAAAACAATGAAGTGTGCAGGACAAGCCTTCACATTGCAGATGATGTACACGTACTGAAGACCTGAAAACTCAGGCGATAATTATATAGTGACTAATTCATTATTTAGAAGATCATCACTTATAAATGACTTTGTTATGCCTGGTCAGCAAAGTAACTATTAATAGATGAGAAACTGACACATGTGGAAGTATATTATTTATTCAGGTAAATGTTGTGGACACGTGAATTCATGGTTGTCATGGAACAAGGACACCTGCCTATCCAGACCCTGAGGAAGAACACAATTAACGTCTTGTAAATATTATGAGTGTATCCTGTGCAAAGCATTATGATCACTTAATTTCTAATGTATGGACGAAAGGTCAAAGGTCAAAACCATGCTGTTCACGGGTTGAAGTGAATGTGTATGCCTGGTGTTTGCCGGTGCTTTTCCAGCCCTCTGGGGCTTCTGCTTCCACAAGCCTGCCAGCAAAAGAGGCTCGTTAAGACAATCCCTGAGTCACAGCGTGCCTGAGGTAATAAGGGAAGAGTTCTCACTGAAGTAAAGCAAACATCATCCCCTGCCAGCATCTCCACAGCAAATGTGTTTTAAAATGTGCCACAGAAGATGGATATAAAACATATTGCCTTGCTGCAGATGAGTGTCGCTAACTGAGAGCTTAGACCCTTTCATATACACAATGAATAGTTCCTCTGTTACAGTTTCATGGTGGCAACGGCCCTTTATTATCTCAGAGGAGCTGAAAACTTACTTTAAATCCTAAATAAAGGCCCATGTGTATTATGGAGATTAGTGCTGTCATTGGGAAGTGTCATCTCCCTCCTACAGTAAAATGGCTTATTAAAATCACGGCGCAAAATGACTGGAGGAAATTTCCCTCATGAGTTTCTAATTACAATGTCAACACTCCCAACTTTCTTAGCAGCTCACATCCCTTGTCTCTGCGTGTCGTCTGCACATGAGCCGCTGTGCTTAGAGTTTTGCTCTAACCTTGAACTACCTGGGAATCCTCCCCGCCGTGCACCGTCTATTTTCTCTTTCAGCACAAACAATCCTTTCAGATCAGATCAAGCAGCGCACCGAGCAGTGACCCGCTCTCCAAATGCTCCCATGGGACGTTAAACATGGTCGCCTGCTGGTGATTCAAACCGGTTGACACAGGGAGTATTTAGAGAGATGACTCTGCTGCACTCCGTCTGCCCCCCCCCCCCTCTCCCCACCCCATATTTCTCGTCTTGTTATCTTCTGTAAGTGTTATCCACCAGGGAGCCCTGCTGCCTCCTGCAACATCAAGTCTTACAACTGCCTTTGAAACACAAGTCTTTTCAGGGGAAACGGCCTATTTTGTTCGGTTTTGTGGTGACTTTTTTATGTGTGTGCAACTCTCAGGGGAGTAGCAGCTTCAGCTCAGTGCATTGTGCCAAAAACTTTCAAATAGAGGTGGGTTTTCATATCACAGATGAGAACTAAAGACACTCTCCTTCTCTCTCTCTGTCTCTCTCTATGACTGTTAAAACTCTCTCCCTTTTTTTCCTTGTCACTCTCCACTCTGACCATGTCGGTTCACTCTCATTTCTCTCCATTTCCCTGCGTATCACCGTGGTACACACACACACACACGCACACACACACGCACACGCACACGCACACGCACACGCACACGCTCATCTGACAACTCAAATAATGTCTAACAGTAACAGTCAGCCCAACGTTCTGAATTTATAGCATATGAAAAACTATACCTCTGTAAAATATGACTTAATTGATTTCTTTTAGGTGATAATCCAAAAACCCTTCGACATGAAGAGCAGCTAATTTCTTTGGCAGTACAACGAAAGCTAATTAAACAGATAATGGGTCTCATCAGTGGTACTTTCTTCTTCCTTTCTGCATTTTTATAGACAATGATGTGGATGAGAGGGAACATTGTCTGCTGAAGACTGTATTTCTGTTTGGAAGCAGCTCATTTGTCAATCAGCACTCCATGTCCTGTATATTATAATATCTGATGCTGTGATTTGCCTGTGGGCTAGTCTGGTACGTATATGCATATATGCAGCTGCACTGACACAAACTCAAACAAGCACATGGGCTTTCATATTCTGCACATGCAGCTACACGTGTGTGTGAATATATCGATCATCTTGTGCTGTTCCCATGGTTCCCCTCTTTAAAAATATAATCTCCTGATTCAGAGAGCTGTTGACATGGCATGGGCATAATCTGATTCTTCGTATGGGTTCTCAGATGTAGGTGTTACAATCAAAACAAGGGGACACGATAAAACCATTGCAGCTGAATTACATTTTAAACAGAGATATTTAGTTCAGATTGGGTGCTTATTTCATATGATCTGAGGTTCACTTACACACTACAACAAGGTGCACGTACTGTAAATATCTATATGTATATTACACCCTGTAGCAGATGTGTGTACAACACAGATGGACATCATTAATCTTTCATAAACGTGTTCCCAAGCCATTCGCTGCTTACGCATAAAGCATAACTAATTTTCAAAATTTCAACAAATTACTTAATTTCACTCTAGTAGAAGTCTTTTCAAAGACACAAAATAAGAGAAGGAACAAATACAGAGAAAGTCAGAGAACATCAGAAGTACTTTTTTCTTGTTAGTGTGAATCATTGTCAACAAAATTATGAGGAGAGAAAACATTATGTACCGAGAGCTCTTTCTCCCCCCTCGTTCTCTCTTATATGAAAACACAAGTACCACTCGTTCTTCTGAGGATATTATTGAGCTCACTCTTGCATTCAGCTTTATTCCTTCGAAGCATATTAATTGGGGTATTTGCATAACTGGGGAAATGAGTTGTTAGTTATATGGGAACAGCTAAGAGATAGCATTGTGTCGTGTTTTTTTATCAGTTTCCTTTGACAGTGAAGCATATCGTGCTGTTAACATGATCAGTGCTGTGGCAACGCCTGTGAATACAAGTTCCAACTCGAGCATATTGCTTGATTATTTTACTGTTCCGCCAGTCATATGCAGTCATAATTAAATGAGGAAATCAATTCAGTACAGCTCATTGTTTTGATCCGTAGTATTCAAACAGTAAGCTCTCTAAATAAATGATGCTTTCTGAATTTCCTGGCATGTATTTCTGCTGGCGCCCTGCTGTGCATATTCGTGAGCTGAGCCAAACACGTTCAGAGACCAACTGAAGTTGCTTGTCTCAAACCAGGTGTGAAAACCATGTTTTGTGGGTACAGGATGACTTGCGGGATATTTTATGTATTTACGTGGTATTTCTTGGTGTCATCAATATAGATTTGTGTATGTATTGTTAAAGCTGCAGCCTGCTTGGTGTGAAGTCAGCAGAAAATTGGCAGGAAATCATACTGAATCAACATTGCATTACCTGCAACGTTATCGTGATCATCCAGGGCTGAAGCTGCCACTGAGGACAAAAAGGATAAAAAGATATACATTTTGTAAAACTGATTCCTGACAAAACTGTGACTACTTTTAGATCAAATTCTGAATTACTCCACCAGACTTTTATCCCTGGCAGTATTTAGGGAGCTATGAAATGGCATTTAGACTTTCGATGTTGGTCCAAAATTGAATATAAATTTTTTAGGAAGTATTCTGGAAATAAATTAATTATGTAATCTGGAAAGTACTGATGAAATGGAGACAAAGAGGAATTTAAATGCACATGCAAATGCTCCGTTTGAATTAAACTGCAGGGGGAAAAAAGAAGAGAAGAATAAACTGAATTGCTAATTAAATAAATAATATATGAAAACATTTAAATAGTGAAAGATATCTAGATATTTGGGGGAGGTGGGAGTGGAGGGCTGATTCAGTACATAGTTCTTATAACGTCAGAGGAAAATATGAAATGAATGCCCTGTAAAGTAACGCATAATCTTAATTCAGGCTTCCATCAACAGTGATGGCCCTGAGCTCACATATGTATTCTTCAATATGTCACATCTATAATAAAGATTAGCCCGTCCAAAGGCTGGAGAAAAACAATTGTGACCCTGGACCCGTTAATACATCTGAAACTTGAATCCACATGTTTGTTGGAGTACAACCTTGATTCGTTTTATACATGTTGATGAGTTAAGTTAACATAACCTCGGGCTTGTGAATCTGCTTAAGGTTACATGACAAAGAATATCCTCTAGTGGTGAAGCGAGGATGTGGGAGGATGACTGCAGATTCGTCTTTCTAAAAAAAAAAATCAGTGCTGAGTGCTCAGAGGAGACATATACAGACAGTAAACGGCCTGCTGTCCCTGAGGGAGCGTATGCAGCAGTCAGTGAGGTTAGATTCCCATTATCATAATGAGCATAATGAAGAAAAGCTATGAAACATGCTGCTTTGTCATTATTCACTCATAAGCCTGAAAGAAACTGCTTCAGACTGCTCTGTCAAAACATATCAACTTGAATTAACCACAAAGAATAGTGGAAAAAAAATCCATGTAAGGTTGTTTAACTTAGCTACTCAATTAATCAAAATATTTTGCTCAGGGGATAAACCTAAAAAGCCAACCGGAGGTGTTTAATATGTCTATTTAACCTTAAAGGTCTGTTTAGAAAAAAAGCTTAAAAGATTTGACACAATGATACAGATACCCAACAGTAGATTAAAAAAAAGTTACAATTGTCTCCATGAAAACCAACTACAACAATAAAATGCAACTTACCCATTAATTCATCAGTGTTATTAAAATAATATATAACCATATTTAATAAGTACTTCTACCTTTGATACTTAAAGTACTTTAAGTGTTATGTCTTTCATCTTGGATAAAAATACAAGCCTTACATAGCTGTACACTATAGATTTGAAATCATAATGAAGTAGAAGACATAGGAATAATATATCTCTGGAGTGTGGGTGTAACTTGTCTACCAAGGACACATCTGTAAGAAATGATTGTCACATTACAATATGGGAATACGTTACCATAAATACTAAAAAAAGAGGTACTGCAGGATGTCATTGTTGCCAACTGTTTGGCTATGTTTACCAGTACTGTACCCCGTTAAGTACCCAGTACTAACAAAATACTGTAAGTAATCTCTCCTCTAAAATACTAGGTACCCAGCACTTACTAAAATATTTACAGGCTAACTTATTTGTTTTTCTCTATAAAATTCCGAGTTTTTACTACATTGTTTCCCTGTACCTACATTTAAGTACCAGTAGGAACCGGTAAGTATTCATATCTGCTGATTCATACAACAATATGTTGTTAACTTAATAACTTCTGCGATCTGACAGTGAGATACCACTGGATCTCACTACCAGGAACTCAGTAATGAAAACCCACAAATGAGATTGAGTTGTCTTCACTTCACGTAGGTTTATTTGAATCACACAGAGTACAAGCAAAACAAGTTGTCCAAAGATCAACTAACTCAAAAGAAATACACATGTACTTCTACACTAACACATCCGTGATAAACCTTCGGGTTTCCCATTAATCACCCGTCTGCTTTCCAACTGTTTTCCTCCCATTCACTCCTCAGGTCATGTTGACCTGCACACATCTTTACCTGCTCGAGAGATAATCATGTACACACATCTGTGCCTAGGTTCAGCCTAACCACTTGGGTACCCAAACCCGGCCATCCCCCAGGCCTCAGTGCACAATTGTTTACTTAGGGCTCGGGTTGCAGTAGAACACGTTGTACGACATCTCACCTTACATTTTAGGATACTGGTGCATGAAAACAGGCTTCATGTTTTGGTTACGCCATCTACAGTTGTTAACTCCCCCCCCCGCCCCCCCAAAGAAAACAATGCTGTACTTCCTTGTCCACTGTTTACCTGACTGCAGCCCTTCCTTACCACCTTGGCTTTCATGCAAACTCTTTGCACATCAGTTAAGCTTCTGTCTTTGCAGTGAGTAAACTTTTCTTCACCTATGACTTAGAGGTTACCACAACTCATAAGTGTATGTATACTTTGTATTGGTGATTGGTTAATCTATGGGATTATTGATACAAAAGGTTACGTTCAGTCTAATAGAAGACATTTTCTTACCACACATCACACTGTTGTTGTTGTTGCTGTTGTTGTTCTTGTCTTGAACTCTGCAGAATACAAGCTGATAGACAACTTTGCTTTATGAAAGTGAGAAGTGCCAAGAGATGAAGATAAGAAGGCCCATTAATTAGATTATTGCATTTTCAAAGATGTCTTTTGAGATCAAGACTTCGTTCCACTTGTCTCCCACTCACTTAAACACACACACACACACATATATATATATATATATATATATATATATATACACACACACACACATTCACACTACACACAATTATCTTGTTTGAATAAAACATCAGGAAATGATTATTCATCTTTACAAAATAACCAGATTGACCAACAGGGGGAGCTACAGCATTTGTTTACTTAATAGTTGGTCCACTTTGGCTATTTAAGTTCTTGCATCAAGTGAAACATGTTTGTAGGTCATATCCTGTTTTGGTATAAATTGTGGCATCACATCTTCAAATGTTTACATCTTTGATGTTACAAAATAAAGGGCACCTTCTATATATTTTAATAAGACTGCATTCCTTGTGATCCCAAAATGCTGTTGTTTATACTTTAGTTTACTTTTTTATGTAACAGACTATACAAACTAGATTTGCATACCAGCTCTGATCCATTTTACAAAAGATTCCTGATGCTGATCTCGATAGTAAAATTAAACAATTTCTCAGGATTTTGTTTTTGAAGCTTGGAATCTTTTCAGGACCCCCAAAGGTCCCTGGCAATATTCGGAGAAGCAGTACTGCACCATATTACTTCACTTTCCTCAACAAGGTAAATTTAACAAGTCACAAGTAATTACCCAACAGACAACCTCTCCCCAGCCGGACTGTGCAGACTACAGACTCTTGCCCTTAAGTATTCAGCCCCAACCACCCTGATAAACTGATGCGAAGAGAGGGTGTCACCAACGATCTGGTTTCCTCAGGCTACTCAGGAGGAATCAGAAGAAATCTCCCGACACCTAAACCAAACATGCTCTGACCCGATTGGGGAGCTCAATGCAAACCACTACTTAGCAGATACAACCCCAGTATTCTATGTTGTATTCAATAAAACCTACAATCAAGATGATAGTAGAACAAAACTGGGAAGAAAAATCCCTCAGAGGTAACCATGTAATCACTCCATGTAACCACATGTATTTTGCTTGCTCTGATCATCAGGTGTAAGAAGCCTGAGAAAAACAGCATATTATGCGATCAACAGTAGGTCGCCTTCAGTGACATGACTAGAAGGTTAAACCTTAAGCATGATTATTATGTGTATTAATTTGTGTGGGTGGTAACCAGGGAGGGGGTATAGTAACAATCCCCTCAGAAAGTACCGAATGAAGAAACCTCTTTAGACAACTCATGCATTAGTCACAAGGTGCTAGTAACTTCATGCGTGAGTGGTTCTCTACTGTGCGTAACGTTCATGGACCAGAAGATCGTAGGAGGTTTTAACATTTAAGATTCTGTGAGTGAAATATGGTAGGAAAATGTTTTATGTGTTAAACCTATGTTACAATATATTCATAGTGCATAACCTGATTTTAAGTTGTACCATTATCAAATATGAACCGAGTCATAGGAGGTGAACGTGCCCTTTCGTTGACTTCAGTGTCGTAATCACCACACGTACCGGACCGTAGCAGACAAGGCCTCGCTTTGAACTATTCTAGTCAAGTCAAGTTAAAAGTTAATAAGGTTAATGTTAAGTTAAACATCATCGAGCCAGCACCACAAAGAACTAGCCACAAGAAAGGGTTAAAGGCATGAAGTGCTTTGTGCAGCTTGCATTCCTGTAAACGTGTGAGATGTGGGACAGGAGACAGAAGATGTACTGCAGTAAAGGGGGAGGTGAGGAGTGTTTCACTTAACTGATAACCCTCATGAAAGGTTTGTTGATCCTCTTTGGGGAAAAGTTGCTATCACTGGGGGTAGTTCATCAAATAGGAGTGGCACTTTTGTTTCCTGAAGGAATGCCATTTGTGGGTGTCTGGTCACAGAGATCATCAAAAGGGAGGAAAGGAGCAAAGGGAAGATAATCTAATGGATCATAATCATTGCAATACTGAGGAGGAATATGTGAATTTATTTTTTATGTGAAAATCATGAGAGAGGAAAGAAAAGCATTGTAATATGCACTGACCTTGCCTAACATATTCAGAACGGTAAAAGAAAAAGCTTAAATGCTTTTGACATTAAATCAGGCCAGTTGTACCAGTTTGTCTGAGAGGGAAGATTTGACAGAGAGCGATGTGGAACATCTGTCAGCTTTAAAGAACATCCAGCTTCAGGCCGTGACAGACAAAGGAGTGATTTGTCTGCGGGGTCACAAGACATACAGATACATATGTTCTGGTATGGACATGGTATGGAATATGTCAATATAAGTACTTCTTAATTGGCAACAGGAATGAGGACGTGCATGCTAGTGGGCATTCTGCTGCATGAACCAATGAAACATGAGTCACACAGTGCAACCTTTGATGGTTTGCACAATAACAACTTATATACCATCCATCCATCCATCCATTTTCATCCGCTTATCCGGGGTCGGGTCTCGGTGGCAGCAGGTCTAGCAGGCTGACCCAGGCTTCCCTCTCACCCGCAACACGGTCCAGCTCGTTCTGGGGGATCCCAAGGCGTTCCCAGGCCAGCTGGGAGATATAATCCCTCCAGCGTGTCCTGGGTCTTCCCCGGGGCCTCCTACCAGTTGGGCGTGCCTGGAAAACCTCTAACGGGAGGCGTCCAGGAGGCATCCTGATTAGATGCCCGTACCACCTCAGCTGACTCCTTTCGATACGAAGGAGTAGCGCCTCAACTCCAAGTTCCCTCCTGATGTCCGAGCTCCTTACCCTATCTCTAAGGCTGACAAAAAAAACCTGATGAATTGAGGCCCACGGACTACAGCCACCTCGCCCGGACCAGGAAAACCGGAGCTCGTAGGCGAGCGTCTGGTGGCCGGGCCTTCGCCCATGGGGCCCGGTCGGGCTCAGCCCGTAGAAACAATATGGAGCAGCCATCCTGTGGACCCACCACCCGCAGGGATAAGCATCGGGGTCGGGTGCTATGTAGGGCCGGGCAGGGGGGCTGGGCGAGCCGATTGCAGCATAGACTAGCTCTACGGACGTGGCACGTCACCTCGCTAGCAGGGAAAGAGCCGGAGCTGGTGCAGGAGGTGGAGCGGTACCTGCTAGATATAGTTGGCCTCACCTCCACGCACAGCACTGGCTCTGGAACCAAGCTCCTGGAGAAAGGTTGGACTTTGTCCTTTTCTGGAGTCGCCCAGGGTGAGAGGCGCCAGGCGGGAGTGGGGATACTCACGAGCCCCCGGCTGAGCGCCACCGTGTTGGAGTTCTCCCCGGAGAACGAGAGGGTCGCCTCCCTGCGCCTGCGGGTTGCGGGGAGTAAGGCTCTGTTGTTTTTGCTTATGCACCGAACAGCAGTTCAGAGTATCCGGCCTTCTTGGAGTCGGTGGGAGGGGTCCTGGAAAGGGCGCCCCCTGCTGACTCCATAGTTCTCCTGGGAGACTTCAACGCTCACGTGGGCAACGACAGAGAAACCTGGCAGGGGGTGATTGGGAGGAACGGCTTGCCCGATCTGAACCCGAGTGGTGTCTCGCTGTTGGACTTCTGTGCTTGCCACGGTTTGTCCATAACGAACACCATGTTCGAACATAGGGTGGCTCATAAGTGTACCTTGTACCAGAACACCTTAGGCCGTAGATCAATGATCGACTTTGTAATCGTTTCTTCTGATCTGCGGCCGTATGTTTTGGACACTCGGGTGAAGAGAGAAGCAGAGCTGTCAACTGATCACCACCTGGTGGTGAGTTGGATCAGATGGCAGGGGAATCGGCTGAAAACGTCTGGAACGTCTGGCGGAGGATTCTGTCCGGGAGGTCTTCAACTCCCACCTCCGGAAGAACTTCTCACACATCCCAAGGGAGGCTGGGGACATGGAATCCGAGTGGACCATGTTCAAAGCCTCTATTGTGGACGCGGCCGCTAGGAGCTGTGGTCGGAAGGTCACCGGTGCTTGTCGTGGCGGTAACCCGAGAACCCGGTGGTGGACACCGGGGGTGAGGGAAGTCGTCAAACTGAAGAAGGAGGCCTTTCGGGCCTGGTTGGCCCAGGGGTCTCCTGAAGCAGCTGAGAGGTACCGGCAGGTCAGAAGGGCTGCAGCTGCGGTGGTCGCGGACGCTAAAACTCGGGCATGGGAGGAGTTCGGGGAGGCCATGGAGAAGGACTTTCGGTTGGCCTCAAGGAAGTTCTGGCAAACCATCCGACGGCTCAGGAAGGGAAAGCATGGCTTACCCCAGGCTGTGATCAGCACCGGGGGTGGGAACTGCTGACCCGGACGGGGGATATCATCGGGCGGAGGAAAGAGCACTTTGAGGAACTCCTAAACCCGGCCAACATGTCCTCTAGAGAGGAGGCAGCACCTAAAGACTCGGGGGGTGAGGGGGGCGGGGTCGCATCCATATCCTTGGCAGAGGCCACTAAGGTAGTCAAAGAGCTCCTTGGTGGCAAGGCGCCGGGGGTGGATGAGATCCGCCCTGAGATGCTGAAGGCGCTGTCTTGGCTGACACGCCTTTTCAATGTCGCATGGGGGTCGGGAACAGTGCCCATGGACTGGCAGACCGGGGTGGTGGTTCCCATTTTCAAAAAGGGGGACCGGAGAGTGTGTTCGAATTATCGGGGTATCACACTACTCAGCCTCCCGGGTAAAGTGTATGCCAGGGTGCTGGAAAGGAGGCTCCGACCGATTGTCGAACCTCGGATTCAAGAGGAGAAGTGCGGATTCAGTCCCGTTCGTGGAGCAGTGGACCAGCTCTTTACCCTCGCAAGACTACTGGAGGGGTTCTGGGAGTTTGCCCAACCAGTCTACATGTGTTTTGTGGACTTTGAGAAGGCCTTCGACTGAGTCCCTCTGGGTTTTTTGTGGGGGGTGCTGCGGGAGTATGGGGTGCCGGACCCATTACAACGGGCCATCCGGTCTCTGTACGACTGCAGTAGTAGCTGTGTTCGTATTCTCGGCAATAAGTCAGACGCGTTCCCGGTGGGTGTTGGCCTCCGCCAAGGCTGCCCTTTATCACCAGTCCTGTTCGTGACTTTCATGGACAGGATATCTAGGCGCAGCCGGGGGGAGGAGAACGTCGGGTTCGGGGGTCTCAGGATCGCCTCTGCTGTTCGCAGATGATGTGGTCCTGTTGGCCTCTTCGGACCATGACCTCCAGCATTCACTGGGGCGATTTGCAGCCGAGTGTGAAGCGGCGGGGATGAGAGTAAGCACCTCCAAATCTGAGGCCATGGTGCTCCATGATCAAACCGGTGGATTGCTCCCTCCGGGTGAGGACGCAGTGCCTACCGCAAGTGAAGGAGTTCAAGTATCTCGGGGCCTTGTTCACGAGTGAGGGTAAGATGGAGCGGGAGATCGACCGACGGATCGGTGCGGCTGCAGCAGTAAAACAGGCGCTGCACCAGACCGTCTTGGTGAAGAGGGAGCTGAGCCGGAAGGCAAAGCTCTCAATTTATCGGGCGGTCTACGTTCCGACCCTCACCTATGGTCACGAACTCTGGGTCGTGACCGAAAGAACGAGGTCTCGGATACAAGCGGACTTATATAAGAATATTAACATTTTCATTACATAAATTACAGCCCTTTGTGTGCTTGATGTACTGATTGTAATAATGACACAAGCCTATACCAGATTATGAATGTGAGTATAAATTAATATATTTCAAAACACACATTTCCCTTCCACACATCTTTAGTGGAATTGAATGGCTGCGGTCAAGTTTTTATTCACATTGTTACGCGTCGCGATGGTCGCACACTTGAAACATGAAGGCCGGCGCCTCCTTGGCTCCGGGAGGGAGGACCTTTAATGTAAAACGGAGAACGAGGGCCCTCAGAAGTGTGCTCGAACTGAGGGGAGCAGATTCACTTTATCTGTCGTCCGAGGAGACAAGGGAGTATGGCTAGATTATTGGTCCTGATGTCCGGTCGCCCCCGTGGGTACCCCCAACACGGCCTTCGCCCAGACTCACGTTATCCTGTCCCCTGTGGGGTCCTGTGAGTCCTGTGAGTTTCAAGATCCTGGAGGGCCGCGAGAAGGGGGAGAGGGGCGGAGGCCGAGGCCGAGCCCCCTCTATTTTACTCACCCACCTGGCCTGATAGCGGAGAAGGGCAACACCGCTATTGAGTGCGTTATAGACAACGGAGACAGTTCACACAGGAGCCTCGCCCAATCCTGCTTTAGAAGCATCTGCTAAGAGAAACGTTTCGGAAAAGTCAATTGATCTCAGTTTTAGAATTTATCAGATCAGATTAAGTGTTTTAATACTGCTTACTAACAGTATTATCATTCTCATTAGGATTGGCATTATTTGTATGCCTCAGCGTTAGGTTAATAACACAACGTTATGCTTAGACGGTTTAAGCAGCTATAGCTCAGAGGAGAAGTCCCCACTCTCTTGGCTTTCTAACTCTAAACAGCTGAGCTCCCAGTAGACCACAAAAACATTTAAAAAACATTTAAAAACACTTAAAACCTGTGCAATATAATACAATAAAAGTTATACTGTCTGTACATAATTTATTTCATTTCAATTTACTGTCAATTTACTGTATTTTTACTACAGTTTACTACTGTTTAATGCGTATTTGCTTATTTATAATACTTGTGTTTCTTTTACTATGTATCTTGTGTGCACTTTAACTGCTGTGATCCTGCAAATTTCCCCTTGCGGGAATAATAAAGGATATCTTATCTTATCTTATTTTATCTTAAAGTAGAATGAGGTGTGTGTGTGCTCGAGGTATCAGTAGTGAGCTGTTTTTCCCTCAGGGGCTGAGCGGTGTCCGCGAAGAGGAAGCCTCGAAAGAAACGCCGAAGAAAGACGCCGTTCGAGTTAGCACTTGGTTTATTTAATTCAAATCAGATCATATTGTTTTGGCAAAGATATCGACTCTCCTAATCTAGTTGAGCCACAATCCTAATACACAATGCTGGATATATTTTAGCAAGTACAATGAATAAAAGAGTAATATAAGACTAATACATGTGTGTGTGGTTTGGGGCCATCTGTGAATATCAGTTTGGGAGGCCAAAGATCAAGTTCCGTAAAATAATACGAATGACCTTTCACAATTTACGAGAGAATAGAAATAGACCTGGTTTTTTGTCTTCAGCTAGTTTCAACTGATGAAACAGGGAAACGGTTTAAACTGTTAAAACTGTTGATTTCAACATGTTTCAACATGATACATGCGTGTGCGGTCTGAGGTTACGAATTGGTGTCAAGTGCCTTCATGCACTTCCTCTAAGCGTGTGTGTGTGTGTGTGTGTGTGTGTGTGTGTGTGTGTGTGTGTGTGTGTGTGTGTGTGTGTGCGTGTGTGTGTGTAACAGGCCCTCTGCATGCACAGCGAAAGACCTTGAGTTACATTTATTTTAGTTTTGTGTTCTTTTGTTTGTTCATTGTTTTCCATTAATTCAGTGCTACTGGGTAACACCTTAGTAATTCAAAGACCAAGAAACGTAATTTAATTTGCATCCATCTTGACTCTTCCAACAACACATGGCTTTGTTTATTTTTATGCATGGTAGTTCTTCTAATTGTTTTATGTCATTTGATCTGTTTTTATTCTTCTTGCATCTTATTTAGCTTGATATTTTCAACCTGTAATGGGAATTTTATATTCTTAGTTGTATTTTATATTTCTATCTTAGTGAACTGGTTTCAAGCTATCAGAGCCAGCATTGTGTGACTGGGGGTTAAATAGGAAATGGCATAAGAACCCCCATACCTGTCGTAAAGTAATAAAGTACTGAGGAGGACCGGTCATAAATTAAGGACGGGACGTAGATCTCCTGATGTTGTGCTCTGATCCAGGATTCCTGTTGTTCTGTCACAGCCTACAGCATTACATTTCATTTAGCTGACACTTTTATCCAAATCGACTTACAATACAGCATATGTTCCTTTACAGCCCCCACTCTTCCTACTCCTATATATGTCTGTGTAAATGATAGAATCTTCAGTTCATCCTTATGCAGACATCTTGCGACTCTGTATAGCGGTGCCTCTTCTCTGCACAGAATAAAGATCTTAAGGAAAAGTTCTGGTCTCATGATATTCATTATTTCAGCTTTAAAAGACTCAACACCGGGTAAGGTACATTTTGCCGTCACAAACCACAAACACCTTATTGTGAAAGAATAAACTATTAAGATTGTCTCAAAATTCCCATTCTACTCTGTATGACTAAATGAGAAAAGGCTTGGTTAGAAATCGCCATGCATAAGTAGAGGAAAAATTATCAATAACCTTTGTATTGTGCATTTTTCTTATTTTCTTCTTCTTCTTCTTCTTCTTCTATTCTATTTTTGTATATATTGTTCTTTTCTTAAAAGAAAAAATGTCCCCTTGCGGGATTAATAAAGTATTTATCTATCTATCTATCTATCTACTCTCTGTGTTATACTGTTCTTCTCAGAAGCCTATTCAAAATACAAAGACAAATTTCTCTTTGTATATTTAATAGGCTTCTGCGCAGAAGGACCGAAACCAACAAAGTGACAATCAAGCGACTGCCGAGGAATCGGTCCTGAGTGCATTTTCACCAGGGTTTTTATATGCATAAGGACAAAGAGTCAATAGTTACATTCATGAAAGGATTAGATATGCTTAATCATACAAACAAAGAGGCTAAATGAAGGCACACTCTTGGCTTGGACAGACAGGAAAAGGTTAATGTGCAGACTAGGCTATATTCCAATCTTACATCAGTGTGGTATACAGATTAGGCATTGTAGTGACCAACACAGTTCGTATTTTAGTATGCCCCTCGGCAGAAAGGGAGTCAGACGTCAGCGGTTCAGTCGAAGTTCAACGGAAAGGGAGCCGATCATGCTTTCCGGCCGGCCATAAGAACAGTATAATACAGAGAGTAGCATTTAATACAAAGGCTAATGATCATTTTTCCTCTACAGCATATTTTCTGAAAGCGTAATATCGTATCAATTTAGTATTTTTCAGAGAGCAGTCATGTAGCCTAAATTATCTTCCTCAGCAGCCCAGAACTTTAAATTGCTTTTTAAGCGTTAGATTTCAGGCCTGTGGAACTAGTAAATCATATGTGACATGATAAAAAGATGCCTGATTTGCAACTTGATAATAACAAACACAGGTCAGTGTATATCTGATATCCTTCATCTGCAGACTGTGAACACATTGTTACTCTTGCCCCACTGACTCATAGACTGGAGGCTCAAGGTTGCAATTCCTATATGAAATTGCTACCTCCACCGGCCCTGGAAGACAGCCGCCATCTATAAAAACAATCCCTGAGCAGATCTGTAAGTGTGCTGGTTCTGGCCACAGGGGTGAGCTCTGGGTTACGACAATGTCAGCAAGAAAACTATCCATTAAGTCTCCTCCACCTCCTCCATCAAAAAGCAATACCTTTACACAAGATGAGAACATAAGAGGTGCTGTAACAGCCTCAGGCGCCAGTCCCTCATGCCATCGGACAAACAGTGTGTAGTGTATGACACACACACACACACACACACATACACACACACACACACACACACACACACACACACAGTGTCGTTTTCACATTATAGAATCTACAATAGACTCCTAAATTCATGATTAATGTTCACTATCACCTCTCAGGACAACTATGGAAACTCTGTGCCATGCTTCAGTTTAATGCAAAATACATATGCCGTTAAGCGACTTTGCTTCTGTCTGGAGAGGTCTCAGACAGATCACCAACTACAAGCCAAAAGCCCCCCCACTCCATGAACAGCAATGGTACAGTCCTGACCCCATCCCCTATGATTCCCTCTGGCAGGAGGCTGCGGTCCATCAGGACCAAGACCTCACGCCACAAGAATAGTTTCTTTCCAGCTGCAGTCGGGTTCATCAACAAAGCCCGGGGCCCCCACTGACTCTGACTCTTACATCCCCAGGACAATTTCCTTTAACACCCTTGCACATTTATTGAAATACACATGCCACTTTTATTTTATAATACATACTTGTTTTAAAGTACTGTTATCTGTTTGTTGTTTAACATATTTATCTTTAAATGTTTATTGTTTATATTATTTTTATTGTTTTATTCTATGTGTATGTTTATTGTTATGCACCTTTCACCTAGTCAAATTCAATGTATGTGCAACGTACTTGGCAAATAAACAATTCTGATTCTGATTCTGATTCTGATTTGTAGTTTATTTTACTTTTTTCCATTTTATGCTTTTCTTTCCTTGTGTGTCCAGGTCTCATGTTGGATCTAATCTGTCTTGTTTTGGTTTTCTTATTTGTGTGTGTGTGTGTGTGTGTGTGTGTGTATATGTGTGTATATGTGTGTGTGTGTGTGTGTGTGTGTGTGTGTGTGTGTGTGTGTGTGTGTGTGTGTGTGTGTGTGTGTGTGTGTGTGTGTGTGTGTGTGTGTGTGTGTGTGTGTGTGTGTGTGTGTGTGTGTGAATATTTAGACAAAAATATTAGGTTATTAATGTCAAAATTAGATCAAATAAATTGTTTGACTGGTCACACTGCACTGATGAAGATTGTAAAATAAAATGAAGGAGGGGCTGTTCTGCTTTTCATTGCCTTTTAATGAAAATCTAAAATATACATCAATATGGCTACATTATGCCTATCCTAGCCTGTTATGTGTAATACTGTCAATCATCTAATATAAGAATACCGTGTTTCAGTTAACAGATACATCTATCATATCATATAAAATAATATAAACTATACTTTATTGTCCCACAGGGGATTTGTCTCGGGCTCCGAGCCGCTGCATCGCTGTGTACATTTCGACGCATTCATGAACGCAGAACACATGACGTCACTGTGTAGGAACCGTTTTCTAAGCGGAACGAAGGTTGTGTGCGTCCTGTTTCAGGAGGGCGATGGAACGTCGGTCCGACATTATTTATCGTCCGTGTGGAAAATGACCTGAGATAGTCCCATGAGTCTCAGCTGAGAAGTGGATTTCATAAGTGTACGATATCTTATCTGTCAGTATTATAAAGTATAGCGGTGTTGATCTGTACTGACACATGAGTGGTATAAGTACCGGCGGCCATGCGGTTCCCTTAACGAGCACTCACGCGCGTTAGCTAAGCAGCGCGCAGTTTTATAAGTGTCTGACCATGTTGGGGCTTTTAACGCCTCAAACTCGTTACATTAAAGTATTTATCAAAGCGTTTGGACAGACGAACGTACTTAGATGTTCCTCAGCCAGCTGCCAGTCTGAATATATCCGCAGATTTATTTCAGAGAACACAGAAGTAGTCGGAGAGCAAAGTTTGACCCCAGAGTTTAAACTGAGGCTGTTCACCCCAAACTGCAGATTTTGGAGAGAAAAGCCAGAGCTCTGGCCTTTCGACGACCCGTACTGGGCCATATACTGGCCAGGAGGACAAGCACTTTCAAGGTAATATTTTAGCCCCACAATAATCTATTGTTTTATGTGTGTGAGTTACTGCAGTTGAGTCTCATCTAGTGGCAGCTGTGTGCAGATATCTGCTGGATAACCCTGCAGTGTGTCGGGGTCAGACCGTTCTGGATCTGGGCAGCGGCTGTGGAGCCTCAGCCATCGCTGCAAAACTATGTGGTGCTGCTCATGTAGTGGCCAATGACATTGACACTGGTATGCATCTATATTTATTTTGATATCTAATGTTACATCAATACATACAGACATCCACTACATATGGAGACACGGCCCGACTGCACTGTCATAGGGCCCTGTGGCAAAAATGTGCTGTTGGGCCCCTGTTACCACCACGGGCAGTCGTGGATCTTTTAATAACAGAAAAAGAAAGTCATAAACTCATAATGCTGAGAGTCAAACGGAGTGTGTTTTATTGTAGGTACATTAGACTCAAATGTACAATAACTCATTTGAGATTATTGCTATGAACCTGATGCTTGAGGTCAACATTTTGGGGATAGATACAAAGCAGAACATTTTAATTAAACTAAGTTAACGGCAGTGAAGTCATCATTTTGTCTTGTATGAATATGGGATTTACAGTGGTGTCGGACATATTTATACTTAGTAACACAGCACATATCAATACATAAAACGAAAGTAGAAAAGTAATTCTTACTCTAAATAATTTGAAATACAAAGATCTGTTTGTCTTCCAGTTGCATCCGTTGCGACCCAGATGAACTGTGAGCTGAACGGCCTGGAGCCGCCCGTTTGTCTGACCGACAACATGATTGGCTCACCACCCAAAGGCTTTGACCTGATCCTCCTGGGGGACATGTTCTACGACGAGGCCCTCGCCACCAGCCTTCACAGCTGGCTGGACCACTGCATCAACACCCACGGCACCAAAGTCCTGATCGGAGATCCTGGAAGAGCCCAGTTTGAGGAACACAGCATCCGAAGACTCTTGCGTCAGCTGGCTCAGTTTGAGCTGCCTGAGTCTGTCAGGGAGGAGAACTATGGTCTGACCTGCAGCAGTGTTTGGTGCTATCGTCCTGAACTCTGAGGACCTGAGAGGATCCTCCGTGCTTTCTTGTTTGAATGTGACAAATATGTCACATGTACTGACTGTGTGTACAAGGACTGTGTGAGGTGTTATGTGATTACTTTGTCGTTGCCTTCAAGACTAAGTGGCCGCCATGATAAGAGCTGTTCAAATTCACTAAATGCTAAGGAAAGGTGCTTCAATGCTTCCTTTCTTAGCTCCTTTAGCATAGGAAACACTGGACCTTCCTTTACCAAAGGAAAGAAGATAATGCCCCACAATTCCTTGCGACGGCAACATTTAAAGAGACGCATCATTCGGCCGCCCATGAAAACAAACGATAGGCCTATCTTGCACAGGTTTTATTTTCATACAGTCCGAAACTAATTAGATTAATGTTGATGAATATGAATAGACAGTGACAATGCTTTCATTTCATTTTATATGTATTTATTTACTTCAAATATGTAACAAATAAGTTGAAAAATAATTTAAAAAAATGAAATGAACAGTACATATAGCGAACTGTCAATGAACAAATAACAAGAAGCATCAGTAAAAAAAACAAGCTAAGTTAAAAAGCAAAATATAATCAAACCGTTCAATCTACAAAGGAAATATGCAATAAGCTTTCAGCCATTATAAACATGTTGTGCAATATTCCTTATCATTCAACATTTGATATCTGACTCAGAGCCCTGAGGCTTTCGTAACCGTCTCATCTGTCAGAGGTACTGAAACTACTCGGAATGTAGAGCTTCCTTCAATAGAGAGAAATAGCCCAATGGGAAATCTGCTGTGAATAATCATCTTATTTTCTGAAAATAATTATGCATGTTTTCCCACTGTGGCAGTATTGTAAACTGTCATTACTTTTTCATGACCTTTTCATAAACAAAAGTGTCCAGGGACAGACAGCCTGGATTAAGTACAATTAGGGTTAATTTAAGAAGTAGAATAATCACAATCTAATGGGATGTATATGTTTGTGAAGGAAATCTGAGAGTTGGTTAAGTTGAAGAAGCTTTCAGGAAGCAGAGGCATTTATTGAAGCTTATTAGAGGAAAATAGAGATATGTGATTCAAGTGTACTGTGTATTGCCACCTAATACCGAAGGTCACTTCCTGGCAATATAACCGTTTACCAGACTCACCAGGCACACTACGGTCGTTCTTTAAAGAGATATATATGTGAAGATTCTATTGGATGTTGAAACTATGCTTATCTAAGTTAATCTGCATTACCATGTAAAGTGCCATAAGTACCTTTTTAAAGCGCTATACAAATAAAATGTATTATTATTATTATTAATCTAAGTCACGTTTTGTATCTCTCAAGTAACATACAGTTTATTCTAAGGGGAGACACAGAGTCTGAGAGAGAGTGCAGTTTATTTCCCATGACCTTGGTCTCCAGCTCCACTGAGCAGTCATCCCGGCAGATAGGGAAAATAACTATTGCTCTTGTTGTGGCTGATTCGTCTGATCCGTCGTCTGGCTCGATGATGATTAACCTTCTTAAAACCTGATTCTGTATAAACTTAATAGCTATCTCCCATCTGACTGCTAGTGAGGCGCCACAGGAACTCACGAACGGGACCTCAGTAATCGAACACCCACAGAACACAAGAGAGGTTGGATCAGAGTTCAATTCACGTAGATTTATTTGTAATACACAGATTACAAATAAACCGAGTTGGGTTTGATATCAACAACAACAGCTCACGAACAAACAAACTGACATTCGGCGACTTTGGTCGCTAGGGACCCGCTGGTGGCTTCGGCTCCATCTCTACTGGCTCGCACTGGAATTGCGCCCTTATCTGCTACAGAATCTTATTATAGAGGGCTGTCTGAATAGTTCTTTATGATCAGCTTCCTGTGTCTTTCAACTGGTGAAATTCCACATTAAGCTCATCTTCTCAGGCTGACTATGCACTGTTATAATAATAATAATAAATAATAATGCATTTAATTTGTAACGCACTTTTCATTCATAAAGAATCTCAGAGTGCACAGAGCCAGTACATAGTACATAGTTAAAAACATAGTTAAAACCGACTATAGTTAAAAAACATAGTTAAAACAGACTATAGTTAAAGACATAGTTAAAACAGACTATAGTTAAAGACATAGTTAAAACAGACTATAGTTAAAGACATAGTTAAAACAGGCTATATTTAAAAACAGTTAAAACAGACTATAATAAAAAAAGAAATAGCTGACAGATTTAACACAGAGTAAAAAAAACGCCTTCCTGAATAAAAAGGTTTTTAGGCCAGTCTCAAAAGAGTCCAGTGTCTGTGTTGCCCTTACGTGGTCAGGGAGACTGTTCCAAAGCCGCGGCGCTGCCGAGCAAAAGGCCCAGTCCCCCATGGTGTGGAGCTTGGTGTTGGGGACCCGGTCCCCCATGGTGTGGAGCTTGGTGTTGGGGACCCGAAGGAGCGATCTGTTTGTGGACCTGAGGGTGTGGGTGGAGGTTTGGGGAGTAATGAGTTCTTGTAGGTAGGGAGGTGCATGTCCATTTATGCATTTATGGGTGAGTAGTAGGACTTTGTAGTCAATCCGGAATGAGACAGGGAGCCAGTGTAGTGAGTGTAGGATGGGTGTTATGTGCTCATGTTTCTGGACTCTCATCAGGATCCTGGCAGCGCTGTTTTGAAAGTATTGTAGTTTCTGGATGTTCTTGCCAGTGATCCCAGTGAACAGCGAGTTACAGTAGTCCAGTCTTGAGGAGATAAAGGCATGGACGAGCTTCTCTGCATCTGGCAGGGTTAAAGTGGGGCGGAGTTTGGAGATGTTTCTGAGATGATAAAAGGAGGTTTTGCACAGGTATTTTATATGGTCATTAAAGGTCAGGTGAGGGTCAAAGCTAACTCCCAGATTGGTGACTGTGGAGGAGAGGGGTATGACCTGACCGTCAAAGGTGCGATGAGTTATGGAGGATGACTGAACCTGGTGTGGAGTGCCAACAAGGAGAGCTTTGGTTTTGTTACTGTTTAATGGTAGAAAGCTGTTGCTCATCCATGACTTTATCTCCCCAAGACAGGCGGTGAGACATGACATGGCTGCAGAGAGGCTTGGGGCAGTTTTTATGTAGAGCTGTGTGTCATCAGGATAACAGTGGAAGGACATCTTATGTCTGCTGATGACACGACCGTGTCTATGTGGGCCGCTTTCTGTTCACATGAATGTAACTCATAACAACATGTCATGGATTGATAGATTTATGTAACTATGAATATTGTGCTTTTAATAACCCGGTTCATGTCCGGTGTAGATAGATATATGTACTGTACATGACTTCATAGTTTTACTAAGCATAAGAATAAAACATTTTCCTTCCACACTCTAAAAGAGACCAGCTATGGCCTTCTGCTTCTAAATGTTCAAATGACCTTTACGTGACCTGTGGAATACTGTGTCATGCTATCTTTAGCCTGAAGAAGGGAAAGAAAGGAAAGAAAGATTCCTTCACACGTATTGAATTATCCATTCTGGAGGCATTGTTTTGTGAATTGCAACAAAAAAAAACATTTGACTGCTAGAAATAGATATTAATAAATGAACAAAAATGCAGCATGAATGAAATAAGTATTAGTATGCAAGTGTGCTAGTTGGCAGATAATTCCTGTAAGAGCTGCATTGAAAAGTTTGAGATTAGTCATATATTCGAAGTGGATGTTGGGAATCAATTTAGAATTTAGGAAAAGCAAATTTCACCCCTAGTCTTCTGACAGCATGTCAATATTTGACTTCAATTTGAGAACATTTTGATTAGATGAGTGAAACTCTTCAGCAAATCCTCTCAGCTAAACTTATATAGTAGTTTCTGATTAATGAATTGCGTCCTAAACACCACCAAGATCGCATAAAACACAAACGATGGTCTTCAGGAATATCTTTCCATCTGCCTTCCTCAATTAGAAGGAATATATATATATATATATATATATATATATATATATATATATATATATAATGACATTGATACTGCTGATATTAACAATCAGGTCTAAAAGAGGATTATAATTGATGAATGTCTAAGCAACAGACTTCATCCAGAAATTACTGAAATAATAAACTTGGAAACCAAATTTACAAACTGAAATTCAATTTGACCAGTTGCTGAGGGAATAAGATCCTTTTAGCTGCTTTATCACGATGATAAAGACATCAATTTAACTGAATCGGTGGCAACTGCCAATGTGAAAAGGAGGTGTGTTGGGTTATATCTTACCAACGTCTGTTCTCCTATTGACCCTGGGGGTAAACCATGCTAGAGGTCAGTTTCTGGTCAGGGATACAAGGCTGGCTTCCCGATCGTGACTCCAGGCATCTGATCATTTGATGAGTAGAGTAATAGGAGTACACAACTCTCTTCTGGGTGTTCACTGACTCTGAGGCTGTGGATTGATAGTAACACATTGTTTCCCTTCTTGTGCTTCTGCAAGGACACAGTGCGTGAGGAGAACAAGAGCGCAGCATCTCAATCATAACATACACACGTATTCCCAAGCTAGTTGAAGTAACAACGTCCTCTCGGTAGATGGAGACGAGGATTCCAGACATTCGTGCTGAGTTCTTACTCCTTACTGAAAAGGTAGGAATCTGACTGGACAGTCCAACAAAGATAGCACAGTTAAAAACAAAGCCACTAAAAACTGGAAATTAAAAGTATGTATAATATACAGATATGAGTTACTTAAATTTGAAGGAAATAAGTGAAAATTCAGAGTGTATGATCATTTAAAACTCTGTGTTTTACTGCTCTTATGGCCTGGGGGAAGGCATGACTGGCCCCTTTCTAGTTGAACTTCGACTGAACCGCTGTCGGCTAACTCCCTTTCTGCCGAGAGGCATCCTAAAACTTCTGAATTGCATTCAAACTGTGTTGGTCACTACAATGCCTAATCTGTACACCACACTGATGTGAGTTTGAAATATAGCCTAGTCTGCACATTAACCTTTTCCCGTCTGTCCAAGCCAAGAGTGTGCCTTCATTTTGGAAAGTCCCATGTTCTATAGTGAAGCCTCTTTGTTTGTATGATTAGACAGATCTAATCCTGTCATGAATGGAAGTATTGATTCTTTGTCCTTATGGGTATAAAAACCCCGGTAAGGATGCGCTCGGCACCGATTCCTTGGCAGTCGCTAAATTTAGCATACTTGGCTCCGTGTTTGGTGTCAAAATTCCGACGTAAGTTGTATTCCTTCATCACCGACACTGCCTCATAACACAGAAGACAGACCGTTTTTTCTCCTTGAAGCACAAACATGTATTTGCTTTCCCTCTGCATCAATCTTTCTCTTCTTGGACATTTTGGGATTATTTTTCGATCTTTTTCAACTCAAATCGCTTTAGTTAAACATCGATACGGAAACACTGCTTTCTAACGGCAGGTAGGATGCCGTTCATTCGCGGGTCACAAAATCAACATGCATCGTGGGAGATGTAGTTTATGGTTACTGTAGATTGTAAAGCAGCATAGACTTTAATTTTAAAACAATCCTATTCCTTTCAAGCTCTCGCGGGCCACATAAAATGAAGTGGCGGGCCGGACTCGGCCCGCGGGCCTTGAGTTTGACACTTATGTGTTAAACCATTCAAACCACACTAGTTTTCATTATGCAGATGTCATATGTGAGTTTTAAACATTTAGATATAATCAATGGCGCTCGTCTACTATGATTAAAAAAAACAGATGGGTTACACTCTGCACCACACGGCTTTGTAGACATTAATGAAACAAGTTAGACATCAGAGACAAAGAGACAAGACAGACTTCAGAATTTGTTGTGAATAGATTTACTGCAGATCAAAAATGAGTTGGTCTTAAGAGCAACTGACCAGCCTCAGTCATACATCATATATTCCTCGTTCATGCTCCCCCTTCTGTGGGCCTTATTGCAAGCGCCCTCTTTTGAATACAGTCTCTAAACTTGGTGCCATAACTAGACTCCAAAATGTTCACCATTCTGGGTACTCGCTGCTGAATTCACTCACTTTCCTCAAACGTATGGTGTTAGCCCTCTTAACATAACCATTACCTCATGTATGAACAGATCTACAACCTGCAATTCTAGACACGTTTTGTTCAAAAAAAAAAAAAAATATGTCTGAGACAAAAATATTGTAGAAAAATATTCTTAACGTAGAAAAATATTTAAAAAAATATAATTATAAAGCTGAAATAAACAGCATTTAAAAAAGTTACATTTTTGGATAAAATATTGTGATACATCAGAAATTGTATCTAAAGTGGAAGACTTAAAAGCTTTTAAAAGTCATGTCAACAACTGACGTACAAACGGATGAGAACACGTCACCCATATGCATTAGTAACTTGTTTGACAGACTGTTGGCAAAACTGGCAACTTCCAAAGGCTCCTTGAATGTACAGTACAAAAACACAAAGACATAATTTCTGGAACAATTTTGGCGGCAAATTTGTCAAATGAGGAATTTCCCACACAGAAGACAATATATTACTGTCTGTTGCCTACAAACTTGATCGGTCATGTTATTTATCCACATATGGCTGCATCTTCTCCATGTATTTCTTCTGAAACTTATTGAAGAGGCTGTAGGTCTGGGGGGTGGGAGGGAAAAATGTATGCTTCTTCTCAGCATTTGAATACCATGTACCTATGGAGAAGTTCATTTATAATAATTAAAACAAACTGTTATCACTGTCTAAATAATAACAAAGAAATACAAAGCTGATTTTATCCATTACCTCTTGCCGTGACAGTTTTGTTGTGGTTGTTGTCCTTTCCTTCAACAAGATCAGGCTTTTCTAAAAAATAAATACATATTTCTTCAAAATAAAGCATTACAGAATACACAATCATCTGAATTATTATTTTAAGACTTTTCTGATTTCTGGGCTTACTTATCTAAACAAAGCAGTGGAGTTTGGCATTTAAACATATTGTCTTTTGCCAACACAAAAAAAACTATTTTTAGTATCAGGATAGGCATGAGAGCATTTCCCAGAGCATTTCCCAGAAAATTGAAGTGGGAACAATTGTATGATTTGCCAAAAAGTCAGCCTGACCCAGACCAGAAAGTGAAAGTATGTGGTTTTGAAAGTTAAGAAATATGTAAGTAAACATCCGACCAGATGTGTCCGGTTCAACTTGCTAAACCTGATTGGTGGAGGAGGTGCGTGAGGGAGGTCTATAATTGAGACTGAGGGACTCTGATTATTTGTTGTTGTCAGCTTGTCATCTTGAACAAGAAAGTAAACGGCTCCCCGCTGGTTGCCCGAATCCGAATGCTGTCTTCCTCTTCATTCTGCCACAACAAATATTTTTAGATTTATGTCAATGTCATGTAATTTAGCCGCTTCCCTTTTGGTCATTAATGGTGGGGGCTTGTGTGGTGGAAATTAATCTTTATAATTTCCCTGTGAGAAATAAGCGTGATGAGAAAGCTCTCAAATGTCTGTAAGTATTTTATTGTATAGACACTTAGAATAATTCAGCTGAATGGTCAGAGCTCTTCCCCACAGATGGTGGGCCTTGGTAATGTCAAAGAATAAGCGTTATGTGACCTTATGAAAATTTGTACACAGCCGATAAAATGATAAATCATCAGAACTGTCATTAGGAACAGTTCTCAAGGAACTGGAGACCAGGCCTTTTCGAAGGTTAGCCGGATCCATTGTACAATCATGATGTGACTTGTCGAAGACATTAAATGACCAGCCAATAAGTCAACTTGGGCTGAACAAAGTATGTAGCAATATGTGGGAAAGTACAGAGATGTGGAGTAAACAAGTCCAGATATTTTCCGGGTTGACGTGTTAGAATCTGATTGGTGGAAAGTGACGTGAAGGGAGGTACATAATTATGACTTAGTAATTCTGTTTCTTTGGATTTGTTCGAACGTGTTGTATGAAGATTGTATTCTTGGACACGCAATAAACAAACTCCCCGCTGGTTGCCTCGAAATCTGAAACCTGTCTCCTGCTTCATTTGCGTGGGAAAGGGTTAGTTTGTGAGGTCAGGATGAGACTACAGCAAGTTTTGGGTTTGACGAGTTCTGCTTTTACAATGTCTGCATATATTCAGGGTTAAGTAATACAAGTTACATCTAAAAAGAACAACATGATAAATGTCCACAACAGCTGGCAAAATACACTATTGAGTTGCATTGTGGGAAGTGTAGAATGAAGTGTTCTCAGAGCTTCCTAACATCTAAATATCGTCCTCTGCTGCGTTAAATTTTTACCATACAATTCTCTCACAAGTCCCACAACTTTTTGGAGGGAAAATACAAAAATGTCTGTAGCACCACTTTAATCTCAAAATTATGATTTACCTGGAACAGGATCCTTGGTTTCCTTTATCCCATTGGATCCGAAGTTAAAGGAAATGGGTAAGACACTGAACTTCAGGGCATCGTTGTTCTGGAGAGGCGTGACAGCTTCGCCTCCAATTTCAGCGTTATTCCTCTCATGATCAGCAGGCTGCTTGAGCATGACAGTGAGTTTTTGCGTCTTCTTCTCGTCACATTTGAGTTGTTCAGAGAGTGACCTCCTCCAACGATGATTCAGGCTGGGCTTAGTTTTTCCACTCAAGATCCTCATGTCAGAGGAAACTGGCAGCTCTTGAGTGTCAGCAGGGCCAATGGAATCAGCTTTCTCGAGACTCCACTCAGATGAAGAGGCAAAAGTACATTTCTGAGCTTTTAGTGTTCTTCTGAGTTTGATTTTAGCTGGTGGTAAACTAATCTTCCATTTTTTGTAAAGCCGTTTGACTGAATAATCCCATGTTAGCACAGTTTTAATTGCCTGTCTCTTGAAGGGACTGAGACTCACAGTGAGCACTTTTGGAGGCCTTGGTACTGCATCAGGCACAGCCTCTGGAGATGAGATATGGTTCTTTCTACTGCCAAGTAAAACACACCTCTCTTGTGTTGTAGAGCCAAACAGAACAAGTTCTACAGTTTGAGCGTTTGAGGCTGAAGGTTCATCATCAGTCGCATGAACAAAAACCTTCCCACATTTTGAAGCGCTCTCAAGGATAGGCTGCGAGTCCACAACAACAAGGGATTTGAATTTCTTTGATTTCTTCGAGACTGGTAAAAATCTACCTGGACTACTTGGTCTCTTTAGTTTACCACTCCAAGTTTTCTGTCGGGCACCCGTCGCACTAATTTGAGTTTGTTGTTCTTCAGTTTCCAATGATGACTCTGACACCTTTGTAGATGTCAATTGAGCTTGTCCACAATTTTCTTCGAGATCTGTCATCTGGCTGGCAACTTCACTTTCACTACTGGAGAGATTATCTGTTTTTTTGTCACTTCCCACTGAAGTACATGACTGCATATTTCCTGTAGAGTTCAACTGTTCTGGTACACATTCAACTTCAGGGTCTGATAGAATTTCAGTGTAATATATGGAGAGTTTATCGGTCTCTTTCTCGTCTGAACCGTTTGACAGGTCACTTTCTGTCAATTTCACCTGAGCTTGTTCGGAATCATTTTCAAAGTCTGGCATTTGGTTGGGAATTCCACTTTCACTGCTGGACAGATGTTCATCATCACTTATGAGTATGATGTTTGATTGGCTACTATCTATGCTGAATACATTGACTATCTCAGGCCAAAGAAATGTCATAACCTGATTGTTGACGCTCTCCCCACCCGTTGCTTGATTCTCTCTTTCTGGAGCAGAGTGGAGTTTTCTGTCAGACCTGAACGTATCTTTCTCCTGTACTGCCATCACTTCCTTGTCTGGGGTCTTTGCAGTGATATCTTTATGACTTTGCTTGATGCTGCATTGGCATTTACTCAAAGAAGCGGTGTTTGACCCCAAAATTGTTTCCTTCCACCTTTCAATGCAGCAAGCCTCTTCTATCGGACAGAATGTATTGTTCTCCAGTTTTGAGTTACTCAATGTGGCATCGATAACTTTAGGTAGGTCCCCCTCCACAGAGTCCATGTCCAGGTCCATACTTTCTGGCAGATTGCTTTGTGCTTGTTCAAAAATATTTTTGGCATCTTCTGGCAGAAAAACTTGGATTTTAAAGGAGTATGGGTATGGGTCACTGGAATCAGCGCTCTCCGTTTTATTAGGAGAGGCCGTTTGTGTTATAGTTGCTTCAACAGAGGAGTCTTGTTTTTCTTCACTTGGGTCAACCTGTTCAAGCTCTTTTGACAAAAACATCTTGTTTAACACCTCATTTCCAGTTTGTGCAGTAATGCTGTCGTCTGTCTCGACCTGATCTAGTTGACTGTCACTCATGAGCTTAATAAAATGATGCTTCAAAGATGGCGGGAAGTCAAACTCTTTGTCAATGTCATCAAGCTGCTCATTGACATTCAACCATGATGACTTGTAGGGCAGTTCTGAAAAAACTTCCTTATCTTTGAGGACATGGTAGCTTTTGAGTTGCGTCCCAAAGCAGCTCTTTACTTGTGACAGAATGACAGACTGTAGTGTTACATGTTCTTGGCTGAATTTTTTAACATCAGTGATTACCTTTTTGTACATGCCTGTCTTCAGCGCACATTTCAAGTTGTTAGGATCACCGTCCCAAAACATGCTCAGTAATTTGGGTATAGTATCACACGTAAACTCATTTAACTCGCTCTGAGCTTTTTCAGAATACCGTATGTACTTAGTTAATGTGACTGGTGTCCATGATGTTGTTGGGAGTGAGGAAAGCTCTAAAACCCCCTTTGTATTTATTGGCATCTCACTTTTGTCCTTTACACCATTTTGGCTCACTGGCGCTTTGAATGTTACTGATTGTTGGGCAGTTGTTGCAACACGCTGGTGTACTTGCGTGTCAATATCCAGTTTAGATCCTGCATCAACTGTACATAACTGTTTTTGCGACAAGTCTTGAGGCCCAGCTGAAGAGGACGATGACATAAAAGTAACATCATTGGATGCTGCTGAATGCCTGATTGCATATTTGTTGGACCTCATTTTATTTGGGTGAAGATAAGGTCCCACTTTCAGATGCCCGATCTGCTTGGTTTTTGGTGATATAAATAATTTGTCTGGGTTACCCAAAGATTCATCTGTTGCGGTGCCCTCAGACAACTGACTGATGGTGTTAGAACTGTTCTGCTGGCTGGCAACCTGGTAGCTTTCATGTAACAGTGGTTGCACAACAGCAACAGCTCTTGTGCGACTAGGCGATGAGTGAATGGAGCTGTCATTTGCCTTGACTGATAGCATTTCAAGCCTTTCACAATTGTTTGCTACAGATGATTGGTTTTCATTTATCGGTGGTTTAATGCCCACAAGCAACTGCATCAGTGACGATGTACTACTTAAATATCCGACATTGTTTTCAGGACAAAATGCTGCCTGGCTTACATTTCCAATTCCATCTCCTTTTGCTGAGACATAAACTACATTTGGTACAGAGCTTTGCGGAGGTGGCACATCTACACTGTGCTGTGTGGACATAACACTGTGAGCAGTTATAGGTGATGAATGTCTGGAACTTTGTGGTATGGACTGGGAGGCATTTGAGTTATATATTTCAGTGACAGTTGATGTCACAGGTTGCATATTTTGATGAGACTCCGTCATTGTGACCATGCTGACACCCTGCTTTTGTCCATAAGGTGAACTAGTATGCACTTGTGGTCGACCATCTGAGCCAGTAGTGGGCGACATACGTAGATAGTTCTCAATTAATTCAATCGATTGGCGTCGTTCGAGTATTTGCTGTTGTGCATCAGCAGCAAGATTTGAGGGAGAATCATCTGGTTTTGACAAGGAAAGGTTGGTTTCATACGGCCTGTTATATGAATTTGAGTTCATGGAGGAGGTGGCCTCTGCCCCATTGTTATGTGTTGAGTATTGTTGAGAAAACTGACTCAGGTTGGAAATGTGTAAATTATGTCCACTTGGTGAGTTTGTTGGTTTGCTATTGTTTCCGAAAGACTGAGAGATAGCCTCATTATAACATGGTAAGTTGAAGCCATGCTGAGTCCCGTTTTGTCTGTGACTGTTGTTATGAGCAGTCGGTCTGTGGTGTGCAGCAGCAGGCCCCATTGTGCAATTGTAAGCCACCTCTCTATGTTGAGGCGAGGTAGCCGTTGTAGTGTATGGTGAAACGGGTTTAATCGACTCTCCATTTAAGTTGTGAAGATTGCCATTCTGATTCCAACAGTGATGAAGATCAGACACAACATTGCCATTCTGTGTCCTTATTGATTGTTTCCCATGAACTCCAACTGATTGGTTCCAATTTGCTGAAATTTCTTGCTGAGGGTATGCAATGTTTGCTCGCGTCATGTTGGGTGGACTCTGGGTCGATGAATTCTGTGCAGAGTTCTGATGAAAATTGTGCTGAAGTCCATAAGTGACCTGCAAACTAGGGTTTCCACTTTGCAAATTAGAAGGTGAGTGTTGCAGATAATTGTTCCCTCGAGCTGTCTGCTGAAAAGAAACTGCCTGAAGAGGAACTGCCGTGGTCTGCCAATTTGATGGCTGTCTTTCACAGTTAGCTCCATAGTGATGAGTGAATTTAGGAGGCCGGGCTTCCGTTTCTGCTGTCATATACTGGTTTGACTTATTTGCAGTCCCAGTTTGCTGATTGCTCATTGTGTTGTAGCTAAACTGAGAAGAAGCCTGTTGGGATTGTGAAAGTGCTCCATCCTGCTGGTACTGTCCATTTATCCATGCAAAAGACTGCATTTTTGTCATCCGTTGATGTGAAAGGTTGGCGAGGTAACTTTCCTGAAAAATAAAGATAGTACCAGTTGTAAAAAGCTGTGGCAAAATGTTTAGTACGCAACCTTACATAAAACATTTAAAAAGAAATCCATCAGGTGGTTGCACAATACTGTTTTTTCTGCCCTTGTCCATGTCTCTTATTTTTAACCTGTAAGGGTCGTGACTCGTGTTTGTAAAGACATCATGTTGGCGTGCTCCTTCTGCTACCACCAATAATGATTATTTTACTATTTATAATGGTTATTTTGATCAATATTGAGATCACAATTATTTTTTTTGCGATGATGCTTTGAGTGTGTGTGTGTGTGTGTGTGTGTGTGTGTGTGTGTGTGTGTGTGTGTGCAAATAAAAACAATAATAAATCAATTTAAAATATGTCTGCATTATTTTTCGTACTACCCTCCCCAGGTGGCAAAAACCAGGCTCGACCCCTTCTATGTTTGTACATTTTTCACTCCACATTTACAAAAGAGAGGGGGATTATAATTATTCATAGCAGTGATCAAATGTACATTAGCTCTGAATGAATATCATTGTGTTTATGGTTTGTCTTTTGGAGAACCAAACCCAGAAGGGGTGTAAATTGAGCACTTTCTAGTCTTAGTGACCACTCAAAGGGCTTTTCAACAACAAATTAACTATTTGCATACAAACTGGTGGCAGACAGCAATTTGCATATATGAGCAACGCTAACCTCAAAAAACAGAGGCGGCTGCAGTTTGTAAAGCCAGGTGCTGCGGTTGCTCTGCAATGACTGCAAAACCCAGGGCATGGCCCAGGAAAACACCTCGCTGACACCCGACCAAAGGGCTGATTGGCTCTTAGTTTTGACAACAAATACCACATTTAGTAGAAAACCCTACTTTTCTGGTTTATTGTAATACTCAACGCTAGATTATAGGCTATTAGACTCATGTTGTGCAATGGATGCTTGGTCTGTTAACAAACATATTGTGGTTGATAATAAGGATGGTGGTAATAAGAATAAAGATAATTCATTTAGCATTAAATAAAAGGAACAAAGCATAGAATACAATACCAGACACACATTTCCATACACACACACACACACACACACACACACACACACACACACACACACACACACACACACACACACACACACACACACACACACACACACACACACACACACACACACACCAGGTAGCCTACAGATCTGATCTAACAGGATGTAACTATCTCTGTGACTTCCTGTTATGTTCTTTGAAAGGCTGCTGAAAAACATCCGACATAACCGCATATTTGTGTCACGATTATGCAACGAGCCAATTTTCAGCCTCACTGAAAACCAGAATTGGCTGAAGCCTCAGTAGGGAAGGATGAAAGCTGTACAACTGGCTTCCCCCCCACACATGGGAACGGCCCCTAAATGTAAACATTTTTCGTTTTCTAATAGGAACTGCAGTCAAGTGAGCCGCAGCTGGAAATGTAATGATTGTCTATTCCTGGTGTTACGGTACGGGGGCATAGCTAGCCCAAAAAGCACAGAGATAGACCTATATTTAAGCAATAATTTGTCCAATTTGCTATGACAAGTCAAAAACAACATTATTTTGGACATTGTATGAAATAGAATTATAATAAAAATGGCGTCCAAGGGTTGGGAAATTATAATATTTAAAATTATAAAATGTTGACTGTATTCTTGTTCATGATGACCCCATATATGTCCATGTCAGATTTCATGTGATTTTACTGTACAGTTTTTGAGAAAATTAAAAGGCAAAGTCAGCACAAAATAAATTATGATAATAATAATCTCCCAATATTTGAACTGTTATAAAAGAAGATCCTTAAAAAGGTTATACTAAACTTTCACTAGATTCTTTCTAGGACCCCTAGATTTTCACTAGGACCCCTGCTATGTCCATTAAAATGTCATGTAATTTTACCTAATGTCTAATGAAACATTATCGAAACGATTGCCTGTATTGAGAATCTAGACATTAAGCCTTGCAAAATCTTTGGTCTTTTGTGTCATTTTGAACAAAGATATAGTCATAATAATAGTTATATAGCTGTAACTCCCTCTGTCATTTAGTGTGCTGATGATCAAAGGCATCGTTCTAAAACTAATGAATTTGGATTGTGATTCAGTTGTAACGCATCCACATTAATTGTTTTTGTAATTGTTAAGTTTCAACGAAAACATATTTAGGATAAAAACTAAATTGCAAAATTTGCAATGTTTTTCATTATTTAACCAAATGGGACGTTATTGTCATTTTGATTGACATACAGTGTTTCTTATCCTAAATATGTTTTCTTTGAAACTTATAAAACAATTAATGTGCATGTGTTCCAACTGAATCACAATCAAATAAAAATATCAAATATAAATAAAAATCAAATATTGGTAGATTATGTACATCTGTGGAGATATTTTATATCTCCTGTATATGCATGTTAGGATTGATAACATTGTTTGTAATATTATATCAGTTTATGAGAGGTCTCAACACAATTTATAAGTATGTATTTCCAGCTTTGTTGTAGAATAGCACACACTGTTATTTACAGATGAACTCAGTGTGACCGGATACACTCTGGTGTATCTGATTGACACATTAGGGTAAATATTTAACTAAAGGGGGCCTATGTCTTGCATGCCTTCTCTGTTATCTCCATATATGGACTTATGTTTATATACCTGTGTTCAGTGTTTCTCCTTGAAATGTAAATAGCTGACCTCCCCATGTGACATGAGGGTATAAAGGTTTTGTGTTTCCTTCAGTAAGTTGAAGAAATTCTGCAGTCTAGCAAACTGTGCTTTCCTTCCCATGATTCATGTCCAATAAAGAATTCGGATGAATTGATCTTCGACTCCAACCTCATCTGTGACCAGTCTGTTCAAGGAAAATCAACTACCACAATATCATAATCTCTTTTGAGCTGACTTTGCCTTTAATTTTCTCAAATACTGTACAGTAAAATATTATGAAAATACACATGGACATAGAGGAGCATTACATTTCAAGCAGAGGCTCACTTGACCGAGTTTCTGCGGATGACGGCTCTAAACGGACAGCAGTATGTCCGGAGCCTATTCCTTCTCACTGTCTGGTGAGAGACAAAAGTAAAGCCCAAAGTATGCACACGAAAGAAAAAGACTTACTGCTTTTGTTTAATGTGCACACGAGGGATAACACGTGTGAACCACAGACGGTCTTCCTCTAGTGAAGACGTGAACACGTCTGCATGTGTTAAATCGGTGGTGAAACATCACAGCCTGAGTGATACGAGACTGATTGGATCACTTCTCTAATCGCGTTGTCTAGAAAAGACCTGGATGTGATGAATGATCGACACTTTAAAAAAAAGGACACTTGCATGTCGACACGCATGTTTTTTTTTTCTTTCTTCTTCTTCTTCTTTTGTATAATTTATTAAGTTACTAGTCAGGCATTTTTCGCAGTAAATACTTTTGTTATCAAATATAAGTAGTTATTGTGATGACTACTTCAGTAAAGCAGCAGTACACATGCGTGGCTAATGTTCTACGTTAACGACCCTTTGGTTACACTCAGCAATCATTTTAAGTCACAGCTCTGAAACTCATAACGTCGGTCATTGTAAGTTGTGAAATTGTTGAGTCACTCAGTCATGTGTAAGTTATTTACTTTCAGGATGAATAATCAGCGAAAACTGCGTCGGTTGTGGAAAGCGCAATATGAGTCAGTTAAACTAACAGTCCAGCAAAAACGTAACATACCGTAAATTAAATGTCGTTACGGATCACTGCAATGCATTAACATCATCTCCTCACACACACACACACCCACACCCACCCACGCACGCACGCACGCACGCGCGCAGCATGCTGTGGCTCTCTACAACGCCCCAAAACAATCCGACCATGCCGAACAATTGAGCTGCTGGCTAACTTACTTTTAGGGTCCAACTTCCACGGGAGCGTTGGTAACATCCGCAGATCCGAGCAGCGACGCTCCTCTCTCTCGTCTCACTTCCATTATTCCATCTGGTGTGAATCAACGAGGCAATAAGCGACGGACGGAGAAATATCCTCCCTGTTGTTTATAATGCAGCGTCGTCCGGAGAGACTCAACAGTTTACTCATCAACTCCGCGTAACACTGATGTGTGACGTAGCCTGCAGGAGGAGGGACCCCTTTTCTTCTCGTCCACCAGAGATGCACACTGAGGAGCACGTGCTGGCCAGCCTCCCTGCCTGTTAGAAAGGGGGTCAGGGGCTGTGAAGTTTATATGGTTTACCTCTTCCAGGAGTTACTGAGAGGTGTGAAAGGCACCTTGTATGCGACTTACAATAAGTACATTCAACCAAGGGAGTTCAAACCCAGAACAACAAAAATCAAGAAAGTACAATTCCTCAAGAAAGCCAAACTACCAAGTGCTATGAATACGTGCCATTTAAGTGCTACTAGAGTACTAAGAGAGATACATTATATATATAATTTCTTCTTTTTTTTTTTTTCTTTTTTTTATTCCAGGTATAGTCGGAAGAGATGCGTTTTTAGTTTGAGACGGAAGATGTAGAGACTTTCTACTGTCCTGATATCATTTTGGAGCTCATTTCACCAATTGGGAGCCAGGACAGCGAACAATCGTGATTTTGTTGAGCGGTTAGCTGACAGTGACGGAGCTACAAGGCGATTGGCCGATGCAGAGCGGAGTGAGCGGGGTGGGGTGTAAGGTTTGACCATGTCCTGGATGTAGACTGGACCAGATCTGTAGTCTAGGCGTGAGATGACCAGAGCCTGTACCAGAACCTGTGCCACCTTCTGGGTGAGAAGAGGACGGATTCTCCTGATGTTGTGCAGCATGTACCGACAGGACCGAGTTGTTGCAGTGATGTTGGCAGTGAGGGAGAGTTGACTGTCGAGTGTCACACCGAGGTTCCTAGCAGTCGGGGTCAGGGCTAACACGGAGTTGTCGAAGGTGATAGTCAGGTCGTGGGTGGGAGAGCATTTACCTGGAAGGAAAAGAAGTTCAGTCTTGTCAGGGTTAATCTTCAGGTGGTGTGCGGACATCCACTGAGAGATGTCAGACAGGCAGAGATTCGTGCTGCTACCTGAGTTTCAGATTGGGGGAACGAGAGGATTAGTTGGGTGTCATCAGCATAGCAGTGGTAGGAAAAGCCATGTGAGTGAATGACGGAGCCGAGAGAGTTGGTGTACAGAGAGAAGAGGAGAGGACCCAGGACGGAACCCTGAGGGACCCCAGTAGTGAGGGGACAAGGTTCAGACACAGACCCTCAAGATCCTTCTTCTACTCAGTTTAGATGAGAGGAAGGGAGTAAATGAGGGTGCAGATAATCAACGATAGAATGGTGTACCCTTTGTGAAATATTTTTTCAGCCAAGTACCCCCTAACCAGCGAAAGCATTTAAAAAAATTAATAGAAATGTAATACACAGGGCTGTGCCATGAGTATCTGATTTATTAAACTGTCAACACTGAAGACTGCATTGTTGCATTGAACTGAGTGCTTTTTCATTTACATTTTAGTGAGAAATTTGTGCTTCACTGAGGATCTTTGTCAGTCCTGGTGGCAGGGAGGCAACTGCTGTGATCAAGCTCTTCTCCAGGCTCCAGGTTGGGTCAAACCATCCTGGTATGGGGGAGACTGGGTTTTTAGGATAATGAAATTGAATAGCCTACTGAATATAAAATTCAGTTTATGAACTTTTATTGAATATTTATTAAATAAGGATTTTCAAAGGATTTTTGAATGGATGCTAATTTTAAATATATCTTTTAAAAATCTCACGTACCCACATTTGAGAACCACTGCTCTACGGTTTATAACAGCACACACTTCGTCCTCTCGCAGACTGCATTGCTCTCCGTGTGATGATCGAGCATTCTCTGAGGAATTTTCTGGTGTCCCTTAGGTGTTGGAGGTGGGCGTGGCAGAGGGTCATCAGAGGAGTGGGAACAGCTGAGTTCATTAGCAGCACTGGCAACACATGGGCCTTATGTGCCAGTGCACTCTGTTAAAAGGCCCTCTGGACCCAGTTGGTGGGGGCTCCTCCCTGAGATATCCATTTGGCTTTTTGTTAAGATTATGGTTGGTTTCTACATTATACAACATTACATACACACTTTTTTGGGAGTTTGTTATTTTTGTGTGTTGTGCGGTCAGAGCAGTTGTTTCTGGGACACATCCAGAGCTGTCAGGTGAGTACCCAGCTTGCTGGGGGCCTAACCGAGCTACTGGTTTCAGTGTTTAAAAAGCCTACCGCTAATCTGCATGAAGACTAGGGTTCAGTGAGGTAGATTTGTTTTTGATAGGCAGTCTAGGTAGAGGGACTTCCACAGTAGTTTGGGGGACATATCATTGTCTGTTTCAGTGCACTAGTTGACCTAGACAAACACTGTTTGCTGTTTTTATTGTGGCTGATTCGTTATTAAACTTGATGATTAAACTTCTTAAAACCTTATTTTGTATGAACTCAATAACTATCTGCTAACTGCTAGTGAAACACCAAAGGATCTCACAGACAGGACCTTGGCAATTGATCATGTTCTTTAAATATAACTTGAATTGCTTAATCCTGAACATATGCAGACAAGGCCATCTGTACTCACCAAACCCAAATAATAAATGTTATCTCATCAAAGGTATTTCATGTCTGACTTGCTGTAGGATCATCCTGATCTCATCACTTAACCCTCTTCCTTGGAGACAGAAGCACCTACCAAGGCTGAGGCCTTGGCCTTGGTGCTTCGGCGGACGTAGGCGGACGCCTGCGAAGGGGGGGACGAGATAATGTATCTATCAAAAAGTTTAAAAATGTGCGTTTGGTAGATTATTTTCCTGTTGTAACAATGCTTCTTGGCAATACATTTTATGCTGTTGCAAAGCCTGTTTATTTCCCTTTTTTTAAATGGCGCCCCATTTGTAAGCAACATGAATTTGTGGGATGAGCAGCACAGCTGAGTCTGTGGGTTGCACCCATGAAACATTTGCCAAATCTTCTCTGCCAATGCCAAACAGTTTCTTCTGCTGTTGCTATGGACTCTTGTTTGGTGGATTGGATGATTGAAGTATCAGTAACAAGGAAGAAACCAGACATATTGGCAATTTTACAATTTATTAATTTAACGAACAGTCAGGAGCCAATCCTTGGGATTTATAACATTGTATGTAATATAGCAGTTTATGAGCAGTCTCAACACAACTTATTAGTATGCATTTCCAGCTTTGTTGTAAAATTACACACGCATTACCCATTAAACAAGTATCTGGTGGACGCAGTAGGGTCAACTGTTATCCATACATTGCTTTATGTGACGTAGATAGCTGACCTTTGGGTTTGGACCTAAGTTCATCCATGACTGAACATAAAGATTACACCCATGAATGTCCCACCCCCACTTCTATGTGACAGGAGGGTATAAAGGTCTTGTGTTTTCCTCCAGGGTTGAAGAAATTCTGCAGTCCAGCAAACTGCTTTTCTTCCCATGATTCATGTCCAATAAAGAATTCTGGTGAATTGATCTTCGACTCCAACCTCATCTGTGACCAGTCTGTTCAAAGAAAATCAACTACCACGGATACCGATATCTTAGTAATGACTAATCCTACACCTTTTGTGCTCTGTTAGTTATATTTTCTGGTCTCAAAGTTCCTTATTTGAGAAATATAGGACTCACACTGTATTATCAAATCTTTCCACCACAATAGTCAAAGTCCTAGTACCCACTGTATCAATACTCTCACTAATGGCTATTGATAATCTCAGTAATGGGCAAACAAATTAAAAAAAGGCAGAATCCTAACCCTAACCAATCAGAATGCTCCATGTACCGAATGTCCACCATCTTCTGTCATTTAGGCGGGATGAAAAGGAGTTTATATGGAACATTTAGAGGAGACCTTTTTAGCAGAGTCTACCATTGAAATTCATTATTTGATTTAAGTTTTAATAACAAAACACACACACACACACACACACACACGGGGCCGGCGGGAGGGGAGGTGGATTAATTCAACAGCCAGCGATCTTTAAATCAGGAGACCGCCATTCGTTCCCAAGAGGTAACTTTTGTACTTCAGTAACAACACTTCTGTAGTTATTTGAACCCAAACAACGATCTTTTCCTTAACATAGTCATTTTTTGGCCTAAACCTAAGTTGTTTCCTGAAGTTTATTTAGAAAAGGCCGTATTAATATAACGAGCAGAAGTGTTGCTGAAATTTTGTAGGAAAATGTTGGAATATTATGGGATGCCTGCAAGATGCATAGCCTAAGTATGATAACATAAAATAACTCACACAGTATAAAATGCTTAAATAATAAATAAGGGGAGGACTGCGGCGCTGGTTAAAAGTAGAAGCAATGCATTCATTTACTACATACTGGGTTTCAGTAAAGGATTATTTATTAAAAAGCCTCGGTTTGAGACTTTTGTGCCAAATAAACTTGGCAGGTTGTTTGACTAAAGCTAGACAGTGTTTCCAGAATCAAAGAATCAAAAACAAAACATACCTATCAGGTGAACAGCAAAGTAGAGTTTTAAACTGCTTTCTTAAACCAAACAAAAATTTCAACCAAAAATTACATCAATGCCTAAAAAAACAAAACCAAGACTCAAGCATGGATGGGGTTGTATAGTTGAGCTCAACATTTTTGCCAGAAAGAAATGTGTTTTTACTGGGATACAACTTACTATTAATATGAGAATTATCTAGACATGATTTATAATTTAAAACGCATAATAAAAGTGTAAGAATAATCCTGAGGGTCGGAAGGTGGTGTTGTTTACAGGGAGGACATTAAAAACAACCACCATTCCCAGTCCTGCCATTCATTCTTTTAAATATCTTGCCTTCAAACTCCCTGTTTGGCTTGTGGGGCGGTAGATGACAGCAGTTAAAGGAGTGTTCCCACTCCTTTAACTGCTGTTATCTACCGCCCCCACAAACCAAACCATTCCTTTCTCTCTGACTTTTCTGAACCAACTATGTGCCATCTCACCCTCTGTTCTCCTCCTAGATGATTTTAACATCCACATTGATAACACTGACTGTAAATCTGCCACATAATTCCTGGAACTGCTACAATGCTTCAACTTCACACAATATATCGACTTCCCCATTCACAGCCCAGGTCACATCCTGGATTTGGTCTGCTCCACTGGTCTCACAATACCTCAACTCTCCAGCCTCAACCTCAATATCTCTGACCACCTGGCTATCACCATGGACATTGACATCCCTATCCCCATCCCAAAAGCCAAGCGCAATATATCCTTCAGAAATCTTAAATCTATCTCCCCCACAACTCTTTCAGCCTTTCTTGCCAGTAGCAAGGAGACTCATACACATACTGAATGCTCAAACTTTCAAGGTTTAGCTATAGAGATCTTCACCCCTGAAAACCAGCTGAAACATGGTGAAGAAATCCAGCTCCAGTCTGACTTTTCATCCTCTTGTCTTTCTTGTGTTTAAGGTTCCCCAACCTGGCGCAGACCTGCTACATGAACTCCACTCTTCAAGCCCTCCTGACGCAGAGACCTTTCGTTCAGGATATCCACAAGCAGCAGATGGTGTGGAGTTATCACCCCTTAAACTACCTCTTCAGGTACAGCACCTCCACACACACACACACACACACACACACACAATTCTGCAGGTCAACAGTAAGTAACAAACTCTAAACAAAGTGTAATGGTAAAAATATGTATTAAGTATATAACTGTTTAAAGTGTCTGCAAAGCAAAATAGAAAAGTACAGAGAAACAGGAACATCTAGGTTCCTCTTTATCAATCAGTTTCTGACAGTTTCTTAGAAAACTGACCACAAAGGCATAGTTTTCGGTGCGCAGAAATAGGCTAGTTGAACCCAGATTGTATCATGTATAAACAGACTTCTGCTTTGTGTATGTCTCATCTTTGGTGTGACCTTTGGTATTTATAAATAACATGTACATCTATTGAGATGCTGAAGGCGCTGGACATTGTTGGGCTGTCTTGGCTGACACGCCTTTTCAATGTCGCATGGGGGTTGGGAACAGTGCCCATGGACTGGCAGACCGGGGTGGTGGTTCCCATTTTCAAAAAGGGGGACCGGAGAGTGTGCTCGAATTATCGGGGTATCACACTACTCAGCCTCCCGGGGAAAGTGTATGCCAGGGTGCTGGAAAGGAGGCTCCGACCGATTGTCGAAACTCGGATTCAAGAGGAGCAGTGCGGATTCCGTCCCGGTCGTGGAACAGTGGACCAGCTCTTTACCCTCGCAAGACTACTGGAGGGGCTCTGGGAGTTTGCCCAACCAGTCTACATGTGTTTTGTGGACTTGGAGAAGGCCTTCGACCAGGTCCCTCGGGGGTTTTTGTGGGGGGTGCTGCGGGAGTATGGGGTGCCGGACCCGTTACAACGGGCCATCCGGTCTCTGTACGACTGCAGTAGGAGCTGTGTTCGTATTCTCGGCAATAAGTCAGACGCGTTCCCGGTGGGTGTTGGCCTCCGCCAGGGCTGCCCTTTATCACCGGTCCCGTTCGTGACTTTCATGGACAGGATATCTAGGCATAGCCGGGGGGTGGAGAACGTCGGGTTCCGGGGTCTCGGGATCGCCTCTCTGCTGTTCGCAGATGATGTGGTCCTGTTAGCCTCTTCGGACCATGACCTCCAGCATTCACTGGGGCGATTTGCAGCCGAGTGTGACGCGGCGGGGATGAGGGTAAGCACATCGAAATCCGAGGCCATGGTGCTCTGCCGGAAACCGGTGGATTGCTCCCTCCGGGTGGGGACGCAGTGCCTGCCGCAAGCGAAGGAGTTCAAGTATCTCGGGGTCTTGTTCACGAGTGAGGGTAAGATGGAGCGGGAGATCGACCGACGGATCTGTGCGGCTGCAGCAGTAAAACAGGCGCTGCACCGGACCGTCTTGGTGAAGAGGGAGCTGAGCTGGAAGGCAAAGCTCTCAATTTACTGGGCGGTCTACGTTCCGACCCTCACCTATGGTCACGAACTCTGGGTCGTGACCGAAAGAACGAGGTCTCGGATACAAGCGGCCGAAATGAGTTTTCTCCGTAGGGTGGCCGGGCTCAGCCTTAGAGATAGGGTAAGGAGCTCGGACATCAAGAGGGAACTTGGAGTTGAGGCGCTACTCCTTCGTATCGAAAGGAGTCAGCTGAGGTGGTTCGGGCATTTGATCAGGATGCCTCCTGGACGCCTCCCGTTAGAGGTTTTCCAGGCACGCCCAACTGGTAGGAGGCCCCGGGGAAGACCCAGGACACGCTGGAGGGATTATATCTCCCAGCTGGCCTGGGAACGCCTCGGGATCCCCAGAACGAGCTGGAACGTGTTGCGGGTGAGAGGGAAGCCTGGGTCGGCCTGCTAGGCCTGCTGCCACCGCGACCCGACCCCGGATAAGCGGAGGAAAATGATGGATGTACATCTATCTGTTCGTTGAAGCTCTTCCCTCAGTTCACTGCAATACGTGACTGACAGATGCTCTTCCGCTTGCAAGCTCAATAAACGACTAGACAACTTTGGTTCCAGTTAAGACTCTGTTTATTCAAAGATACGACTTGATTTAATTACAGTTCTTCTCCATCAACATAGAAATCTTCCATCACAAAGCATATCTCTTTCCAGTAGGTTTGTGGAGGTTGGACTATGCCACTACAACAACAACTCCGGAGAAAAGAAGCATCCTGACTGATTTTTAATTTTTGGATAACAAACAGAAAGTTAGTTTGCTTTTTATTCACAATACACAACACTTGAATACGTTTACACTTTTGTAAAAATATCCACCTTCTGTTTGTGTCTGTGCAGGACGCCCAAGAGTTCCTCATCTGTGTTCTGGGGCGCCTGACGTCTGTGTCCGGATTATAGTCTCCAGCACTCCACCAAATGTTGTCAATTTGTATGTATAGGTTTGTCAAAGTGATTTTGCCATCACCTATGTAAAGATTTAAACTAAAACCTGCTTCTTGCTTTTATTCCCTGCTGCAGGAGAACAAACTGAACTATCGGTGCGACTGCGGAACCAATAAGTCTGTGCAGCAGGGTTCCTTCTTGACTCTGCCAAAGTGAGTAATATCATCCATCACCATAGTGCAGTCAGGTGTCAGGCAAAGCAGTTTCACGTCCTTCTGTCTTCCTCTGTCAATCTGAGATTTGACCCGCTTCCTCCACCTCTTTCCTGTCAACAGCGTTCTGATCCTCCAGCTGCAGAGATTCAGATTCACCCCATCATATAACTTGGAGAAGGACGACAGCCTCATCGTGCTATCAAGGGAGCTGATGGTGATGCTTACCTATGATGACGAGCGCGTCACCGAGACTACTGGTAAATCTGTCTGTCAGAAGCGGCTGCGGACAGCATACCTACTATTCTATGTAAAATTATAATTTGTTAAAATTAAAATTAAAATTGACATTAAAATAATTTGAAAATTACAATGTAAAAATATAAATATACATTTAAATTTAAATATTAAAAGAAATATACATGTAAAAAATAAAATAGAAATGTAAAAATATAAATCTGTATATATTTGTATTTTAATATTAAAATATAAATATTAAAATATTTTTTAATTTTAATTTTGATTTAAATATATTAACTATTTTAATAGTTGGTATTGTTACTGTCATTGTTGCTGTGTATCTCTCTCTGTTTCTGTTTCTCTCTCTCTCTCTCTCTCTGTCTGTCCCTCTCTTTCAACCCAACCGGTCGAGGCCTCGACCTCTCTTCTTGCAGGTTGCCATGGATTATCACCTGTATCCTGGATATAAATAGTATTAATCATATTTATTTTACTTTGTATTATATATGATTTATATGCTACTTTTATATTTATATTTTAATAGTTGGTATTGTTACTGTCATTGTTGCTGTGTATCTCTTGAGACACATACATCTTGGGACAGCCCTGGGCATATAGACTCATTTTGGTAATAGTCTTGTAGTATATTTTGCTCTCATAATGCATGAAGCTAGCATACGTGAAGGGGCCCGTGACTTTGGAATGTCGGATCCATTGCTGATGTTACACATATGGTACTCGTTAAGTACCCCCTCTGGGGAATGCTCTTGGCCTGGAGGATGGAGGATGGAGGAGTATGTATACATATGTCCGAAACATGTCTTTCATTGGGGGCCCTGTTTATGACGTCATTTTATCCTCAAGTCTGGGGCGTAAACAACATCCATATATAAGGGATCGGGAGAGCCCCGACGGGTGGAGTTCTGTTCGACTTTGGGACTCTCCGGGTGTACATGTCGCCCGTCTTGACATATGTTGCTTGTTTGTAATAAACTTCATTATACCAGCAAGAACAGTGTCCGCGGAGATTCCTTCATCATCACTTCAACATCACTGTCGCTTGAAATATACGACAGTCTACTCACCATGGATTTGTCACCTTTCTCGTATATATAGACTTCTTTACCTTGTAGGTTTGGAGAGGATACCTCCAGGGAGAGGGGTACTGGAAAACTTATTTTCATTAAAAAACCATAGAGGTTAATGATAACACTCACTTTACAATTGATCGTTGTGTTTATCCTAATATGTTTACTAATGTTAACATTTCATTATTAGGTTATTATTTTTTGGCTCATTTGTTTCTGGAAAGTATTTGAAGGCCCCCCAGCCCAATCTCCACAGTCACGGACTCACAGACTTTAAGGGCACGCTCCCGCAAAGTTTATGAGGTTTGAGGGATCTCTCTCACATTTTGAGTCCACTATGAACCCTTTTCATACGTTCGCAACTCTGCAGACTTTGCCCAAGAGAATTACCCACAATTCATAGCAATGTGACGTTAAACACGTTGTTACCAGTGGAAGCATGGAGACGTAAAACAAAAACAAAAAAAGTTATGAGGAAAACTTGGTCATTTTGGGTGGATACTGTTTCATCTGCATGGAAGATGGTACAATAGAGTGTATAACCCACACTGTTAATATCCGTTTATGTGTGAAACAACTGTTTATTTATTAATTCAATCAAATGTTCACAGTCTGAAGTGATTCTTGTGTTTTTGGAATTTTCAAAGATGAAATACATGCATGATCAGTGGATAATTCAGTTTTAATACTATTGTTACATTTTATTCAACCATTAGTTCAAAACATAATAAATATGAATGTAATCACAGCCTGCAAATCAAATATTCATTTTTGATTTGTTTCTGGTGACAAAATGCAATGATCCTGAATAGTGAAAGTGGCCTGTTATATTTCACGATGAACGACTTTAACTTAGATGTTTTGCATACTTTCAGGTAAAAGACGACACTTGAAATTGTAATTTAATGCCTTGGTTTCTCCCAGGTTTTTCCAGAGGACATGGACCTCCTAACCTTTTTAATTGTCAGTATGACGAATTAAATTAGTCTTGACTTCCCGTCTGTGGCTTTTATTTTGTAAATTTTGTAAATAATTATAATAATCTTTTATTTTCACTTCATGAATAGTTGAATGATTATTGGATGTCAATATGTACTTGGAAGGAAGCAATTCCCTTTGTAAAGCAGACCATTTGTGACTTTACTGTTTGACAAACCTTCTGACACACTCAAATTATCCGAGTCTATATAGATACGAATAGATTACGATACCAAGACTTTATAACTGAGCTATGTGCTTTAGTAGTTGGAGAGACTACCAATAATTTGTACATACATTCATGCATTCAAACAAAATGTCATGTCTTATGTTATGTATTAAGCCAGTGGGTTTCAGCCTTTTTATATCTGTGACCCTATTTCACATCTCTAACAAAAGAGTGATATTTATTTCCCACATTGTTTTATTCAGACGTGTCAAACTCAAGGCCCGCGAAAAAATATCATATGTCTCTCAAGCTGCCCTTCGGTATTTAGGACGAACACCGCTGATACTAAAAGTCCCAAAATGCACTGCAACAGCTAACATGCCAAGACCTGCAAATCCAGCTGCACCTTTCCGCTACTCTATTAGTCTATCTAGTTGGGAGGATGCGGGAAAAGATGCAGCGGTAGAAATGTGCAGATTTGTGTCTAGATCTTTGGAGTTGCATGAGGAAATCTGCCAGTTTTTGTAAAGCAAAGGGAAAGGCTCCGGGACGAAAAGTGGCGATGTGAGCTGTTCTTTTTGTGCGACATAACGAAGCATCTCACTGCAGGAAGGAAACTTGGGTCACTTTCCGTGTTGCCAAACACTGACACAAACCACGTCTCCACCGCTGTTTCCCGTCTGCGCATTTTGCTAATAAAACGGGCGCACTTGGTACAGAGTTCACTCTGCGATTTTACCAACTTTTCAGCTCAGAAGTTTAAATTTGAACTGCTCAGCAATCCATTTTATCAGTTGATGTGGAAAGAGCACCTGTGAACCTCCAAATGGAGCTGATAGACCTCCAGTGTAAGGACACACTCAAGGCAAAGTATCTGACTTTGTGGGCGGTGCACAATTTCCAAGCTTCATCCTGTGTTGAGCTGTTGACATGTGCTGGACTACTCATACGACACGGGATCATCCAAGAAAGAAGCGTGATTACATCACAATTGGTGGATCACTGGCACACTATGCTAAAGGGCAAAGCACCACCGCATGAAAGAATAAGACAGAACAATACAGAGTTAAACGACTGGAAATATGTCGGCATCGAGGTCCTGCACATGCCAATAGCTCGCCCCCACGTTATTTCCCAACAGACCTGCCCAATTCATGCCTGCAGTTTCCCCTTACACAAGTCCCCAACCTGCAACACCAGTATTGTATGGCAGACCTATGTGATGGGAAAATATGTGTGTGACTAATAGAAAATGATATGAGAGTCTATTAATTAAGGACTTTGTTAATAAGATGTGTGTGTGTAACTGTTGGACCTTGAAACTAGAAACCTGTGTTCCGGTGATTTTCCGGAATGTAAGAAAGAAAGAACACAGTGTCTTCTGTCAAGATGTTTGTTTGGGGCAAGTTACGTTCAAAGATCAGAGAACAAGACCGTTGATTACATCTTGAAGCTGTATAAATTATGTTGTGACCTGTGGAATGTTGAGACATTTTCTACAGACTGCAGAGCGTGCAGTCGTTGTGAATCTCTCCCTTGCAAGAATAAAAGAGGACAAAGACAAACTTGATTTTCTAAAGACTTTATCTATTTCTTAACTTCGGCTTCTTCTCCTGATCAACGTACAAATCTTCCACAACACCTACCACTTCCGATTTCGAAGAGCAGTCCATTTTTGGGACGTACCTCTGTTAACAATATTGCTAAACGACCTCTTCCATCACACCGGGAGCGTAATCCGGCACACGACGGAACTCGAGAGCTACACCCAAGTGGAAGTAGCCTACGTGGGGCAGATCCCCGTGTGGTCTACTCACTCACTCAAGGGGGGAAAGGTGGAAGGAAAATGTTTTATCCATATTGAATTTATGTAACCATATATATATATATACATGATATATCCACGATACGGGTTGAACTCATGTGAACTGTGTGTGTGTGTATGTATCCCACGTATGCATTGAGTGGAAGTTGTGCATATCAAGTCAGGGAGAAGAACTTGCCCTCTTCCGGCCCTCTAAAAGGTAACAATACAAACACTCAGAGCCATAAATCTATATGGCCGTGCTAAGAAGGATCACCGTCAGCAGAATAAAACAGGAAACTGAGCCGGGGGGAGCAAGGGAAAAAGTAGAAACCATCCACGTCCTAATCGGGGACCGTGATGGTGAAGTGAAAGAAATACTGGACGTAGAGCTGTAGTTCAGGAAGTGGGGATCGAGATGAACTGTCAGGTTAATTTACAATAGGACGCAAAATGTTAGATGCAGGAATGGTCTCTGGGGTTGGAAGGTGGGCCGCACATGACCGAATGTTACCCTATAAAGTGAGGTGCAAGTTCTTTGTTCAGACAGTTGATTCCGGACCAACTCGGTTTGCTTGTAATCTGTGTGTTACAAATAAATCTACGTGAATTGAACTTTGATCCAATCTTTCCTATGTTCTGTGGGTGTTCATTTGCTGAGGTCCTGTCCGTGAGCTCCTGTGGCGTCTCACTAGTAGTCAGATAGCAGATAGTTATTGAGTTTATACGTAATAAAGTTTTAAGAAGTTGTGGAAGGAAAATGTTTTATACGTATTGAACTTATGCAATCTTATATATCTATCCATGACATGTCCATGTTGAGTTAAACTCATGTGAACTGTGTGTGTAAGTTGTCCACTTATACCTTGTGTATATCCAGTCACGAGAAGAAGTTGCTCTTACCAGACCTTCTAAAAAGTAACAATCTAAACACCCAGGGCCATAAAACTATGTGACAGTGCTAAGAAGGACCCCCACCAGTTGAAGAAAACAGGAAGTTGAGCAAGAGGGAGCAGGGAAAGGTAGAAACCAGTCGCGTCTTAACAGGGGATCGTGACGGTGGAGTGAAAGAAATACAGGATGTAGAGCTGTAGATTAGGAAGTAGACGAAGCATAGCACTCCTCTATAATAAGGCTCCGGTGATAGATGAACAGCTGGGAACCTTGGTACTCTGTTACCTGGCGCAATTCCAGCATGAGCCAGCAGGGATGGAGCTGGAGCTACCATCTGGTTTTAGAGACCACAGACCGAAGGGCGGTTAGCTAAGAATAGGGAAGGTACTGTGTTAAGAGGGGGGTAGGATGGCTTAGGTGTGAAGGATGAAATGGTATTAATGGAGCATGAAAAAAACCTGGTGATTCCTATCAGGGTTATTTACGATAGGTCACCGAATGTTAGATGCAACGATGGTCTCTGGGGATGGAAGGTGGGCAGCACACGAGCGAATGTTACACTATAAAGTACGGTGCCAGTTCTTTGCTCAGTGAGTTGATTCCGGACCCAACTCGGTTTGCTTGTAATCTGTATGTTACAAATAAATCTACGTGAATTGAACACACACACACACACACACACACACACACACACACACACACACACACACACACAAACACATGTGCTAATCTATGTCATGTGGACCATGCACTGAGCTTTTAAAGTGCATCAATGCTGTAGGAGATTTTTGTCTTGTTCCCCGTTCGCGTAAACAACGGGCATAATTATTGCGTAAATACAATTCATGTTACTGGAGGATTTCACGAGAAGGGACACCTGAGAACTCAGACTTTATAGGGTATCAGGAGTTAAATTTGAGATCCTGTCAGAAAAAGCATCACGGGCACCATCGTAGATGGTATGTAAGGCCCCTAATTCAAGCACATCAACTTCTAAAATGAGACTGATCTGTCACCAGCTGTTTTGCATATTTATCACTATGCAGCAATGATCCATCATACAGATGCGAATATGTTCAAATTGGACTTGGAATATTGTTGTCGCTGTATATCTGGTGTGGTGAAAAATTATTTTACCCACTGTTGAGTCTTTTTAAGTTGAAATGAAGAATATCTTGAAACAGAACTACAGTCACAAAGAGTCTGTAGAAGTACACACTCCAGAGTTAGTCACACCGAGTTTTATAGACAGTGATCAAGGGTGGGGGGTGTGTACTGGAAAATCCGGCTCCAGGTCATGGCAGTTAAAGAAGTGTGTTATCTGCACAACGACACACATACAGATATATACATTCTACCTGTAAGGCATAGAAAATGCTTGTGCTTGTTATTCGACAGCAGGAAAGAGGATGTGCATGCAGGCAGTCAGCTGCTGCATTGATCACAAGTCACACAATGCAAGCATGTGATATTTTGCACAATTACAAAGTTATAAAACAGTTTACTTATAAGAATATCAAATTTCCATTACACTAGTCTCTGCCAAGACGTTAATATTTCTCAATAATTGAAACACTAGATGTACCGTGCAGCTAGAATAATACAGGAAACAGAGGGATGGTTAATGAAGCAGCTCACTGAAGTACTCTCCAAAACTGTTTGTTTCCGCTCCATATTTGCAGTTGTTTTTCACATATCGGTATCGGCCTCTAAGTTTTGGTCTCTAAGTATCTTGGTTAATCCCTCCCATGCATTTTCCCAAGTGCTTTATTCCATTGAAATGATGCACTGGCTTTCTTAATGCTCCAATTTTACTTTGTTGGCTGTGTGCACCTGGTTTGATATTACTTTCTTTCTGTAGAGACTGCCTTTTCACATCTTATCTTTGTGAGACTGCGACGGTAAGAGTTTCTCACAGCCACAGAGAGGATATGCTTCTCACAGTCTCTCACATTCTCTGCACCTCTGAAACCTATCAAAGAGCCCATAGAAATGGACGTCGACGTTAAATTTAGGTGGCCTCAATGCTCCCGAAAGAAGAGAAGGCCAATGTGAATGTACAGAAATGTGATTCAATATATATCAGTAAGAAATGTATGACTTTGTGATTGTTCTATGATAAATCAGATGTGTTTAATCAAGTATTTTTTTGATAAAGTTGAAATATGAATTATTATGATGAAATGTTTAAGAATAACACATGATTAAGTATAACATTTTACAAGGAAAAACATAATGGTTATTCACTGTGTAAGCTTATATGTTTGTGCAATAAGCATATGAGGAAATGAAAAAGCTGATGCAAAGTACAGAAAAGGCCAAGTGGATGCAGATGGCTGGAGAATTGAGAAGTAGCTGAATAGAAAACGTTGTTTTGATTATTGTGACGGCAAAAATGTATTGTTGAGTCTTTTAAAGCTGAAAGAATGAATATCGAAAAACAGAACTTGTCTATGAAATCATTTATTCTTGCAAGAAGAGGCACCATTATACAGAGTCTCAATGAGTCTGTCTAAGGATGTACTGAATATTCTATCATTTACACAGACATATATAGGAGTAGAAAGAGTGGGGGCTGTAAAGGAACATATGGCTTCAGGTCTTGGCAAACAAAGGGACTGGGTCAGTGTGGCAAGAACAACATTCAGAGGTATTCGTTCTGCCCTTAATTTATGACCCATCCACATAAGTATTCTATTACTTTACAACAGGTCCTGGAGACAAGGCCTGTTTGAATGTCAGCCAGATCCATTGTATAATCATGATGTGACTTGCCAAATACATCAAATGATCAGCCAAGAAGTCAACTTGACCTGGACAAGAACGTGGGAATATGTGGGAAAGTAAAAGACATGCAAGTAAACATTAGTCCAAATGTTTTCGGGTCGACGTGCTAGAATCTGATTGGCAAATAGTGACGTGAAGGGAGGATATGATTCTGATTTAGGGATTCTGATTCTTTGGAGTTGTGGTAAGATTGTATTCTTGAACAAAGAAATAAACGGCTGACCACTGATTGCTGGAATCCGAATGCTGTCTTCCTCTTCATTTGCCACAACAAATGGACAGAGCTCTTTCCCCACAGATGGTTCGGAAGTCTAACCGTGATAAAATGTTTAACAGAGTATATATGCACATTATCTCGTCTCCCCCTTCGTAGGCGTCCTCCTCCGTCCGCCGAAGCATCAAGGCCAAGGCCTCAGCCTTGGTAGGTGCTTCTGTCTCCAAGGAAGAGGGTTAAGTGATGAGATCAGGATGATCCTACAGCAAGTCAGACATGAAATACCTTTGATGAGATAACATTTATTATTTGGGTTTGGTGAGTACGGATGGCCTTGTCTGCATATGTTCAGGATTAAGCAATACAAGTGATATATTTAAAGAACAACATGATCAATTGCTACAACACTCTGAACTGTGATTGAAGATTGAAGATTTTTCTGTAAAAAAAAACTTTTGACTTATTGAACAACTTCGATAAGTTACGGTTTCCCCATCACCCAAACCCTCGCTCCATCAAAGAAGCTGAAATGAGTTGTTGGTGACTGCTGGGAACAATTCTCTTTGTGATCAATCCTCTGAAAGGGATAATGTTGCCTAATTTTAAGATTTTTGGACCATTTTCTTTTTCTTCAAGCCTTGCTCTTTAGAATTTAAGGAGTTATTAGTAGAGCAGCAATAGGGATATAACATAGGGACAGATTAATTTTGTTTTTATATTACTGTTTCATTGCTGTAAGATTCAGCATAACTGTTTTTCGGGGGATGAACTGACTGAACCCAAATGCAGTACACTGAAACAGCAGAATTTATTATCACAATGCTTCGTGTGAAAGAAGGGCAGAGAGTCTCTTGGTCAGGGGAGTGCAGAGACCGAGCCATGGGTTGGAGGATTGAGCAGAGCAAGGCAGGGAAGCGAGCAGAGTGAGTTAATAAGTCCCAAGAGAGAGTCTTTGGTCTAAAGTGTAAACAGGAGCAGGATGAAGGCACAAGGCAACACAGCTAGAGGCACAAGAAACAAGAATTAGCTAAATGTTCATTTAAACAAACAAGAGAATCAAAAACGCTGGAAAGAGACTGAGTTGCTGAGTCTGCGATATGATGGCGAGGTGGAGTTGTAGATAATTTTTTAAAGTCGAGTTGAATGATGATTTGCAGCCTGCCACTAGTGTGTGACTGTTGGGAGAACTTGAGAAAGTTCTCCTTAAAGTGTGGGTATTCATGAGACCTAATGTGACTCCTGTGTGACCTTTGTTCTACATCTGTTAAGACAACGAGGGCTCCATGAGGTATGTGTAATGCTACGGGTTGATTGATGATTAGCTGCCCTTTTGTCCACGTCAGTCTCACGTCTTGTGCTTTAGAATCCGTGGTGACCTGCTGTTTATGATGATTGTAAATCAGCATGGACATCAGGAAGGCAGCTGTTGTTTTTACACCCGGTGTCGGGTAGAATTTTCCTAACAGTGACACTGATCATATAAATACAGGTGAGCTTCAATAACTACGTCAACAGTCTGTGTGGGTCACATTTTTATTTCAATCAGTGTTACTAAAATCAATTTTATTAAAAAAGTAAAAAGTTGAAGTGCCTTGCTGCAAGGATGTGGTGCACCAATCAACAGGCCAATGCACTGGGAGTATGCACAAAAAAAATGACTTCCAGTACCACAGAAAACCTAAAATGATATCACCACAATTTAACAGGTGAACTCCCACTGCACCCACCATCCTGTGACTCGAGGGCCCAAATCAATCACGGCATTAAAACAAGATAAAACTGCACTTTAAATCTACTAAAACACAAAAAATGAGCAATGTAAGATCAATGGCAACCAGCACTTTGCCTTTCTCCTGGACTGTTATGACCATAGACTGTATGGTTGTGACCCTAGGAAGCATGGGCACAAGAGTGATCACAAGAGCAGCTGCCGCGCAGCTGTGCTTCATGAGCATCTTAATGGTTGAGGTGTGCTTGTCGGAGAAGAGAAGTTCACACTGGGCCAGTTGATAAAGGAGGGTTGGGGAGGGCTTTAATCTTTATTTAAATGGTTCGACCATTTCATCTTTACATGAGCCAAAGAAAGTGAGGCAAGGGCTGAAGCAGCCCTTACGGTCTTCAGGAACCTCTCCAGGTGATTAATTCAAATGCAAATCAGTAGAAATACGACTTGACTGTATGGAGACAAGGTTTCCTCCAATACCTGGAGAGAAAAGATAAGATGAAAGGAATTCCTCAGACTTCACAAAGCTAGAGCCACAAAAAGATGTAGACTCCTTTTTTCGCACATGCAGTAGTACTCCCTGAGACTTGTTAGTTTGATTTGTTATAGTAAGCCAACACTATCAAATATATTCAAAATTTTAAGTACATATATATGAAACCAATTTATCAGAACTAGTATTAATTGTATGAGTTAAATTATTTAACGTATAACCTGTTTGACTCAATGAACTCAAGAGCCTATCAACAATAACATTACATCATTAGTTCCAGCGTAATAAAGCAAAGCATCAGAGCAGATGTCATCAACATGAAATTGTACCATTATTTCCAAAGCAAAAGAGGAAGAAATAAAGAATACTGAGGAGCACTGACTCCAGACAGAGGAAATACATAAGACAGGGTTCAGAGCAGAATATTCAGTTGTTCTCCAGAGACTGCTCAGGGTTTATACTTTGCTCAATGAATACACTCTATTGCATTGAACTCTGACCTTTTCCAGTGATTTCTTCAAACATCTTTGGGACACCAATAGCTGCATATTACAGAATAGTCTAAGTGTTGGAGCAGTAGTTCAGACTTCATCAACTGGCCCAGCCTGAGCTTCCGTTTTCCAACACTTTGATGAGTAAAAATTGCCAGTTCCCCTTTAAGTCATCTTGACCTTGAATAACAATGCACCAGTTGGAGCTAGTTTTTCGCGCCTGCGTCTTCGTGTCCTGCTGCCAAAGGGTTTCTCTCCTCAGTGCTGTAAGTAACATTTCCCTCGGAGCAAAAGAATACTTGCAGCTTATATAATTCAGCAGCTTGCAGCTTATAAAACTCCAACAACTGTTATTAACTAAAGTGTTTTCACATGTGTTAACATCAGATCACTAAATGTGCTAGTGAAAATGCAGGAACACTCATATGTGCTGTGATCTAATGTTTTAGGTAAGTGTCATGTTATGTTAATTTATTGACTCTTGGAGGTTACTCTATTTTATATACTTTCTTTTCTATCAGATTAGTGTAGTGTGTAGGTAACTGTATTAATATGAGGGAAATTTGGCGTAATTACCAGTCAGAATTATTTCACAAAATGTAAACAGGGAAAAACTAACTTTTTACACACAATATTTAAAACTACAAAAGCAAGCGGGTTACAGATATAGTGCACACAACGTAATGCGAACAGGTTTTTGACACGGGGATTCAATGGGACTCAAATCATGCAATCACAAGCTCAACATCAATTTTTGAAATGCAAAATATATACTGTTTATTCATATGCAGAAATGTGAAAAAATAGCTGAAATACAAATTCAGAAGAACAAGTAGGGAGTCTACCATTTTAAATTGCCTGTTATGCCAATCATATTAACCCAGTATCGACTTTTTGGTCCTTATTTTGTTGACAGATAACAATAAGTGATGAATTAATCAGCACTTGGTATACCCAGTGATGTGTTCTACGTGGTGTTAAGGTTAAATGAAGAAAGCTCCTAAAGCAACTGTCTTATGCCTTAATTTTGTAACTTTTTCATAATTAATATTTTGTAACATTTTCATAATTGATATTTTGTAACAATTTCATAATTGGTATGTTTAGACTATTTCATAATTACCATATGTTCAGACTATTTCATAATTACTATGTGTTAAAACTAATTCATAATTACCGTATGCTTAAATTGTATTATGGTTACCGTGTGTAAATTATGCCACGGCAGTTAGATACAATGTATTGCGCGATCGGGGGAGATCCTTTGAAACCTGAAGCAGAACGGGCAGCAGGATGACGTACTAAAACGGCGACGACACGGGACGGTGGAAGGACCCACCGTATGGCGGCAGTGGGGAAACAGGCTTCCAGGAAGTGTTTTAACGCTGGACACGCCCCCTCACTGTTCATCAGTTATCTGATTGGTCGGACTGATCGCTGGAGTTTCATACCAGAGTGAAGACGGATCACAGATTAAACTCTATATATTTGATTTGTTTTCTGAGTGTTGGGTTTTTATGAGTTATGTCATTTAAGTTTAACCTGAAACATTGAGCCTAATAAATTAATTCCAGTGTTCAAGAGAAACCATAATCGCCATAATTGCAAAACATACAGACGGCAATAATTCATAAATAAAACAAAGCCATTTCGCTGGTAGAAATCGGCCGTGCGCTTATAAGCAGGACACAGAACACAGTATAAATACCACAAACTGTGTATAAATACTCAATGCCGTTACAGGTAACAGACTACAGAGAGAAAACATCTCCACTCTGTTAGTGGTAATAACGGTGTCTTTATTAGTATAAGTAGTAGTTTAACACCATTAAATTAACTGAAAACATCATACAATCATTTTATTAATATTTTGAGTGGCTTGTTATTAGAATGTGAGCTAAAAACTGTCCGTGAGACTGATCATGTGTTCAGACACGAACTCGTTAAAAGTCCCTCCAGCTGTTAAAGCGACTGACAGCTGATCCAGATGTGACCAGCTGATCCTCCGTCATCAGAAACAGACGTCGCTTCACGTGACGCTTTCGAGGAAAGGACGTCTCATGTCTCTTAAAACATATTTCCTCGTTTCCTCTATCCTTGCATTGTTTCTTTGCGTCTCTCTATGCATCCCTGGTGGGCGGGACTAAGACGCAAGGAAAAGACGCAAGTGAGGGAAACGGGGATGCAGTTAAGAGACTTGGGACGCACCCAGGGACTTCGAAGGAGGATAAAAGGACGCGCAGATGGATGTGACGGGACTTCTGGGGCGCACAAGACGGCAGCGCGGATCGCTGCGCCAGACGTTGCCGAGGCGTGACGCGCGCACGTCGGCGCGCACCGGAAGTCATTGGGGTCACGCGGCAAGACAAAGGAGACTTGTTGCGTGATCCTGTTCCATGGGACATTTTTCTTATTTTTCATATCGTATATTTAAGGTGTAAATGTCTTCATTCAAAGTAAATACTTTTTTACTTAAACTTCGAACCGCCATTCGGCTTTGTTTATTAGCGGATTCCTCAGTGGGGCTCGGCCTCTTTGTCGTGAGTCTCGAGTGATACATTCTTCAAAGCAAGGATGGTATTTCTCAACAGTGGTAGGTATGCCACATGCTCAATAGGATTTTCTGTATGCCCACTACAAAATAAACAGAGATACATAACACAGGGACATATTAATTATACTTTAATTTCCTTCGGTTCAGTGATGTAAAAATAACAAATGCAATGAGTAAAAAAAGCAACAAAACCTTTACAATGAATTGCACTTTACTGTAACCTTAAGTGCTTCAAGCTCTGTAGTTGTTTGCATCTACGTCTTTGACAAGTTGCTAGGAAACAGAACCACAATGAACGATTTAATAAACATCCTAAAAGCAGGAAACTGTATTGCTATTGTAGTATATTTTGCTCTTATAAGGCATGAGGATAGCATACGTGAAGGGGCCCGGGACTTTGAAATGTCGGATCCACTGTTGATGTTACACATCTGGTGCCCGCTGGGTGACCCCTATGGGAAATGTTCTAGGCCTGGAGGATGAAGGAGTGTGTATACATATGTCCGAAACATATATTTCATTGGGGGCCCTGATTGTGACGTCATTTTATCCTCAAGTCTGGGGCGTAAATAACATCCATATATAAGTGATCGGGAGAGCCCCGACGGGTGGAGTTCTGTTCGACTTTGGGACTCTCCGGGTGTTCATGACGCCCGTCTTGACATATGTTGCTTGTTTGTAATAAACTTCATTATACCAGCAAGAACAGTGTCCGCGGAGATTCCTTCATCATCACTGCAACATCACTGTCGCTTGAAATATACGACACTATCAAAGACGTAGACTCATCTGAGGAGATTAGGGTTGCTACATCTGTTTAATAATGATGGCAAAGGGAGGAAAACATGAAGAACAATTAGATGACTGCCTTTGATGAAAAGGTTTCTTTCAGTTTCTTTGTCGATGTTATGTCACTCCTACAAAGGGTGGTTTTTTGCGTTTGCTTCTCCTCAAACCTTTTCTTGCTGTGAAACTACACACTGCCTGAGTCACCGACGTACCACAGCATGACAAAGGCAAGAGAGAGGAGCGCAGTCCCCAGTAGGTCTCCGAGGGCTGTGAGGTAGGGTATTGAGTAACTGTCGGGGTCTTTACCCCTCCGCCATAGACAGTGGACCATACAGTCGGCTGCACACAGCAGGGAAAAGACCTAAGAGACAGACCCGAGTGATATTGTGAAACAGTGAGGATGTATGCAGATGAAAAATGACCAGATGCCTCACTCACCTGAATCAGGGAAGCAGACAAGAAGGTGACAGTCAGGAGAGGACTGGGCAAAGTCAGGCCTCCTTTCATCAGGTGGATAACGTGTAAGAAGATGAGCTGACCAGGGATCACCAAAAGAAGCAGAACCTGAGCAGATCGATGGTTTGCTCCTGCCATGACAAAGCTGAACGTCAGAGTGTGAGTGCGTGTGGGTGGGGGTGGGGGTGGGGGTGATTAGGTGAAGGGGCTTTATTCTTTATTTAAATGGTTCGACCATTTCATCTTTACATGAGCCAAAGGAAGTGCGGCAAGGCCTTACGGTCTTCAGGAACCTCTCCAGGTGAGTAATTAAAATGCAAATTAGTAGAAATACGAATTGCGCCTGCATCCTCATGTCCCGCTATTTGTATTCATTGTAATCTCTCAAAGGGTTTCTCTCCTCAGTGCTGTAAGTAACATTTCCCTCGCAGCCAAAGAAAATACTTGCAGCTTATATAGTTCCAAGAAACCCCAACAACTGTTATCAACTAAAGTGTTTTCACATAGTATCTTTAACTTCAGATCACTAAAGATGCTCGTGAAAATGCAGGAACACTCATATGTGCTGTGATCTAATGTTTTAGGTAAGTGTCATGTTATCATGTTGATCATTTATTGACTCTCGGAGGTTACTCCATTTTAAATACTTTCTTTTCTATCAGATTGGGATGGGAGGGGGGGCGGGGTGAGGGGGGGGGGTGAGGTGAAGCAGCTTTATTCTTTATTTATATGGTTTGACCATTTCATCTTTACCTGAGCCAAAGAAAGTGTGGCAAGGGCTGAAGCAGCCCTTACGGTCTTCAGGAACCTCTCCAGGTGAGTAATTCAAATGCAAATTAGTAGAAATACGACTTGACTGTATGGAGACGAGGTTTCCTCCAATACCTGGAGAGAAAAGATAAGATGAAAGGAATTCCTCAGACTTCACAAAGCTAGAGCCACAAAAAGATGTAGACTCCTTTTTTCGCACATGCAGTAGTACTCCCTGAGACTTGTTAGTTTGATTTGTTATAGTAAGCCAGCACTATCAAATATATTCAAAGTTTTAAGTACATATATATGAAACCAATTTTTCAGAACTAGTATTAATTGTATGAGTTAAATTATTTAACGTATAACCTGTTTGACTCAATGAACTCAAGAGCCTATCAACAATAACATTACATCATATTTGGGCTATACAAAAATAAATTGAATTGAATTGAATTGAATTGAATCATTAGTTCCAGCGTAATAAAGCAAAGCGTCAGAGCAGATGTCATCAACATGAAATTGTACCATTATTTCCAAAGCAAAAGAGGAAGAAATAAAGAATACTGAGGAGCACTGACTCCAGACAGAGGAAATACATAAGACAGGGTTCAGAGCAGAATATTCAGTTGTTCTCCAGAGACTGCTCAGGGTTTATACTTTGCTCAATGAATACACTCTATTGCATTGAACTCTGACCTTTTCCAGTGATTTCTTCAAACATCTTTGGGACACCAATAGCTGCATATTACAGAATAGCCTAAGTGTTGGAGCAGTAGTTCAGACTTCATCAACTGGCCCAGCCTGAGCTTCCGTTTTCCAACACTTTGATGAGTAAAAATAGCTTAATGCTCTGAGTCACATTGTAGTTTAAGGATTCATCCATGACTATGAATTGAAATATTCAAACTCACCATTTATGACTGGAGCATAAACTATAATTCCTGCCAGGTTTGGATTTGACACAGTTTTGTCCAGAATAAGTCCTCCAATACTAAAAGAAAGACAGCCAAAAGAAACCAACATAAATGTCTCCTTGTATTTTAACAATCAGTGATGGGAGAGAGATGGTTAGTGTATTATCTTAAAACTCAAGACCTGCACCTTTTAATAATTCACTTCATTTACAAACATCAAAATCCACTCCACACCTAAATGTACACAATTCAAGTGGTCTTGAATACATGTGCATGCTTTTCAAAAAGTCAGTGAAGACTGAGAGGAGTACCTGCTGATGACCATTGCTGTAATGATTGGTTCCCAGCCTGTGCGGAGCAGGATGTGACTGGCTGGATGTTTGGAGGAGATGACCACCCAAAGAGGAATCAGGCACAAAAATAACAGGTCCACCAGGTACAATACGTATGGATACAGGTCTGTCAAGAGAAAATACTTTATATAACCTTTATTTTCAACCAGGTTCCTGATCTTTATGGCTGTGTTAGTTACACAGTACCATCTGTTGGCCAAAAGGGAACATTACATGACCTCTGACTCCAATATGCTTGTCTCTTTTTACCTATGAGGGAGTAGAACCACTGACTGAAGCAGGCCAACAAGGCAAGAGTAATGAGATCCCCAAAGCTGGCAGCCATAGGTGTGGCCACGTTGTCAGGGTTGATTCCCATTCGCTTGGAGCCAATGATCACTCCCACCATAATAACACCTAGAGAGGGTTAAAGACAAGGTAATGTTCTTAATCTATGAGGTGACATGGGATCAGTCCTGAGGGCATTCATTCTGTTGGAAAGACCTGATAAACTTAATTTAATTTCTACCTGAATGTAAGAATGGCTGTAAAGTCATAAAATAAAGGTTATGTTAGGGCAAAAAGAGAAGGAAAGTGGAGCCTAGAAGTATGGCTTGTGTATGCAGCCCATTACCTCACTACACATCTGCCTCTGTTGCACTGAGGTTGTCAAAATCAGTCTGTGCTGAAATTCAAATTGTGGGTTGATCAGAAGCCATCTTCCACCAAAAGTGATAAACTCAATGCAGAATTGATACAAGTGTCCTAGATGTGGTTATGACAGAGCGTCATATGAAGACGTGACGGGAATGCTGTTCACCTCCCCGCCTGAGGGTGGTGCTGTTACATTGTTTCCTTGTTTTGCTCTGTTGCGTTGCAGGTGATTGGACTGAGGGATTTAAGAAGAAACCTGTGGAGGCCGGTGCTCTCTCTCTCTTGTCTCTCCCGTATTGAGCAGTCTGTGTAGTAGTAGGGGTGAGAAGCCCTTTTTGTTCAACTTGTTTTCTCCTGTTTTACTGGTAGGGAGGTAGGTCGGATACCTGTACTTTCTTTTGTTACTTTGTGTGCGCTAGGGAAGTGAGGCTATTTGTAAAGATTGTTTTGTTTATTGTTTTGGGCCAGGCTCACCCTGATGATTATTGCTACCACTATCACAATAAATAAATATTGTGAATTGTATCATCGCAGCATTGGTCCTTATTTGGGAGTGGGGGAGAAGGGGAGACCCATCGTTATGCTGCTCAGGTTTCCCCTAGACCGGGCGTAACAATGAGCCTGACCACAGTCCCACTGTTCATACTCCCATTTCTAGAAAATGTTCTAACATGGAGACCAGCTTACTTAACTGAACAAGTTTCATGAGAAGTGCATTTTTGTCTTTGTGTGTTTTTTGGTTTGTCCGTTTTGGGCTACTGTAGAAACATGACGGTGCAACATGGCAGACTCTGTGAAGAGGACCCTCTCTTTATTTATATGAATGGCTAATTCTAAGATAACAAAAAGTCAACCATTCTTAGTTTCAGGTGATTATACACTAATGACAACATCGTTGTGAATATTATACTCAATTTCTTCTCATGGCTCCTAAATAAAAGCAACACACTGGTCCTTTAAGCTTAATTGATTCCTGAGGTCAAGGGTGAAGCAGAGAAGGTTTGAACAGATGTAATTGTGATGTGTGTAGGAATGTGATCCACCTGTCTAAGGACAGCGGTTCAAGGTGATGACAGGTTGTGTTGTTACCTTGCAGCAATGAAGCCATGAAGGCGGTTGAAACACTGGTTGAACACAGGAGCATCACATGGTGTAAGGGCATCTTTCCTTCTGCCATCCAGCCCAGAAAAGTCGCCATCAAAGAGGCTAACAGGCCAAGCACTGTGGCTTGAAGCTGTAAAACGAGGGTGGTAGTGAGACAGATCCTCAAGTCACGATATATCGCAACAAAATGATGCAGATAAACTGGTAATGATAAGAAAGGGTTAATTCAAAGACAAAATAGTTGCAGCCAATCACAAAGTTGCTTTTTCCCAAATAATGTACCTGCTTGAGCGCCAGGTTCCCAACGATCAACAACCACTTTTCTCTGGCAGATTCCATTTTTCCTCCATTCACCTGAGAACATCAGATATGGATTAACACATTAAAAACTGGGCAAACACAATGTGCTGATGGATGTTGTGTAATATGACTGAGAGCTTCAGAGCAGCTACTATATGGATCTTAGTGTGATTTTTTTTTTTTTTTTTCGTCTGAAGTCAAGAATTATTTTTGAACCTCGACAGATAAATATTGTTCATAATGTTACAACACCAACTCACAGAAAAAGAAAACGCTAATAATTTGGAATAATTACTACTCCTCCTGTTGAATCCAACATAACAATTAAATATAATCCTAATAAAAATAAATACTAGAGTCTTTTAAATAAAAAAAATATTGTTAGGTTACTTGTGGCCAATAAAGAAAAATGCATCTAATTAGTTTTGTAAATTTGACTCCCTTATACTGTATATTGTTAGTGTACGTATATCAGATATTCAATAAAAGGACAAAACTGATCATGACAAAAACGTCACATAATGCATAAACTGTTTACTGTTTACGACCAAGCAATGACCTTGAAAAACAGTGACCTTAAGGAATGTTATTCTTTAATTTTCTAACTGACTGATGTGTTAATCTTCTACTTTCTAACTTCCCTACCCTGACTAATTTATGGCACTCAGCCCTCCAGCTCCCACTGAATGTAAAAATCTTTAAAAACTTTACATAATTTTGATCAGCTGATCACTGTAGTATTTGGCAAATGTGACTCAAACAGGAGTAAATAGTGCATTTGTTGGGACTATTTTTACCTGCAGATGAAGCCACACTTGAGGCCCATTGGGGCATTAACGGACAGCAGAACAGGATTGACTCAAAATAAATTACAATGACCAATTTTATCATTATGAAGGAACATATACCTCTAATTATTATTATGAGAATATTTGATCATTATATTCTCTTCCAATCCAGGAAAACATCATTTCAGATTATTTGAATCGTTGGACTATCGTGAGCATCATTTTGTTCTGCAGGATATCGTGCTGCGAGTTGATCTGCTGCCGTTGTCTTCGCAGCTCTGTAAGGAGTTTCCCACGAGGACAGAAAACCCCATTATGCATGGAGGCCAAAATACAATTCTGAGAAAGAGGTTGTAGTTGTCCAGTCAATCAATTTTCCATGTTATTCACTTTCCCTCCAACTCTGTTGCCCATCTCTCCATCTCTCTCCATTCACTGCCTGCCTCACTGTGTCACAAGTGTTATTTTATAATTTGTGCAACGTCTCATGGTATTTCTTTGTAATTGTGTTCATATTTTAAATAGATTACTGCCATGAGGTCACTTTTTGTGTGCATAATGGAATGTGTGTGATTGGATTAAATTACTGGCTTGTGTGCACGTGTCTGTGTGTGTTTGTGTGTTAACAAGCGCACACACTCACAGCAGTAGAGAGTCTTGAGGCCAGAGTCATTTCCAGGTTCCCCTTCATGCCTAACACTGCAGGGACCAGGATGAAGAGCTCCGGGATTTCCTGGAACACGTCCCAGTTCTGTTTCGGAAACACATTAACAAACTTAATATAGTAGATGAACCACGGTCAACACCAACACAACCAATACATAACAAACGATCTTTGTTTTCAGCCATGGTGATGCTCACTTGAAATAAACACACCAACATTGAAATTCGAACTTGTTTTTAATTTAATTGTATATTTTCTGCTCTCTTCCTCTCTTTACTTCCTGGCAAAATGAGGATGTTTTTGTACAAAACCTCCTTCAATTAGCTTCCAGGCATTTGGAAGGACACCTAAACTGTAAACCTCCTCCTTGGCTTTACTTTGTTTTCTCACCTGAACCACTTCAAGCAGCATCCCAGCAGAGACGGTCCCGAGCCCGGCGAGCATAAACGGCACCAGGATCTGAAGCACCATAGAACAGACTGACTCAGCAGGTGCACCGGAGCCACCTGCATCCTTTGCTGTCGTGGATTCACTGAACCTTGACCTACCATACAGTTGATTTGGGAGCAGAACGTCTGTCTCCTGTGGCTCATAAAGGAGACCGGTGTTGGCTGGTGAAATATTCCCATTAGAACTAAAAGGTTGTGGACTTCCATAGTTTTGAAACGGGGATGCGTTGGATCCGTGCTGTTGGCTGGTGCCTCTGCCCACAGAGCCACTTGGGGACAGTTGCTCATCTTTTGACTGCGGGACAACCATGGTGAAAAGCTGGCAGGACGTTATTTTCCGGCTGCTCTGGCTCCAGAGAAACAGTGTGGCACCTACACTGGTCACAAACAAGTTGGCCTAAAAGGAAAATGAGAAACACCAGAAAGAAATATTAGAATTGGTGGATGCAGTCAAAAGCTAAGAATTTAGTTATGAAGCAAACAAGTCTTGTTAAATGATAGGACTTATGTCACTAGTGAAAAATCAAGTGTTCAACTTTAGGTTGTAGAGAGCTTGGCTGTGGCCGAGTCATCTGATGGCACAGATTGCCTGCATTATCATTCTTCATGCTTGTTTCCCATCAACAACACTGACGCTGTGTTGTCTGACATTGACAATGTTCTTTATTTGGAATTCCTAAGAGATGACCAGGTACTAAACAGCTGAGGTTATGCAGCTGTGAGCAAGGCATTGTACAAAATATATAACCTTCTTTCACCCAATCTGCAAAAAATGGCAGATCAGCAAACATGGTTTTCAATAGTGTGTCAAATGTATCAATAATACGGTTGAAGAGGCTTGAAAAAAATGGAGTTTATGTAATATGTTTGGAAGTTAAGAAACAGAAACGTTGATGGAGATACAACATTTTTGTATCTTAAATATTCATAGTCAAGCAATTTCTAATCATCAAACCATCAAAATGATCAAAAATGTTACAAGCACCAAATTATTTTGATCGAAAGATATATAAAATCATTCAAGGCTAAGTAATGTTATCTACAAGGAGTCCTTTTACCCGTAGATCTACAGATAGGGTATCTAAAGAAAAGCATGGTACATCAAATAAATACTGTGTAATGAAGGGATTTCTACAAGATCATGACCAAAGGGTTGAGGATAAAATAAAAACTTAAAAGAAAGTTTTAACTCTCATATCAAATCAATTTGTATTGCTGAATATCTCTATCTATGTCTCCGTCTCTCCAGCCTATCTGCTCACACAGATACTGCTACAATCGATGTGTCAACATGTACACGTGTATTTCAATATGATAGTCTGAGAAACATATAGTTAGGAGTAGAAAAGTAAAATACATAAAAAAAAGTCCCTTACCGTTAACGTGAAACCATAGAAGAAGAAGGCATCTCATTCTCACACTCCTCTGCCAACCATGACGCTTCCTTGTGGACTCTGCCGTCCTCTGAATGGTGTGCCGAGTCTTCAGTGTGACATTACCCTGACTCCCCCTTACTTACACACACACACACACACACACACACACACACACACACACACACACACACACACACACACACACACACACACACACACACACACACACACACTGCCTCTATCATGTTTAGTGCATGTATATTCAAATACAGTGGCAGTGGTATAAGACAAACAGAAGGATACACACACATACTTGACAGATATTTGTTAAGAGCAGTCCAATGCTGCCCTGGGCCAAAACAGTATTATAGTATATTATAGTGTGGATGTTGTTGCATCACATGGTTTGGTTATTTTAATAACATTTTCTATCAATCTATCATGTATCCATGTATCCATCTATTCGTGTATCCATCTATTCATCTATTCATCTATTTATCTATCCATGTATCAATCTATCCATCTATCCATGTATCCAGCAAGCAAGTCACCTATCGAACAAACTCCATTTCCCATGAGCACTAGCGATCACTCACAAAATCATGAGACCCGTCATGGGACCGTGTAACCCCACTCTTTAACAGCAGTGTTTTGTCTCACCTGTGCCGGCGGTATGGCGGTAGAAACTATCGCGCCTGACTGGGAGTTTGACCGCTTTGACGACGGTTCCCAAAGTAAGTACCGTTACCGTCCCGACCTGCAGTGGCTCTCAGCGACGGGCTGAACTACATTAACTACGTTAGCTCCCGGTGCTACGCTGCTAGCGGCTGCCTCCCCTCTGGGCTCCGTCTATTTGCTGGCACGGAACAAACCCAACTGTTAATTGCACACAAAAGCTCGACACGTGGACACATTTAACATTGTTTCACGTTATGTTCCTCGGCTGAACGCAGCCCCGCTGTAACGTAAAGGCTCCTCGTGTGTCGTGGAGGTAGCTGACGTTAATCACCGCCATCAGCCGCCTCGCTACAGCTGATCGGTCTGACAGCCCGGTGACATCGGGTCATTGTGACAGCAGCTCGTAGTGAGAACAGCACACACAGCAGGCTGTAACCCCACATTCCTTTCATGAAAGCAGATACATGGACATTGGTAGTGTTTAGTGTGTCAGGTCTCCTGTAGTCAATATGCCCATGCACCCAGCAGACACGAAATGGGGTTGGATGTTGATTTCGTGTCTATTTTATAAATTATGAAGAGAGTATGGCTCTTTGTTTTTAAGGTTTTAGCAAAACTGAGTGGGCCTGGCCCTGTTAACGAGCTGTTTGCATCAGGGGCCAGTCTTCCTCTGCAGCTCCAGCCTGCTGAAGTGTCCTTGATCAACCCCTCTGTCCTGCAGAGATACACACGGAGGTTCAGCTGAAGAACTACAGCAAGTTTCTGGAGGAGTACACGTCTCAGCTGAGGGGCATCGAGGAGGCTCTGGACGACTCCATCGGAGATGTGTGGGACTTCACACTGGACCCCATCGCCCTGAAGGTACCACACCAAACACTAGTGGCCATATGTCAACCTGAAAAGAGTGGCATCGTTACACAACATACACGTGTGCAACTTCCTTCCTTTCTACTCTCTTTCAGCTTCTCCCATACGAGCAGTCTTCCTTATTGGAGTTGATTAAAACAGACAACAAGGTGGGCTAATTAAAAACCAACAGAATCTGTACTTTGCAAGTCTCATATCCTGTTTTTTTCCTTTCTTCATACTGACTTTTATATTGTGTTTATGTGCAGGTTCTGAACAAAGTCATCACAGTTTATGCTGCTCTCTGTAGTGAAGTGAAGAAGCTCAAGTACGAGGTAAGCGTGGTCAAGAAATAGTGCACTCTGCTACTGTGAGTTAGTTTTGTTTGTGCTTTTCATCATACCTTTCTACCCTTGCTTAAAGGTGCGTTGTGGACTTTGAAGGTTAATGTAGTTGTTGTGTATCCTTGAGGTCTAACAAATGTGATGGATGCATTTCCTTCCAAATGCTTTTTTTTAAACAGTATTTTAAATCCAGCATTGTTTACTTCCACGTTTACCAGCTTGCAGTCCTCCTCTTCTGCCTTCAGGCACATTGCTGCATATCTTGGCGTGTTCCCGCTACTTGTTGATCCGTGGTATAGTGTGACGCCGTTGGTCGGACTGTGTGTCGAGTTAAACGAAATGGGAAACTACTCATAGAAAAACAGCTACATGTCGCTTCTAGGTCTAAATCTCTCCAGTGTCGAGAGATGTTGATATCCCTTGTTTGTGTTTTGCTGTGAGCTGCAAATTCTAATTCTAAATCCTGATTTCATGTTCCCTTGCAGGCAGAAACCAAGTTCTACAATGGCTTATTGTACTATGGAGAGGGAGGTAATCTGTCAGACATTACTACTTACTCTCCTTCTTGGTTTGCCCTTAGCGGTGCACAGTAGTTCTCGATCAACTGATAAGAAATAAAGACGTAAATGTCCACGTGTGTTACAGTGTCTGACACCAGCGTTGTTGAAGGGGAGTCCCAGATTCAGATGGGCAGATTTATCTCGTTCCTTCAGGTAGGCAATGAACACTTTCTGTAGGAACGTACTGCCTTTTGTTGAGATCACGACAACATCTTCTGTCTTTGCTCTTTGGCAGGAACTCTCCTGTTTTGTGTCAAGATGTTATGAAGTGGTGGTCAACATTGTTCATCAGCTGGCTGCCCTCTACAACAGCAACAAGTAATGTTGCACAGTGAATGTACTGTTCTTGTCGGATTGACTCAAACGCCCTCGTTATCAGAAGAGCTTTTGTGCTCTTCACGCAGACAAAACAACTCACAAGACTTCATTTCTAGTTTAAGTACTTATTGCATGTTTGTCTCTCTTATGACGTATAACAAAAAAGTACAAAAGCATTTCTGCTCTCATATCTCAGGGGTACAGCAAAGATCATTGAGTCGTCTGGTGTCCATTTCCAGGTGGGTTTTAAGATTTGGTTAATTTCAGTCGTGTCTTCAATCTCTATTCTTTATCTCATATATCAAAATGTTTCTTACTGTGTCTGTTGTGTGTTCCCTCTGCAGATAGTGTACGAACACCTCGGGGAGTTGTTGGTGGTTCTGCTCACACTCGATGAGATAATGGAAAATCACGGCACACTAAAAGATCACTGGAAGATGTATAAAAGGTGCACACACACACACACACACACACACACACACACACACACACACACACACACACACACACACACACACACACAGAGACAGCTATTGCAACCGGTGAGATAAAGGAAAGGCTAAATTCCAGAAATTCAATGTTTTTGGTACTGAAGACAACATTCCTGAATGACCATGAAGGACACCTTTGAAATGGTTTATAAAAGTGGATTGAAACCATACAAACAAGAAAAGACTTCCTACAAAATTGTTGTTTTTAACTTAACTAAAATCAATGTACGTAAATTTGATCTAGAAAGATATTTTGCATTAACCCCTACATTTTCTGCATGTATAACTAATTTCATCAGTTTAAACCAGATATTATTTTATGATCTATTTCAACAGAAGTGCTCTAATAAATAAATAAATAATGTACAGCCTATAGTCGTCTGTAATCGCATCCTCTAATTGTAGGTTGTTGAAATCTGTGCACCATAACCCGGGGAAATTTTCCATTCCTGAAGAGAAGCTGAAACCATTTGAGAAGCTCCTGCTCAAGCTTGAGGGACAGATGCTGGATGGCATGATATTGCAGGTGAATTCACTTCTTTCAGGCCTTTATTATGTTGTAGAATTCATTTTCTAAAGGTCAAAGTGTTTGCTATGAAGTCAGAGTTTAGTTTTGTGCCAATCTGAGATCAATTAGGTCATTTTAAGACTGAATACGTCTGAGCAGCATTCACCTCCTGATGTTTACTACTGTGTGACAGGCCTGTGTGGAGCAGAGATTCGATGATCCCGGGGAAGGAGTAGCTGTCGCCAAAAACAGTGCCTTCGCCGAGGAGTTTGCCTTCAACATTCGCACCATATTCACCAACGTTGAGTCCAAAATTGGTCAGTTTCTCTTCTCAGGTTCGACTAGTTTGCTATTTGCTGCAACTTCAAGTCATTTATGTCTGTTTGTCCGTGTTGTTTTCAGGGGAACCTTCAGAGATTGACCAGAGGGATAAGTACGCCTGCGTCTGTGGTCTATTCGTGCTTCACTTTCACATCTTCAGGAGTGTCGACAAAAAGTTCTACAAGGCGCTGCTTGACATCTGTAAAAAGGTAGCTCTTGGACTCCCTCCTTTTCTCTGTCGCTGACGGCCCTCTCTCAACTTTATTTATTATTTTCAAATCATCTTGCGACAGTGGAAACTGTCTCGATCCCGTGGGTTTGTGTCTGCCTTCTCCTCCAGGTCCCAGCTGTCACTCTGACTGCAAACATCATCTGGTTTCCCGACGCTTTCCTCATTGCTAAGGTCCCGGCCGCAGCTAAGCTGATGGATAAGAAGAGTCTACAGGCGATCAGAGCGCACAGAGACACCTACCTACAGCAAAGAGCACAGACATTAACAAAGTCAGTGGGGCCAAAGATCAGTCCCGTTTACTTTTGATTCATTCCGAATTTTCGATTTGTAAAATCTGATGGTTTCCGTTGTCTCTTCTCTTCAGGGATGTGCAGTCCTACTACGTGTTTGTAACTTCCTGGATGATGAAGATGGAGTCCATCTTGTCCACGGAGCATAAGGGTGACAAGTTGGCCGAAGACCTGAACAGCAGATGTAATGTGTTTGTACAGGTAAGGGCCGGCAATGTTATCTCCTAACGAGGCTCAGCAGGACTACAGAGCAGAACATTGCACTACTAAGACCAGCTCATGACATGGCATTCACATATTTCCATTACGTCTGCTAAAAAACAACAACAGACAAATACCTGTATTTGTTATGTAAGGCAGTTTTCTGTAAGAGTCTTTTCATGATAAACTGACCAAATAAGTAATATTTAAAATAATTATTTAAGAAGTGGTGTGCCTTTTACATGCAAGTTTGTTGAAGCTATAACGTCTTTACTAAAGGTTCCCTCTGTGTTTCCTGTTCCTCACAGGGCATCCTGTATGCATACAGCATCAGCACCATTATCAAAACCACCATGAACATGTACATGTCGATGCAGCGGCCCATGACCAAGACCTCGGTCAAAGCTCTGTGTCGACTCGTTGAATTGCTCAAGGTGTGTGTGTGTGTGTGTGTGTGTGTGTGTGTCTTCGTACTTGTCACCAGTGCATTGTCTGTTTGAGAAAAACTAATTATGTCACGTGACGTGTCTCTCCCCTCAGGCTGTGGAGCACATGTTTCATAGGCGGTCCATGGTTGTAGCGGACTCTGTTTCTCACATCACTCAGCAGCTGCAGTCACAGGCCCTCAACGCCATCGGCGTCGCCAAGGTAACTACAAGTACACAAATAGTATGACTATTGGTATTCACAGGAGGAGTTTATGGAGTTGTGAAATATTTATACGTTCCTAATTAACTTCATTTCATGTGACGCTATGTTTTTTTAAATTCCTTGCAGAAAAGGGTGATCTCTGACAAGAAGTATAGCGAGCAGAAGCTGGATGTGCTGTCGTCTCTGGTTCTGGCAGAAAATGCTCTGAGTGGACCCAGCACCAAGGAGCGACGCCTCGTGGTGTCTCTGGCACTGTGCGTCGGCACTCAGCTGGTACGTTGGGAGAAGATCGATGGGATTGTGGTGGCATAATGTATCTTACCCGCTGTCGAATCTTTTTAAGCTGAAATGACAAATAATAAACCAGAACTTATCTATGAAATAATTTATTCTTGCAAGAAGAGGCCCAGTTGTACGTTAGTAGACTGTACAAGTGTGCACTAAAGAGAAACAGTCACCTTGGCTTATATAGGGAATGACCAGGATGGGGGCTGTATTGGAACATTTGCTTCAGGCCGTGGCAGACAAAAGGAATAATTTATGACCTGTCCACATAAGTACTTTACTACTTAACGACGGGTAGTACTTTATTACTTAACGACGGGTAGTACTTTATTACTTAATGACAGTTAAGGGGGTGCTAATGCCATTAAGCAGCTGCTGCATCCCCGAGTCACCCAATGCAGGCTTTGAAAGTTTGCACGATAACAGCGTGTATATCAGTTCACAAAATAAGAATGTGAAATACAACTAAGAATATAAAATTGCCGTTACAGGACACAAACCCTTCTGTTTGCTTTCTCAGCTTGACATTGAAATCTCTCGCTCTCTTGTAGAAAACGTTCAAAGATGAGGAGCTGCTTCCACTGCAGCTCGTGTTGAAGAAGCTGGATCTGATCAGTGAGCTGAGTGAGAGGTGGGGTTTTTTCTTCCTTTGATCATGTTGAACAAAATTTCCAAGTGTTAATTTGCTAGTCAGTGCATGACACGATCTGCCTTTGTTCCGTCTGCCAAGAGCTGGCGAAGTGATTAACCCTCCAGGCTTCCAAGAAAGATTCTAGAAATTCAGATGCTGCTGCTTTCCAGCCAGCTTTCAACATCTCGTGTAATAGACAGATAGTTGTTGTGCTGTGATGTCTCATAGGCAAAGGGCTCGCACAGTAGTTTTGAGAACAGGCTAAAACCAAACTCTTTATATAACCAAATCATTAAGATGCTGACATCCCAACTACACATTCGTCACTTCGGCACGTCATCGATTATCTGTTGAACCGAACGTTTTTAATCGCGTCCGACACTTGGATGCTAATGTTGGACCAGAACTTGGTTTAAATTCTTGGCGCAAATCCTCTCATGTAAGCAATGTGATGTTTCCTGTGACCTACTTTAGGAGTCTTCTGGAATACGACTTTTTTGCCTTTATTCCTCAGGGTCAAGCTGCAGTGTGACTGTAGTTTCCTTTACTGGCACCGAGCTGTGTTCCCCATCTACCTAGATGATGTATATGATAACGCTGTGGACGCAGCACGAATACACGTAAGCAGACTGGACTGATCACACGCACTCTTTCTGTAACCCTGTTTGAGTGCATCACAATCTCAATTTATGAGGAAATGGAAGACTGAATTTCAAATATTAAAGTTTGCTTTTAAATGTTACCTGTTTCCCTATCTGCTCGTGTCTGATTGGCTGCTCCGGTGCTCTGCCTTCCTGGATGACGTCTGTGATTTGCCGGAGCAGTACATGTTTAGTGCACTGAGGGACAGTGTGCCCTCCATGTTGTACGCCAAACACATGGAATCATGTGACCAGCTACTGGCGAGCTACGACAAGGAGATCATGGACGTGTTCAACGAGGTGAGAACGGATGAAAAAGCCAAATGAAATGAAGATTAAAGTTAGAGGCAGAAACGGAAACAGAAACAGGGATGGTGTACAAGAGTAGGGACATTTGACTTAAATAGTTTTGTACAAATCAAAGAGCTTTGCAGTCACATCCTTAACCTTCATGTGTATTATTACATCTCATTCTAACTCTTGTAGCACCTACTGGACAAGCTGTGTAAGGAGATTGAGAAGGACCTGCGTCTCTCCGTCCACACCCATCTGAAGCTGGACGACAGGAACCCTTTCAAAGTTGGCATGAAGGACCTGGCCCACTTCTTCTCCCTCAAACCCATCCGATTCTTCAACCGCTTCATCCTTATCAAAGGTGATGGAAAACCTGTGTCCATACATGTACACGTTTGTTTTTTTTGCCCTTTTCTAAAAGCATCAACCACACTTATATTAAGTATGTGAAATTTATGTAAAAATGTGCTAATCTGTGTGATATCTCACCAGTAAACTGTGTGTGGTCGGGCGAAGCGGAGCCGGCTCATGTCATTATAAGACAGTGTTCCGTGAAACGCTGACACCTGCTGGAAAACTGCAAGACGATGCTGAAGGTGTCACTAACGAGACTATTTGTCTTGTTTTTCATGCAGCCTATGTGACCCACTACCTGGATAAAACGTTCTACAACCTGACCACTGTCGCTCTCCATGACTGGGCCACCTACAGTGAGATGAGGAACCTCGCCACGCAGCGCTACGGACTCATGATGACGGAGGCACACTTGCCCAGCCAGACCCTGGAGCAGGTCTGTGTGGTTGCACCGCACACATCAGGACAGAGGTGGAGTTTTTTTGATCAAAGCAGTGATGGTTGGTTATAACTGGATCCCCCGGTGTGTTTCCTCATCAGGGTCTGGATGTTCTGGAGATCATGAGGAACATTCACGTTTTTGTCTCGCGCTACCTTTACAACCTCAACAACCAGGTAAGACATGTCGCATCCATGTCCACCTTCCTTCTCTTGAACCGAGCAGTTGTTTGTGCGTTATATAGACCGTTTTTGCTCTCCAACAGATCTTCGTAGAGAAGGCCAGTAACAACAAGCACTTGAACACCATCAACATCCGTCACATCGCCAACTCCATCCGGACGCACGGCACGGGCATTATGAACACCACGGTGAGTTTACAGGGAAGGCAGTGGTGCGTGTTTTAGTTCCTGTCCCTCTGTACTTTTTCTCTCAGATCTGGGTGTATCAAGGGTTTTGCTGCACCTGTTGCACATCTTCTCTCTTCTCTCTTCTTTCTTCAGGTGAATTTCACCTACCAGTTCCTGCGGAAGAAGTTTTACATCTTCAGTCAATTCATGTACGACGAACACATCAAGTCCAGGCTCATCAAGGACATTCGCTTCTTCAGAGAAACAAAGGACCAGTCTGATCAGAAGGTAGGGAAAGCTTGGTGCCTGTCCAAATTAATTTTACCACCACCAGTTACACAAACGAAGCCGGGTGGAACTTTTCAGAAAATGTTGTGCTTTAGTTTAGTCGGGGAGTTTTAATGCCACTTGAGCCCCAGCTGGTGAGAGCTGGAAACTTGAATCCAGTGGTTAAGATGAAAGGAACTTGGCAAATGGGCTTGTTAAGTTTTCATATTTTCAGACACAGACTTCTTGCAACTTGTTAGCTTTCTAATCCTCCTGAAGTTTCCGTTTTAAAAATACTGCGTTTTCATATCTCTTGGCACAACAACATGGCTCCCTACCACAAGCTCTTGTTCAGCTGTCGTGTTCCATGTTTTTGTTGTAGTATCCATTTGAGCGAGCAGAGAAGTTTAACCGCGGCATCAGGAAGCTGGGCATTACTCCTGATGGACAGAGCTACCTGGACCAGTTCAGACAGCTCATCAGCCAGATTGGTGAGGAAAACACATACATGCTGATCTGTTCGTGGCATTTAATCTTAGAAATGTCACTGCCGGTGCAGGCAAATTGAAACCAACAATTTTACCCTTTTTTTTGCAGGTAACGCCATGGGCTATGTGCGTATGATCCGCTCTGGAGGCCTCCACTGCTGCAGCAGTGCCATCAGGTAAAAGAGTTGTTCGACAGCTGGTTGTGTACATTTGTGCTCCTTTGTGCTGTTAATATGAAAGTCTTGGGCTGAATACGCCGGAGAAAGTCTCTGAACTGTCTGATTTAACTGGATACAGAATTATTTTTTGTAAAGATTAGATTAAATCCTATTAAAAATAAATTATGAATTAAAACTCATGTCCACTGAAGTGTTTTCTGTCATATCTCACTGGTGTGTTTTTGTGTCTGTCATCTCCAGGTTCGTCCCCGACCTGGAGGATATAGTCAACTTTGAGGAGCTGGTGAAAGAGGAGGGACTGTCAGAGGAGACCCAGAAAGCTGCTAGGTAGGGCAATTGAAAGCCCTGCACTTTATTTCTCCAAATTATAATTTGCATTTGTCGCATATGGGATTGGGTTTAAGCTTCAGCTCCAGTAAATTTAACCATAGAATTCCGTTTTGGCTTAATATTTCTGTCATGTAAACAAACGACTGTGTTTCCGTTGTGTGTGTACGGTCAAATGTCAAGATATTTTCAGTGTATTTCCATTTCTCCTCCTGCAGAGGGCACCACAGCTATAAAGAAAATGAGAAGGGAAACATTACCTGTCGTTTGCACGGTTCTTATTAAATGTTGGGTCATTTCCAGTGTCCTAGATTCAGTGTTGGAAGATCTGACCAGCAACTCTGCCGAGGGCACGGAGTACTTCAAGATGCTGGTGGCCGTGTTTGCACCTGAGTTTCGCAGTGCCAAGAATATGCACCTGAGGAACTTCTACATGATTGTCCCCCCACTGGTCAGTGTCGAGACCTTTCCTTTGTTTCTACGCTACTACCTGTCACGCTCTTTGCTCTGTCCATTTGTTTTTGTTAAACTACTCTCTATGCAGTGTGTCATTTGAATGTTCATCATTGGTCTACGCCCCCCCCCCCTCAATAGACGGTGAATTTTGTGGAGCACTCCATCAGCTGCAAAGAGAAACTCAACAAGAAGAACAAAACTGGAGCTGCTTTCACAGATGATGGATTTGCTATGGGTGAGTGTGTATGACACAACATCCGCTCAATGCTCCACACTTGTGCTGCTTTTTGGCTTTTGACTAACTTACACTCTGATGCCACTGTAACTCTCGCAGGTGTGGCGTACATTCTCAAGCTGCTGGACCAGTATCTGGAGTTTGACTCTCTGCACTGGTTCCAGGCCGTCAGAGATAAGTACAAGAAGGAGATGAATGCCGTGGTGAAGGAGCAGAGCGTCCAGACGGCCAGCCAGGATGAAAAGTTGCTGCAAACCATGAACCTCACGCAGAAGAGGCTGGATGTCTACCTCCAGGTACAGTCCCTGTTGGATTGGAAACCCCTTCAACCCCCTCTAACTGGAGGAGGATGTTAACAGGAAGTATAATGTTGCCATGGAGTCAGGGAGTTTCTTTGCCTAACTTTGGACAAATTGGTGGCATTAAAACTATGCCGAATTAGCTATTGTCTGTTCCTGTTTGGAATGTGGCCATGGATGTACCGACTACTCTCACAGACTTTGATAATGAAGAAAACGTAAAAACCTTTTTAAGAATAGTCTTCACAAAACCCCTGATGTCCTCTGGACGATTAAGTTAAATGAGTCTAAATAAATTGGTATTGTGTTTTCAGATCTGGCTAAGTCATGACTCAAAGAAGAAATACAAACTTTTATGGACATTGCAGCAGTTGGAAGCTAACGGCTTTTTAAGTACCTTGATTGCCTCCATGAGCTTTGTGTCACAGACACTGCTTCTGCTCCAGCTGCTGATCGTATTAATAAGCAGGCCATATCAGCAGGCCCGACTACAATAACCAGCCTCCTGATGTTTTTAGAATCCCGCGGTGCACCTTTCCCTTTCACCTCGAGCAGTATCTTTGCCTCTTCCTCCGCGCCTGACATCCTCTGATGTAAATGAATTGTTCAGTCTGACCTCTTTTGTCTTCCTTTTACTTCAGGAGTTTGAGCTGCTCCACTTCTCGTTAAGCAGCGCGCGGATCTTCTTCAGAGCAGACAAGACTGCAGCCGAGGAGACTCAGGAAAAGAAAGATAAAGGTTAGGCGGTGTTGTGGTGATTAATGGAGTCTTTTAATTATGCAAAACCACTGGCACACCCAACCTGTTCTACAGGCTCTTTGTAGATGATTTTTCATAGAGATATAGTGCTATGATTAATGAAGGATGAGGTCAGTGTGTCTTTATACACTTTTAGATCTCAGAAATAACTCACTTGCCATTCATAATATAGACAATATATTTAGTTTTTTTAGTAGTGCTTTTATATATATATGTATATTTACACCTATTTTCACTATTCTTTATTTGTCCAGCTTTGTTGTCCTTGTCTGTTGTTTCTATGTCTATACATGCTTTATGGGAGGTGTAAAAAAAACAGTCCTTAATTTTTTTTTGCATGTGCATGCATAGTTGCTAATAAAGCTGCTTGTGTCTCTGATTCTTTTCATCAGATGTCGCTGTCAAAGCAGGAGATCTTTTAGATGGCTCAACCCTCACTGATCCGGCCTCAAAGTTACCCTCACTGTGAAAACAGCAGAGCAGTGGTCATAGCTTGAGTTCTGTAAAATGGGGGAAGAGAGAGAGAGAGAGAGAGTGTGTGTGTGTGTGTGTGTGTGTGTGTGTGTGTGTGTGTGTGTGTGTGTGTGTGTGTGTGTGTGTGTGTGTGTGTGTGTGTGTGTGTGTGTGTGTGTGTGTGTGTGTGTTAATTGAAGGATGTTGTTTCTCTTTACGTCCCATGACAAAACAATCATCTTAAGTAGAGAGAGAATGTGTTCTTAAAGTGCTACGGCAGGAAGTGTCTTTTTTTTTTTTTTTTCATTCTACAGAAACATAACATCTCCACAACTTTTCTTTGAAGTGTTTGCAACATCTAATCAATTCAATTAGAATTTGTAGCATTTACGCAAGCGACTGCAATTTGCAATGGTCGGGTGGTATGACGAGTGTAATGTAGAAGTCGATGCTTTCCTCTGCCACACTGCCTTTTACTACTTGTACTTCTAGTCTGGATGGACTGGTCTCCTGCAGCAGAAGCCTCAGCTATGCCTGTCCTCTGCTCATCAGAGACACAATCAGTGGGTTTTGATATCAATACTTTGCTACAGCTTTGTTTTTGTCCAATTTCCTAACTTTGATTGATTGTCCATGGCCTTTAATGGCAACTCTGTTTTAAATGCCTGTGTAAATTATAGCAGTTATGAGGACTCACAAGAATGTTTTCAATGTATAATCTTCTCATGTTCATGTGCCATATTTGTCGACTGCTATTTTTGATTTTATACATTGTATAAGTCATGTGTATGTGCCTTTCTAAACTGTGGATAAACTGTTTCGACAACTTCAGTAATTTAGAAGTAATACATCTAAACACAAGACACTTGATCTGTAAGTGTAGCTTAGTACAAAAGTGTCTTTATTTCTCTGCAGCACTGGAGACGTATCATTACATTTTTTCCCCCAATTTTCTATCTATCAACATGTGGTACATGTGGAAATGAGGCCAGAATTTGGTCAGAATTACATTCCATGAATTGACTTGCTTGAAGAGAATGTTCTATAAAGTCTTTGAAGACTAATTAAACTTGCACTTTCAACAGAATTTAATGTTTCTCCATCATGAGGTGAAAATGAAAATGAAGATACTACAAAAGGATTTAAGGCACAGATTACATGCTCAATTAATATTCTGCTTTTTTTGCCATTGTAAACAGTTAACTAGTGTATCATACAAAACTTAACTATACATTTTGTTTTGTACATTATAATTAGAAATGGCTCCAAGACAGACGTTGAACTCAAAGAGGGGTCCCCTCACTTTAACAAAGAGCAATAAACAACACACACACACACAGTGGTTCAGGAAAGCCTTTTCTGCTTTAATACAAAGAAAAGAAGCTTTGAACTTCTGAAAATACAAGATTGGTCTGGATTTTTTTTTTCTCCTCAATTTGACAATTTTCCGTTTCCTATGAAATGCTGCTGTTCAAACAGCTTGAATTGAAACACACCCCTTATTTTACGTTGGACTCGAAAGTTGAGGGATGATCTCCGTGTTTATTTTTTTTAATTTTTGTTTGCTTTTTTTTGGCTGAGAATCAGGCCTTTCCTTAAATGACATTTTAATTTTGTATTATTTTGATGTAAGTGCCATGTGACACCCTGTCCAGCAGATCCAGAAATGTCCTGTTGCGTCCACATATTGCATCCATGCTCACCTCATAAAAACGAGGTAAAAGGCAGGGCAAAATTTCTTCCAAAATAGATGTCATATATATATATATACATACATATATATATATATAGCAATCATATATACACATTCGTACATACATATACTAATTTATGTGATGCAAAGAAACAAAAAATGTACACATTTCTTACAAAATTGTAACAAAGACTGGAAATTGTTTTGTTTGCTCTGGAGCAACGTCGTGGGGCGGTTTAGCCTCTGCGAGGATTTGTCCACAGTTGTGGAAACCAAAGTAATCTCCCAGATTTGTGTCCATGTTCAACTGGCACAGAATTCACAGCGAGAGACGGACAGCGAGAGAAGCAGAGTATGAGACAGAAAACAGTTTGGTGGTGCAAATACAAAGGTTGAAATCAATGTAAATGGTAGAAAAGAAGAAAAAAGGGGTGAGATGAAAAGGGATGCATGTGGAAAAGTTGCATGAACCCCCCCCCCCCCTCCCCCAACCCATAAAAAAAAACAATGGAAAAGGTAAAAAAAAAATATCAGGGAGTGTTCACATAAAAAAAAAAATCACAAACAAATTTTGTGTTCTTTTATTACTAAATATAGTGCAACAATAAACATTGCATTTATTTCACCCTTTCACTTGCGTCTGAGGATGTTTACTTTCCTCGCCTTTTTGTTTCTGTTCTTAACACTTGGTGAGGCGTAAACCTTGTTCTGTCACTGTCCTGTGCCACAGGGTCAGTCCTCCTTTCTAAAAGAAAACAAGCTTCAGATTCAGAGACGTAAACATAACACAGACCCTGCTCAAGACAAAAAAAACAGGAGGAACATAAAGAATAAAAACTGAACAAGTGTTGGTGTTTTGGGCAGCATGTAATTTTGGAAAGGCAGGGCAGTTTTGATGGTGGCGACGACCCCCACAGTCAGATAGCCAAATCCTCGAGGAATAAAAACCAAGCCATGTCAACCACAGCGCCCCCTCCTGGACAACAGTTGTTGTGTGCAGGAACCGTTGCGGCCCTCTGGACTGGTCGGGCCTTAGAAGGCCTGCTGGGCTGGGTTGTAGTTGAATGTTGTTGGCACGTGAGGCCTCTCTTCAAGCTTATCGTACTCCAGATGAAATTCCTTTGAGATGCAAAGACAATTTTAACACGATGGGCAAAGCGCTTAATCCACAACAGGAGTCAGTAAAACTTTGATGCCATTTCGCCAGAGTGTGAACGTTCAAAAAAAAAAAAAGCAGCAGAAAGACAAAATCCCTACCTTGGCTACTTTCCTCCAGTTAAGACAATCAAAAAAGTAGTAGGTTCCCCTCTCGTAGGTGTTGGTCTTCAGTGTCGGCTCCATGCCGGGCGCCCGCGTTATCCAAACCCGCTCCTCTTTGTGGTACCGCCAGTCCCGGTTGAAGCTGGAAAGTTACGGACAAGGAATAAGACAAAAAGGGAAGAAGCCAAGAAAACCAAGAAAACCACAGGAATCAAAGTTTCGCTCTAAACTGACAGCTTGCCACACACTCAAATGGTTATTTGTAGAACTTTAAATCACCTTGAAAAGCTGTAAACAAAGTCCAGGTGGAGAGAAAAAAAAAACAAAAACATGATCAAACTTCGAAACTATGAATGGCCGACAACATGTTGTGAAGTACTCACAGCTCTACCGCTGCCAGAAGCTGTAGCAGGTCTCCACCATTCATGTAGTACAGGTAGAACAACAGGTCTTCGCCATACCGCGCCAGTTTAATTGCAGCCAACTGGAGGCGGGAGAGCAAAGAACGAGGAGTATTAGTTTTGTACCTACATGTACGACCTGAAGACGGCAACCGCTTAATCGGGGCAGCTGTTCTGAAGCTCACGCTCACCTTGTCCCTTATGTGGATATTGGTTAAGTATTCAGACGGAACGTGGAAGTCTGAAAAGGGAAGAACAAGTAGGAGTGAGTAAAACATGTAATCTTAATTATTAGGAGACGTTTCTCAATTCATCGTCATGCCAATGAAGAGATGTGATGATTAATGCTTTTTTTTTTTTTTTTTTTTAACACTATGAAAATCATGATGCAATACCAAAACTGCCATATGTGAATGCTTTGAAAGATCAGCTCTCATTGCTTATTGAATGGCTCCCCTCTTGGAATTTAACAAATCATCTTTCATCATCATTCACCGCGTCATTATAAAACATGTTTTGGCTCTGGCTCAGCCAAAAATCTCGAAAGCTTTCCAGGATCACTAAATGAAGGTTACTCTATAAAAGATTAAAAAGCCATCCTCCACCACATAAATCATGTGAAAGTCTTACCAATGTCTTGAGGTCGACATGGCGATGAGGCCCAAGGTGAGGCGAACTTGGGGTACAAGTTTCTGTCAGGAGAGAAAGTTGCAGTGAGTTCTTCGCACTATGGACACCGAAAACAGAACATTTGTTCATCACATTTTAGATCAAACGGAAAGTAACCGTACAAACTAACAAAACACAAACTACGGAGACCAATGTAGACGTTGAAAACGCAGTCAAAGGGAGGGAAACTTAACCACATCTGAGCCAGACGATTAAACTCGGTTTATTTGAGTGCTATTAAAATCATTGCATGAAAGGAAAAGAAGATATTATTCAGAAAGTTTGCGACTGATATTTTACTTTTTTGGCTAAAAGGTTGTTGTGTGAAACACAATTTGTTGTTGCAATTTGGCATCTTTCAGCTTCACTGGTAATTAATTAATTAATTACAATATTAAGTTTGTGGTGTAAAAAACTGACAAAATATATTAAACTGGATATCTGGACCCACAGTATGGTGGTTTGGCTTCAAAATATTTGGAATATACTGGCAAAGTTGCGATGTGTTTTTTTCTCTGGGGGGTAAAAATGGTACAATGAGTCCTGCACAGAGAATGTATGTCAGCAAAGAGCCAGATCTGACCCGGTGTAAAGAAATACCAGTAAAAAGGAGGTTTACGTTGTACTGGTACAGAAGGCAGGCGAGGGGCATAGTGAGACTAAGAAGTACTCAGTGAGAAGGAGAGCTGTGAAAACGGTAACCACCGTAACCATCTGTGCCTGCAACACCCATTATGGGTCACGTAACATATAAATGGGCGACTGAGTTCCAATACAGGACTATTGATTCGTTGCTCACATTATCAGCCGAGGGACACACACGCACTGGCTAATGAAACTCTAACTGTCACTGTGTTTCGGGTAGAACAGCCGTCTTACTCTGGTGAGTTTAAGTTGAGTCCCAGTGTTGTGAGGTCACTTCCTAGCGCCAGATGGACCATCCCCGGATCAGTCTCTGCTGCCCGGATAAACGTCAGCAGGCCAATCATGCCGAATTGGTCTGTCACCATTCCTGAGGGAATGTTCGTCACCCGACCTGCAGCAGCAGGATAATTCAGAGTTCAACAAACCGCTGGAACTGGGCTGCGAACTACAGTCAATACTTACTGTCAATACGTTACCTCCACATTTTTAAACCCACACTTTGTGCACGCATTGGAGAGCAAACCAAGCCAATTATCTCTTAACAAGTGATGGTCACAGACAGGCTAATGGAAAGATGATGATGGTCTGTATCATACTGAACATATTCTTTTTGGTTTCCTCACTGCAGCCTATCCAATAATTATCTAACCCCAAATGCAGGGTAGAGAGCCCAACTGCCTCACCCAAGTTGTGCGATTAAGAAGGGATGTCTCAGTGGAATTGGAGCGATACGATTGGCTGAGAGGTCTCACCATCGGGCAACACCTGGATCCCTTTCTTCTGGTTGTTGTTCTGTGCTGAGGTCGTCTTGTCTCCGGGGAACTTCGGCCCATCTGCATTGGATGTGCTCTTGCTTGTGGAGTTCAAGTTCTGAAAAAGGAAAGAAAAGAAAACTAGTTCAATACACAGAAAAAAAACAAAAAAAACAAGAATAATTATCTTTAATGAGTAACCGTGACACTAAAAAATAAATAAAACAGACATCCTGTCAGATTGTGCTGTCGAGTCTTCAACGGCTCACACTTACAGTTTTGCTTTCATCGTTGTTCAACGTGGGGTCCTTATAGTTTGGCCCAGGCAGTGCGGGGAAGTCCTCGTTATGGATGGAGAAATCCTGTGTCTGTTCAGTTGATGGCTTCGTCACCATGCCAACTTGATGATGATGAACATAGTGAAGTAGAGATTATAATTCCCCAAAGTGTAACGGGCAATAAATCACAAAAAAAAAAAAAAAAAAAAAAAAAAGGGTATCATAAGCTATTCTTGCTTGTTCAAACAAAACCGTGGCTAATATTATGAACCCAATCAAGAAGCTAATATTAATTTCCTCTCCTAGGGGAACCTACTTCTTATGGCTTGATGTGTGTAAAAATAAGACACTTTCTACGGCCTAATGGCCTACCATAAGGAGCCCGTCCAGCCAGTGGGTTGAGCACCGGTGTTGGGTTTCCAGTCCCTTCTCTCCGACTCCTGTCTGCTAACGCAGGGAAGTCTGACAGATCCAGTCCCGTTACATTTTCACTCCCATCTGCAGTAATAGGAAGGTTAGGAACTTGTAATATGTAACGTCACCTTCAACTCAATTTATCTGTGTAATAGTGTCAATTCTTAACTTGACAGTGTAATTGTGTTACCCCGTAATGGGATGAATAAATGGCCCTTCACTAAGTAAAAACTGCTGACCAAACACAACAGCTAATTTGAACAATAGTTACTCACCGTCTGTTTCAGCAGTCAAAGATAAATTGATACAATGTTTTTTCAGTTTTTCCAGAATTAATTTTACTTCGATTTGTTTTTACACATTTTCACCCAAAAAAATACCCAGATTTTTCGGTCAGTTTAAACTGAGTTTCACTCTGACCGTATGTTGCCTGCGTCTAAAAGCAGTTGTGCTTCCTGCTTCGAGAAGACTTTGTTCACAGTGAACAAATTTCTTTCTAGCACCAAACATGCCTTTTGTCACCTGAAGGAGAGAGAGAGAGAGAGCAGAGCTGCTGTTAGAGCGAGGCGAGGAACTGCAACGTGCACAAATACACATTTCATTTCAAACCTTCATCAATCTGCCAAAGTTTTACCTGGAGTTGTTTCAATGTTGTACCAACCCCCATCGACAACACTGCATAACGTTCATTAAGCCTCTGATTGTTCCAGGACTCCCCCTGACACCAAACAACCCCAACATTTGATCCACCTTTTTATACAGGACATGATTGTTTATGATTGCACCTTCACATAGAATAGAAACTTCTGGATGTATCATTTATTCTCGTTTTTTTTTTTTTTTTTGTAAATCACAATGACATGTTTGGCATCTCGGCGGTTTTGAAATAAAGTTTTTTTTAAAGTGTGTGTCTATTTTGTACTGATGTGAACGCACAAGGGAAGAGCATGTTGAACTTTTATAACAAAATAAACTATTTAACCTGTCCATAACGTGTTTCATACGAGTCGAGTGACAGCCGAGCTGACCGGTAGTGAGCTCCCTGATACACTACGGGGAGTCAGTCCGTCCTGAAGGCTGAAGAGTCATTTACTTTAACACTGTTGAGAAGGGGAACAGCAGCACAGCTAACATGCTAGTTAGCCAACGCTAGCAGGCTAAGTGCTTATAACCGATCCGTGTTAGCTTAGCTTAGTTCACGAGCCTCCACCAGGAGCCCAGTGCCACAACATACCGACACCTTTGGGCTCCAAAGCAACCCGACTAAACCCCCGAGCAGGGTGCTTAGTCGGGCCGTGGCTCGGGCCCTCTGTGCCCCCACACACCCAGCATCAGCTGTCCGCTCGGCTTGGCTCGGCTCGGCTCCAGCAGCCGGAGAGCAGCAGCGACGAGCCGCCGGAGCTAAAGGCTAAAGATCCGCTGCGGGTCCAAACGGAGCCGAGCGGGGCCGTAAACCGCTGGTGCCGAGGGGGGGTTTGAAACGTGAAGCGGACCGGTTTAGTTTGACAGCATAAAAACAAGTAAAACATCCTCACCGCATCAATTTCCCTTCTCTACGTTAGATCCAAGATGGCTGTGTGTATTCTCAATCAAAGAGGGATAGCCTTTACCCTCTGACCTTACAACCGGCTGACCACTTCCGTACACAAAACTCAACCTGCCAGGGACTGAGAGGGGACTCCGTAGGTCTGGGTGGGGGAACAGTCACCCAAAAACACACAGCAAAAGCAGAAAAATTATGTAGATTTTGAAGTGAATGTTAATAAGGACACCACCAGCGAGCCTCTACCTCCCTCCTGTGATCACAGGGTGTCTTTGCATTATGGAAACACTGCTGTCTGCAGCTGCAGTCACTGCAGAGGAGGCCTCTTTGAATGGGAACGTCACAATATTCAGAGAGTACAGATTTGTTTAACTCAGTACCCCAAGACAGTGGCATTGGCATCAAAGTAATGTTTTTTGTAGTTTCCCCCTTGGCCTTACCAGCCAGGCTAATCGGCAAACAGCTTTGGGGCCCCTAAAGTTCCTGCTTCACCTTCTCGACTGGTTTGTGATGAATTAGTTACAAATTAGTTCGGTAGGAGGCACAGCTAAAACACATGTCTGCCATCATTATCAACATAATATGATCTTGAGGTCCTGACTTAAAGAGGGGCTCTCTATCAAAATGTAGTTTTATAACCTTTATCATACATGTTGCATATTCATACATTTATCTGATTTTAATAATGCTGTCACACAGCAAATCTGGGCTCCAGAAAGTCTCCCAGCACACACAAAAAGCACACAGAAAGTGGGTGCTCGGGGGTTGACAGCACCTTATTTCTGCCCAGGTTCCCTCTGGCAGGTTAATTTGCAGAATAATTAAATTGTTAGCTACTGATATACATGTCCTTTAATTACCATGTTTGGATTTGAGTTACGATAGCATCTTCTCTGTTAGCTTTCTGGTTGAATTTTAGAATCAACTACTATACTGTAGTAGGCTGACTATAGGCCTAACTATTATGAATGAACTTGAAAGCTCTTTCTTAACTTTGGAAACATCAGAGTTTTTTGTCAAGAAATAATTAGCTTTTATAGACCTTTTTGACAGCATACATTTTAACTTGTCATGGCAGGAAAAGCAGGTCAGCGGTGACATTAATGATGACATCATGACATTAAGTGCTCCAGTAATCACCTAATAGGACAATTAATGACTCCTGTGCTTTCCCTGCTATGGCATATCAAATTGTTGCTATGAACATGGTCTATAATGACAGTTCTACAGGGTTGTAGGCCCACTGTTGCCTGTTTGAGGCCCCCAGGCAGTGGATAAGGAGAAGGACAAGTGCTAAAAAAGGGTCTGTCACTGAGTGAAAACAGACAAGGGGCAAACAGTATCCCTTCTGATAAGGAAAATGAAATTCCTTCTCAGTTGTATCTAGTTGGAAAATAGCCCTAATGAAAGTATGTAAGATAGCATGAGCAAATCACACCTCAGACCGTTCAGGAGAACTTCACCCAAGAAATAAAAAGAGGAAATGATATTCCGCTTTTAAAACAATATGGAAAATTAAAAGCAACCTACATTTGTAGTGTTTTCAGAGTGGTTATGGCACTAAAGTCTTTTTTCCACAATAATTGACAACACAGTTAAAAATTGGTCCCTACAAAATCTAAAGAGCCATGCACCAAACTTCAGTACACCTCTTAGTTTTTCTGGTATCCTGTAACTTAATTTCCCCTCTCTGTAAAAACGCTACATGAATTACCACAATCTAAGTCAGAACTATGAACACATACAAACTCCGTCTTTGGTCTCCCTGCGCACACCGGCAAATTCTTGAGATTATTCCACAGTACAGGCCCACTTGACTCGCCCGGTGGCACAGACCCAGAATTGCGTCTGGGCAGATTAAAACAGGATGTAAATGACCATCGTTGCTCTTTCATCACAGGGCACTTCTTCAGCTTTGCACCCTGCCCCTCCCTGTCTCTCTCTCTCTCTCCCACCTCTGTCATCTCAGAGAAGAAGGGGGGAAAGTCATTAGGCACAAATAGGGAGGAGAGAGTAGCTAGCTGTTGCTATCGCCATGAAAGTCAGGGCAAAGCTCAGAGCCAGTGAGAGATGCTGAGAGGACTGCATTGGGGAATATCTGCCCAGGGAATACAATACGTTTTCAGCCCATTAAGTTGGATAAACAAATGGCTTACTGTAGGAGATGCTCAGAGTCAAGGACATCAACGGGAAAACATTGGAAGGTGGGTGCGTTTCCAATTTTCAATTATTATTATCTTTTGCTTATTATGTTTTCTTGTTGACAAGTGGTGGTGCTTATTTTCACTGTTGTTTTCATGGTGTTTATCACACAAAAGGGTGTAATTCAGCATCATAATCCTGTAATTGCGGCTACATGCAGCTTTATAAGCTGATGTGGTGTTACAAAGATGCATTACATTCTTGCAAACTTGTTTGGTTTTTCTCAAGATCAATAACTCCAGCGGGGCCGTGGTGGAGCATTAATGGGATGCCATGAAATTCACTTGAAGACGCCAACAGCCTACTTCAGTGCAACCCTTGTTTGGCACTCGATTGATGTGGAGGACCACGGGTGCGTCAGAGACTGGGCAGGATGGGTAATGCCATGCGAGGCGTCGTTGCCTTCATCCCCTCAGAGCGCTGTCAACGCTTTCTCGTGGGGGACCTGAAGGAAATGCCACTTGATCGGACCCTGGACCTGAGCGGGCGGCAGTTGCGTCGGCTGCCTGTTGCTGCCTGCGTCTTCGATGAGCTGGTGAAGCTCTACCTGAGTGACAACAACCTCAGCAGCTTACCGGCTGAGCTTCAGGGTCTGAAGAAGCTGCAGCTCTTAGCCCTCGACTTTAATTGCTTTGAAGAGCTCCCTGTAGCTGTTTGCAGATTGCCCCAGCTCAGCATCCTTTACCTGGGTAACAACAGGCTTTACAGCCTCCCCGGAGAACTGAGAGAGCTCAAGGAACTTAATACTCTATGGCTGGAGACTAATTGCTTCACTGTTTTCCCACAGGTGGTTTGTGAGCTCCCTAATCTAAAGACCCTGCACCTTGGTTATAACCAGATACAGAGTTTACCAACAGAGCTAAAAGGGCTGGAAGAGCTTAGAAGTATCTGGCTTGCTGGGAACCAACTGCCGGCGTTCCCACCAGTGTTGCTGGAAATGCACTTTTTAGCGGTCATTGATGTGGATCGGAACAAAATACGCTACTTCCCGGCCCTGTCCCACATGCAGGGGTTGAAACTTGTCATCTATGACCACAACCCCTGTTTTAATGCCCCGGTAGTGGGCGAGGGAGTCCGAAGAGTCGGGCGGTGGGCGGACAGCCCAGATGATGTGCCGGAAGATGATGGGTCAAAAGCAGCGAGTGAGACTGCGGTGGAGGTCACGGAGGTACAACCCGAGGAGGAGCGCGACATTTAGGGTCAAGGAACAAAGTGACCTTCAGCCTTGGAGAGGCCCGGCAGTACAGGATGACGTTCAAGTGGAACACTTAAAGCCGAGTGGTGTGTTGTACAGCAGGCTGATGGCATTTGGTCCATATACGGCAAAGCCGAGTTGTTGTACATGTTGTACACACACGTGTGTGCGAAAGGGAAAATTTGAATCCAGAAATAAAAAGTGTTTAACATGATTGGATATTTACACTGTATGAAATGTTAGTGTCTTACTTGAATTAGTAAAACTCTTTAAATTACTTCAAATGATTAGCTGCAACAACAGTGACGTTTTAAATTGCTAAATTGCTAAAAATCCAACATTAGATTTTCTTTCAGTCTAAATGTCTTGAACTATTTTATCTTATGGTACACGACATAAACTATCCTTACAGAATATTACAGGTTGTGGGACATCTGGGAGATGAAAACAGTGCATGTATTTCTACTTGATAAATATTAGTGGTGTGTATGCACAACACTTGTCTATTAAATGGACTATGGAGTTGTTCAGTATAACAGGGGTTGAGAGAAAGAAAAGGATTCATTACACAGATTCTTGTTCAAGCAGAGTCGGAGATAATATCTGTACCTGCGGAGGCTAAGTACAGTGAGGTTTTTAATACAAGTGATGGATGGGTTAAGTCAATTAGTGCACTCCTTATCCAGACCAATGCATAATTCATCAGATAGATTGGGGCTGTGGCTTTGAATAGAGGCTGCTAATGGGCCTTAATATCACCGCCATAAGGTTTGGATCCGAAATGTATCGTAAATGCAGTTTTCCAATTCCTCAGCGTACCAGGAAAATGTTCTGTAAACAAGATAAAATGTTCCACAATGTATCTTTTGAGGCATTTTGAATCCTTTTTAAGAAAAGCGTAGGTAAAGGATTAAAAATTATCTGCATACCAGTCTTTTTACTGGAAATGTGATGATTGTGAGCACACTGAACTACTGTATTAATTCAGCCTCCTATTAAAAAGACCTACTTCATTGTGCGTTTATGAAACTCTCAGAGATTCTAGGAACATATACCGACGTCATTCTGCTTTATCCATCAAATGCTGTACAGTGTGCGGCAAAGATAAACATCTCGGCTCTCTTACTGCCTCCGAGCACACTGAAATCCCAAAACGTCACTAACAGGGCGTTTCACCGCACTGTCACGCTTGTTTTACAATAAGCCGCAAAGGGCACAGCAAATGCCCAAACATTGTTGGTCCTGTGTGTGTCATCACCGTTGTTCGAGGCTAATGAATCCTTTTTCATTTTTTGACCTTTCTCCAAAAAAAGTCAAGGATTTTATCGGAATATCATCAAAATGATACAAAAGGTTCATTCCACTCTAGGATGTTCAAACAGTAATGACTTAGTTAAATTGAAAGCTTGTTTAGAAAAAGAAGCCAGTTTAATATACTCTCGTAATTTCAACAATTATCCTTTTGAGATAATAGATAAGGTTTGTATTCGTCTCCGTAAAGGCACAATTTATTACAACCATCAGGCGTAATAATGGACGTCATATCATATTGGATAGTCGTTTGTTTTAAGAACGCTTTCTGATTTTATTCATAACCCATATTTTATGAATATGAAATACTATTAGTAAAAGAACAACTGCTTTTCCACCATGACAAATATGAAATTTGCACAGAGATAGATACAAATTAATCTTTTCATTGTGTTTAACAAAATATTCTGACATAAACGTTATCAGGTTTGGTTCTCCAAATCTCATTTAGTACACAAACTTATTGGCATTAGGATTTAATGTAATTCTTCTGTTAAACCCTCTTTGAAGAGCAAGAAGTATGAGATTTTTCTATAGACAAAACATATTTTGAGTTAGAGCTGCTTCATTTTTGACAGTGATGTCAATGAACAAAACAAGGGACGTCACCAAAATGTACACAAGAGACAATAAAAATGAGAAGTGTGCCACTGCATGTTTTTTTTATTTGTTCAACACACAAATAACACTTACTCGTATAACTTCAGAGGCATTTGCAAGGATATTACCATGACAGAATACAAGATGATAAGATTATACGTGCATCATGTTGAACAATCTCTTTGGTACATAATCCCGTGTCACCTGCACAAACTCTTAGATAAACTTGCTTAAGGCTTAAACCCTCGGCTCCCCTAAAGTGGAGGTTAAATACATGGGGGTCGTGCTTAATTCCACAATTCCTGCTTTAACAACCAGTATTTTAAAACCGTAACTTCACTCATCCTTCTTATGCTGTTCCTTAATGTTGAATACAAACATGTTTAGTTAACAGACTTATATTACTTAAAAGACCCATCTAAAATATAATAAATAACACTTTCCCAACAACAAATTGCAGTTTATTAACTGCACTGTAACAGATATTGAATACAAAGGAATAATGATGATGGAATGGAAACCAAAAAGAAAATAAAAATGAAATTTGTAAAAGCATGGCATATTCAACCAAGTATGCCATGGTTGTTAAATCACCTATTAAACTGAGAGAGAGCCTCTCTGAATGAAAAAGTTAAATAAGTGTAACACGTTCCTTGTGCCCCTCAGGCTAAACACAAGTTTCACAGCCAGCTGTCAAAAACAAAGACACTATTTTGGCCGCGTCTTCCAAATCAAATTGCTCTGAAAGAGACTCTGTGAAAAAAAGTACCACGAGGCTAGCTTATCTGTATCCTTTAAAAAGGGTGAGAAACATTCTTGGAAACACAAAAACTCAATCAACTCTGTTCCAAGTACTTAGCAGCTACATTCAAAAATCCTTTGTACCGACATATGAAGAGTTCCCGTCTCACTGCGTTACCATGGGAGAAATGTCAGGATGTGTGCATTCAGCTATTGACGGCTGGCCGTGATGTGATAAAAATGCAACATTACAGGTCAGCTGACTTTTGAAAGGTGGGTTAAAATGTTAACTTAACACCTGAACGGTGAGCCAGAGCTGGAATGAAGCATCTCCTGATATGGGCATTATCAAAACTCAGATGGTGAAACATAAGACTGTAGAAGTGCTGTAGACAATATGCAGGAAGAAATGAGAAGAGGTTTAAAGTTACAATTAGTTCAAGGACTCAACACAAGACGATACGCAGCAGTTTGTTAGCTAAAACAAAGCATGTATTATATATTCATGAACAATAAGCATATACTATAAGTGCTTTCGTTGGTTGCCGTGGCATCACTCACAGGCTCATCCACGGCCCAGGTCTCTGTCGGAGGGTTGTCTCCCCTTCTTTAGGCTCCTGGCATCCATCCAGCGCGTCGGAGCTGTCTTCCTCCTCGGGCTCCTTCGAGTCAAGAGACTCTTCCTCCGTGGCATCGGGCACATCGGCCTCAGGGGCATCTATGGTCTCTGAGGGCCTCTTTGACGACGGCCCTGCCACCGGGTCGTCTCCCTGGAAATCAGATGCCTCCGCCACAGAACCGATCACCTCAGGAGCACAGAGGTCCTTCTGCGAGTTTTCCTTGTCCATGCGCTTCCGGGCCTCCTCTCTCCTCTGCTGGATGCGGGTGTTGTCCCCCATCATGACCCGGACTCTCACTTGGTTCGGGGGCCAGATCCCACCCCATATGAACTGCAGGTAGCTGAACAGCACGATGACACTGAGGAAGGCCAGGTTGGTGGCCACGCCGATCACCGCGGACGTCAGGGGGAAGTTGTACAGAACGTATCGTATGCCGGTGAAGTAGGCGTGGATGCGGAGTTGAGACGAGTAGATCTGCACTCGCTTGGACAGGATCTCAATGACTGCACCGACGGAGGGTTGGAAAGCATTCGTCTTGTAGTTCGAGAAGAGCTCCACTTCTATGAGCTGCTTCTGTTCGGCCATGCCAGTCAGAAAGAAAGGAGAGAACAGCAAAGTGCTCAGGCTCTGCAGGAGGCTGGAGCGGTAGTGCAGCATCGTGGATCGGCCCACCGAGGAGACGGTCTTCCCGCCCTTGGTGTAGCAAGACATCTTGACCATGAACATGCCCAGGTTTTCGTTCACAGGAGACTCGGGCATCTCCAGCTCCAAGGACACGCGATAGGGCTGACCGTAAGCCATCACTTGGTCCCTGTCGTTCTTCATGAAGGAGATGTTGGCCGTGGGGAAGGAGCAGACGAGTGACTCGGAGGCATCACAATCAGAGGTGTAGTAGAAGTGCACGGGGGTGGAGAAGCTGACGGTGGGCATGTAGGAGTAATAGAAGCTTCCATAGAGAAAGATGGACACCCACAGGAGCAGCAGCAGGACAAAAAACAGGATGGCGGCCTGGAATAAAGTCCGCCGTGCTTTGAGGAGGGTGACAGCCGCCACATCGCGGGCCCAGTGAAGAACAGCTCCCATCGTACTCACGAGTGTCGAGTCTGTGGAGTCGGATCCGGACTTTCTTCTGGTCCTGGTTTGGGCAGTTGCTGCTCCTTCGACCCCTCTAGACTGCTGTCCCCGTGCTGGGTCCTTATGTTCATACATCAGGTGGGCGGCTCCCCTTCGAAACTGTGTAATTGTTTATCTTCGCCCTCCCATGACTAACGTTAGTCTGTCTATTCAGCTGGTTCACAACCAACCCGCTGAGCCGGAGCTGGTTTATTAGTTAGCTAGTTGGAGCTGGTTCGGCCCACAAGCTCGAAGAAAACCAGAAATATGATTAGCTTCTAAATGTTGGACGGTGGTGGTGTCCACCTGAGCTAGTCGGAGGGCGTCTAAACTCGTTGTTGTTGTTGTTGTCGTTCTTCTTCTTCTTCTACTTCTTCGTCCTCCTCTTCTTCTTCTACGTCTTCTTCTACGTCTCCTACGTCTTCTACTTCTTCCTATTCTTCTTCTTCTTCTTCTTCTTTTAAAGATTATTGGCAAGTGGCAAACAACGAATTGGTGCATTAGCGCCACCAACTGGTATGGAGGGTGGATCAGGCTGTCTCTACATACATTATAAAATAAATAAAATAAATAAAATAAATAAAATAAATAAAATAAATAAAATAAATAAAATAAATAAAATAAAATAAATAAAATAAATTAAATAAATTAAATAAATATAATAAATAAAATAAATAAAATAAATAAAATAAATAAAATAAATAAAATAAAATAGTTAATATTAATATTAGTTAGTCTAAAATACTGAAATAGTACTTGATAACACTTACTTATTGAGTTCTTTGGCAGAATATCTATTATATCAAAATGTACTTTTATCTTGCTGAGGTTTACAATTAGCTTCCTTCTTTCTTGCTCATATTTATGACAATAACATGTACAATAACGTACAATAACATGTTCTATTGTTTCCTCTTGCACACAATAGTCGTACTGTTAAGCCCATTGTGTCCAAATCCAAGTCTTGATGTCACCGTTTCATCTTTCCTGTTCCTTCCTGCTCATCTTATTTCTCCAACTTTCCTCTGAACTCGGTAAAACCATCGTCCTTTTCTGTCTTCCTCCCATTGCTCCTGCCACCTTTCCTTCAACCTCTATTTAATCACACTTTTGGTTTCTGATTTACTGAAGCTGACTGTGACATTAGTGCAGCTATTTTTTGTGTTGTGGCCTCTTTTGCAGCTTTATCTGCAGTTTAATTCCCTTTGACACCAACATGTGCTGGTACCCATAGAAATACGACTGTCAGACCCATCGTTTGAATTCTGTATAATGTTTGTTGTATTTCAATAAGGATATCTGGTCTACTGTCCGAATGGCTGTTCTGTAATGATGAAGTTGAATCTGAACAAATGACTGCCCTCAATGGTCTTGTGTCCTCTATCCACTGTAGTGCTAAGATTATTGCCAGCATTTCTCCTGTGTACACTGATAGTCATGTTCCAAACTTAAAGCTGGATATATTATACGACTCCCTTTCCTGAAACCACTCTGGTATTTGAAAATATATATCCATTACTTTCTACAAAATATGTTAATCTTTTATTTATCATTTTCTCCATTATTTTGCAGATATCTGATGTCAAAGCAATTGGTCTATAGTTCCCGTAGTTTGTGCAGTCGGGACTACAATGGCCTCTTTCTAGCTTTGAGGCTATTTCCCACCCTCCCAAACTTTATCATACAGTTTGAGTAACATATTCATAGATGATTCACTTAGATTACTTAACATATTATAACAAATCTGATCCTTGACTGGTGCTGACATTTTGGTTTTCTTGAGACATCGGCTAAGTTCTGTATTTGTAAAAAGCTTGTTTAGCAGATCATTGGTATTTTCCTCTTGCTGCAATAAACATTAATTCTCCACTATAGTTTACTTTCCCCTTTTGCCCTCTTCACTAATATTGTCTTAACTATGGATTTAAACATCTCTGCTTTCTCCTCATCTCTCACTGCTCTTGCTTCACCCTCTTTTAGGACTGTATACCCAAACCTTCTTTTAATCCTGTGAATTCATTTTTATCATTTTCCATACTTTATACATTTTTGTCTCCCTTCCTATGGAGTGACAACATTTCCACCAAAAGCCCTTTTTTTATGAACCTCCTTACAATGGCTTGCAACTTGTTATCGTCAATAATATTCTGAAAACTATGACTCTTTTTTAATACTTTAAAAGCTTTATTTAAAGATTTAACGGCTTCATCACATTCCTTTGTCGACCAAGGTACAATCTTCTTTTTTGTGCTTACCTCCCTTCTTCTGCATGGACTGCTTTGCAGCCTCTAGAATAGCTTGACAAACAGAATAATTTAACATCTGATCATCGTGATCACTGACCCTTCTAAATTTGTCCCATTCACTCCTGAAAGACCATTTCTGTAGTCCTTCCGTCGCAATCGTTATTAGATAATGCTCACTTCTAGTTGTTCCTCTTCTTACCTCCCAGAAGCTAAGGCCTGCTTATGAATTTAGATACTAAAGTATAAGGTCTATAGCAGACTCTGTGCCTGTTCTGATGTTAAATAGTGTCCCAGTTCCATTATTTAAACACACTAGTTGTTTTTATCTCCATCAACTCTTCTATTCCCATTCCATTGTCACCATTACCACTACCCCATAATGTGCTATGAGCATTAAAATCTCCATAACATATCACTTTCCCTTCTAAATGTACAGCTAATTCATCCAGTAATTCTATTGAAAGTATCTTACATGGGTTGTAAAAGTTTGCAATTCTGACAGTTCCTTATCTTGTCCAAAGTTAAAATCTCACATATTCCAGCTCTGTTCCTTTGGCCAAAACTTTATACTGTATTCCTTATTTATATTATCCCCCACTCTATCTCTGTGAATACCATATTATCCTTTAATACCAAAGTCCAATGCTGGTGTAAGCCAGGTTTGCTGAACACACATGATTTCTGGTTTCTTTTTTTTTCTTTGGCCATTTGCTAATAACCAACCTCTCCTATTATTGTGACCCCCATTCAAACTTCTCTCCCCTATTTCGTCCTCCTCCTCCCCTACTAGAGACTGGGTCCAGCCATCAACATCCGCATCATCCTCCTCCGCTTCCTCCTCCTCCTCGTCCACTTCCCGAGTCGCCACCCTGATCCTGTCACAAACCAGTTCATGCAAACCAAAAGCCAAAACATCTCAGTTCTGGTCGGGTGGATGTCAGTCTCTCCGTCCTCAGCCCGTTAACCACGCAGACACTCCCTCCTCCTCTGGTACCAGACGTGCCCACGTGACCCGGAAGTTGATGCTCTTTTGTGCCACTTCGAAGCAGCCGAGCCAAGCAGCAACAACGACGCCAGGGACGCGGGTGAAGGGCCCCAGACCGACGGACAGCGATGGGTAAGAAATCTCGCCTCACAGGAGGAGCGGTCGGTCGGAGAACGATCCTTCAGCTCTCGCCTCCCGGGCTTCGCGGCGGGGATGTCGGCGAGAGGGAAGAAGCCCCCTCGGGATCCGACGGTATTACTGACTGCTACCTCAGTGGCTTGTTAGCTGAATGCTAAATGCTGGAGGTGTGAAGCATGTGGCCATCTTTGTTTTTAAAAATCGATTAACTTGAACAAAATGTAGCTGCCGAGTTGGTTTAACACCGGGTGCAAAAGATGCTTCGTTAGCAGACACGGGTAACGCTCACGTTAAATGACGTCAGAGTCACCAGCAGCTCGGGACACGAGCCCGTTGTTTAACGTGGAGCTAACGGACCGACCACCGGGAGCTACCGGAGCTAAGCTAACTAACGGTAGTCGCTTTTGTGAGCATGCCAACGCAGTCTGACCACTAACGACTGACCCGGTCGACCCAAAACGTAGTTAACATAACACCAATAAAGTCAACATCACATCTGACTTGCTCCATCTGAGTGTGAGGACCGTGTGGGAGAATAACGTTAGCTTTTAACCAGCTGTAGCCACTCAAGGCTGACCTCTTGGCTGACATGTTTTTTCGCAGACGAACAGGAAGGTGATGGACTCAGATTCGGGAGAGAGAGAATCTCAAACATGAAGACTTCCGCAGCGAAGGCCACAGGTAGAGTGGCCGTGTATGTGTCAGGATCTGTTTGTGTTTCCTAAGCAATGCAAACCCCATATGCTTTAACCCCCAAGTGGTTTTGTCTCCTCCTGTAGAGGGCTTGTCCTTGCTCGGAGCCTATGAGGACAGTGATGACGAGGATGCTGGAGACTCACTTCAGCATTCAACTGGAAAGTCAACGGACATCGACAGCACATTGGCCAATTTCATGGCTGTGAGTATAATTTGCTGCATACCGTAATCATCTGTTTTGGTTACTGGAGTCTGAACCGATGCTTGTGTATGTTTTCTAATAAGATGTATAACTTAAAGATAAATAAGTTCATACATATAGGTTAGCTTATACCTATTAGTGGTACAGCTGAGGCTTTGGGCTACTGCCTAACATTCACGTATTTACGGTTCCCAGCAGCAGAAACGCAATCTGTTAACCCAGTTGTCATATATGTAAGTGAGGTACATAATGAACCAGCTGGTATTTACCTTTGTCTAAGGAGTGTACCTAGATTAGTCCAAAAAAAAATGAAGAATCAATTATGAATACATTTCTTTATCCATCATATCATTTGACTAAGTGAGAGGACAGCTGATTATGCAAAAATAAAACATTATACGTGGTGCCTTTGTAACATTTTAAGGATTCAAGATGAGCACAGTATGTAGTTGTGACCTGAAAGGAGAGATTGTAACTAGATCTCTGGGGTTTAATCCATCATGGATCGTTATAGGTGGAAAACAAGTACAAAGTAGACTGCAAGTTTTGGTTTTCCCAATTTAGAATCTATTTTGTGTAGGCTTCTAACCCGGACATAGTTCTTCATTAATAAATCAAATGATTTTTCTACAGACAAGTGTTTAGAAGAGTGTGGTTCATTCTAAGGCCTGAAAACATAGTTTGTCAAAATATATATATTCCTTTTGTCATTTTTTCCACCACAGGAAATCGATGCAATCACCACCCAGCCAAATTCAGATGATACAGCTCAACCCTCGGCCCCAACTCCCACCCCACCCAGACCGGAGGGTGATACTCAGCAGCCAGCTGCCGGTGCAGACCAGAACCAACAAGGCACAGCGTTTGAGTACAATACTCAGTACTCACTTTCTGGAGGTAACTGTCAGTGTGCTGTATTTAAGATGAAGTGTCCATGTTCATAACAGAGCAATATATTAATTATAGTTTGAACCTAATGAAGCAGTATTTATTTATGTTTTTTAAAGCTACTGGTGTACTTTGAAGAAAAAACATCCATTCATATAATAATATATATTTAATATTAATCAGTTATTCTTTGGAATACAACTTATCAATACTGCTAGGTTACAAATTTGGTTGACAAATGAACTGCCTTGATATTGAAATCCATCGGCCACCTTTTTAGTATAGCAGAATTCTGATGATATTTTGTTTCCACCTTCCAAATTGCTCCACATTGATGAAGATTGTTTGATTTTTGGGAACATAACGGTTGTGTGCAATATAGCGCCTAAAATCTGCTTTTATTTGCTTCCAAGCATCTCATGATTGTTTGTTTTTTGCAGTGGGTGTAGAGATGGGAGACTGGCAGGAGGTGTGGGACGATAACTCTGGCTGCCACTACTACTGGAACACCCAGACCAATGAGGTGTCCTGGGAGCTGCCACACTATCTAGCTGATCAGGTGCAACGCCTGGAGCAGAATACTAACAGGTAGGAGGAGCTGACAGACGCTATCATCACATCTATATATCATCACCCTGTACCCATCTGATCTCAAGTAGATTTTTTTACACATTTCTTGGCTTTGTCGCAAGTACAGAAATTCAGACGTGTATGGTGTATTTTTCTTTGTAGCTCTAGTGTCAATGGCAACGGCACAGCGCATGTGGCCTATCACGCCAAGGAAAATGCTGCTGCATTGGTTGCGGCCCCACCATCTGTGAAGGAGACCAAAGTGAAGGTAAGTTTAATTTAAGTCCAACATTAATTAATTTGACTGTGTTGTTTAAAGACATTTATTCTGAGCTTTAATATGTCATCCCCATGTTTTGTCTTATAGGAGGTGATTGAGAGTGTTGTAGGCCTCACAAGTGAAGAAGAGGAGCGCCATGGAGTGGCTGCGTCTCTGCTTGGTCCTCTGATCCCTTCTGAAGTGAAAGAAGCGGAAGAAAAATGGAGAAAAAAACTGCTTAAAGGCTTGGACGAGACTGAGAACAATATAGATTCTGATGGGGAAGGTGTTCGCAATGCAGGATCCCCATCTCCCCCTCTGTCGGAGCCCGACCCAATCCCCACTGTCCAGAAAGATCTTTGCACCAAGAAGCAGTCGGAAGACAACTCTGATGCTGAGGAGGAGACGGAGGAAGACACGATGGAGCTGGAACTGGCCCTGGAGAGGAAAAAGGTGGGTCTTGGGTCTAATACAGTGTTTTGTTTAGTTTTTTGGAGGAGTGGGGGGGGGGCTCAAGAATGAACTGATTTATAATTCGGAGGTCAAAGGTCACTGACCTAACAAAACACATTTTTGGTCATAACTAACTAATTATGACAGTTTCACATAAAGTGAAAGTGGAGTGAATATATTTTGGACTGACGTGGGTGTAAACTGCAACTGGACTGGTTGGCCGAGACATACAGCCACAAGGCATTTTTCTGTTTTTAGTGTGTAGCAGTGGTATTTCAAAATATGTAATGTTGTCCGTGTGGCCTCTCCCTAACCTGTTATCTGGCTCTTAGGCTGAGCTCCGGGCGCTGGAGGAGGGTGATGTGAGTGCCGGGGGCTCCAGTCCTTGTTCCGAGACGAGCCAAGAAGCCGCTGGTTCTCGAGGCATTCTACTGAAGAAAAAACGTTGGAAGACGGCCTTCCCCAGCGCTCCCAGCCCCGACTCCAACAGCATAGGCTCAGACGTACAGGACAGCACAGAGACGAGTGAGTCCAAATAATTGCACGCACTATTGGAGGGTGGCATGCATGACAGGAGTGGGTGAAAAATGAATATTTCCCTTATTAAATGTTTTTAGTCTAAACTTCCTGCATATTTAAATGCCTCTTCTGTGTCTTGTAGTACTTCCTAAAGTCCAAGAGATTGTTAAGGAAGGAGAGGACAAGGAAGCGGACAATTCAGAGGAGAAACCCGTTACAAATCCTCCGGTAAAAGAAGAGGTGGAAACACCGGAGCTCAAAGTAGAAACGCCTGAACTCAAGGTAAAAACAATGTCACCATTACTAACCATAATAATTGTGACAGTCTTTTTTGGGGACATGTTATTAATGCTGAAGAAAATGTAGTTTCAGATTGGACAACTGGCTAACACGTTAACCAGCAAGATGGAGTTCCTGGGGATAAACAAAAAGGCGATCTCAAACTTTCAGTTTCTTCTGTTACAAACTGAGGTGAGAGGAAACGGGTTCCGTTGCTAAGCAATATTATCCTAGCTTCCAGATGTAGAAATCCAAGTGTGACATCTAAAATATTTAACGCTTAATTTTGTTTCATATCATTTTGCACACAGCCATGTGGTAGTACTTAATATTTAAAATTCTCATAATAATCCATCATAGGGTGTCATATGGAAACTTAATGTAATTACTTTTCCATGTTTCACATCTATCTTTTGGCTCTTTTGTCTTTTTATGTCTCTGTATCCCTTTTACTTCTACTTTCTGGGCTTTATCTCACTCAAGTCTCCTACCCCCCCTCTCTCTTTTGCTTTCCCCCCCAGACTCGGATTGCTGACTGGAGAGAGGGCGCTCTGAACGGGGTCTATCTTCGTCGCAGGCTTCAGGAAGCTGCCGAACACATAAAATATTACGAACTTAACGCCACTCCTAAAGGCTGGTCCTGCCACTGGGACAGGTACGCGCTCCTTACCTTTCACATCTCTAAACTCCCTCGTCCCCAAAAAAACGTACCGTGTGACTACATCCTTCTCAGTGCCGAGGTTGCAGACTTTGTTACATGACTTGGGGAGAAGCTTAACCAGTCTGAGAGGATCAGAATACTTGCCAGAACCAGACTCTGCAGGTTTCTGTGATGCAATCCTGGCACTCTGCCTTGCACATACTGATAAGGGAGCATCCACTCTGGGCCAGCCGGCTTCCTGTAAAATATTCCTGCCACCAAAAACTCCCTGTCCCCATAACACAGACTCTTACGCCCTTTGTTGTCAGGGCATTTGTAGACTGATTATGGGTCCAGTCAGTGGAAAATTTGGGAGGGGGGTATGGTAAGAAGGTTGGTTGCGTGGGAGAGATTTGCACTTTACAGGACTACAACACCCAGAATGCAATGCAGACAGTGATGCCCTGGAAGCGAGGAGTGTCACGCATCAAATAAAAGGTGAAGATGGAGCAATGACGGGAACCCAGCAGGTCAGACCTACTCTATTTCATATGTCTTCCTGTTTTTATTTTTTTCTTTCTGATGTAAAATGAGTTGAGTGTGTGCTTGCAATTTTTGACCAATGCTTGATGATGGTGATGATGATGATGATGTTTCCTCTTTGGCGTCTTCCTGTGTCTGGGAGGGAATGGTTGTCTAAAACGGAACAAATGTGACAACCATGGTGTGAGCTGCTGAATGCTACTTTCAGGACCTAGAGATGATTTGTTTTGCTTTCTTTGATTTTGAGAGCAAGGTGGGTTCCCTATCCACATCCCTAACCACACTCTAATTGGGCCCTTCTTTTGGACAGCTAAAGTCGCTGTCCATACCAACACTCCTGCCCCTTACCGTGGCCATTATGTCCACTCCCTTGCCCCACTGTCCCAGGGTATCCTGCCACTCAACCAGTTGCTGGGACAGTCGTTGAGACTCTTGCCTTCTATCTCTGTTGTCCCACTCTTTAGAGAGCACAGGCGGTATTTCTATGTGAACGACCGGACCAGTGCCTCCCAGTGGGATTTTCCAAAAGAGGACGACAAGGAGGAAGACCCGAAAGACAGCCAAGGTACCCAGACACAGACTTCCAGTCCAGGGGACACCAAAGCCTTGTCTGCATCTGCTGGAGGGGTCACAGGTCAGTCTTCTTCTGCTGTAGCTGCTTCATAGACTTTTTCCCGCTGTGTAGTCGTTAGTGACTTCAGAAAAATACATTGTGTGTTAATCCTCCCGTAAGTGTTTTTCCTATTGAACACATGCCTGGATAATGAATATTGTGTTGCTGTTTTAAACGCATACTATGTGACACTGCTATCCATGCTTCACCCCATCTGATTACAATTTTTCTTTCTTTTTCTTTCTTTTTTTTAAACAGGATCTTTAACCCCCGCCGCCCCACCAGCACCTCCTCAACCCAGTGCATCATCTCTCTGGTCCCCACCTCAACCTCCCCTTCCCGACAGCCCACCTCCACCTTCCAACTTCCCACCGCCTCCGCCTCTCCCCCCCGGCTCACCACCTCCACCTCCTCCTCCTCCTGACAGCGATGGAGAGATCATGGAGGTCGAGATGGAAATGGATGATGATATTGACGCTGAGCCTCCTGCTCCTGGAACGGAGGAAGATGGCTCTGGGAGGCCTCCTTTACCGCCAGGCACTGGTAGCGTGAAGGTACGGGAGTCATCAAGATATTTTAGTGAACTCCAGTTAATATTGTGCATGATGATGCCATATGTTTATATTCAGAATAAAAGAGGACAACTTTAACTTTTATTATATTTTGTCTCACACAGATTGTGGAGTCGCCGGCCCACTTGGGGAAGGGTCAGAAACGTAAAGCCAGCCAGCTGAGTAAAGCCATAACTATTGGCAGTAATCCCATTCTCTACACCCAGCCTGCTTTTAGTGCAGGTAAAAAGAACGGATCTCAGCACATATCTGCTGTTAAATTATGTATTGCACGTTTTTCCCAATATGCTTACCTGTCTGAACAGCATTATTACACGTCCCCTGAAACGAGACTCGAGCCTTGTTTACTCAATGAAGGTTTCTCTTTGTGCAGCTCCTCTAATGACTGCAACTGCCTACTGGGGCGTGCCAGCTGTCCCTGCTCCCTTGGCCCCCTGTGAACCTCCTGTCCCACCTGTCCCGGCCCTACCTCCTCAGCCACCACTGCCACCATCCCAGCCGCCCCTTGAACCTCCTGGAGCCAAAGTTCTGCCCACAGACAAGACCAAGAAAGTGAAAAAGGATAAGGTCAGTATTGGTTAAAAGTTTACATCAATTGTCAAAGGAGGGCAGTAGATACTTTAGAAAAAAAACCAAAGACATTACATAAAAAAAGCAGCTTGTGGTACTTAACCTCACGTTAGATAAGCCCAGGAGGATTTTGTTAGCAGTCATTGAGCCAGCAGATACATTTCTTAAAACAGCTCCCAAAGTATTGGCTCCTGCAGCAACATATTCTCATAGCTTCATGATGAGCTACTTAAAGTCTCTGAGCTTGCCTTTCTGTAGTTTGACCACAAATGTGCAGTATAGAGTGGTGTACAAATATGCTTTGAACAGAGATATCTTCACTCCATCTGTGCATGAGTGAAACTTGTATATAACTGTTTGCTTGTGTATACATCATGCAGCATCTTCATCACCAGTCATTTGTTCTGTAACAAAATCACTTTGGACACAGTTGAATAAAGTTACTGTAATGCTGTTGCCATAGCTCCAGACAATGATTGTAAATGATGTTGATTTTCTTTGCTTGGATTTTTTTTCTAAAGTCGACACAGTGGACCCATCTTTGTAATCCAATGCTAAGATATCCGATAAGAAGAACCTGCATTGTAATTTTTCTCTTCCTTTTGTCTCTCTAGTCAAAGAAGAGTAAGATCAAAATGCCGTCTCTGGTGATGAAGTGGCAGAGCATCCAGAAGGAGTTGGACGAAGAGGAGAAAAGCAGCTCCAGTGACGAGGACAGAGATCAGCTCAACAAGAAGAATATCGAGGACTGGAGGCAACAGCAGCTCCAGACGTATGTTTGAGTAGAGGAGCATTTTTAATGGTTATGATGATTGTATACGGATGTAGCTACACTGTTCTATTGAGTTCTTTGAGTTTCTAAGATTTCTCCATCTTGATGACTCTCCATTAACTGTGTTTTTTTTTTTATTCTACAGAGGAAAAGCTTCAAAGAATGCCAATTTTGAGACACTGCCCGATAACTGGAGGGACCGACTGAAGAAACGGAAGACAACGAAAAACACGTAACATTCAACCTGGGTCATACATTGCCCAGTCACTTTTTTTTATTATTTTTTTTATTTACTCTGCTTCAACCTATAAAGTAATCCTACTCCAGATTAAAGTTTTGTTTAATGTTCTCTGGACTTTCTTTACTATTTTGCTTGTCGACAGTGGAGACCTCTGAGGTCCTTACATGGCCGGCCATTCACCAGAGGGGGTTGAATGTCCTTTTCTTGTTTTTGTAGCCACTAATGTAAATGTGCCAAAAGTCTTGGGTTCATCTGAAATACTTCACCACCATTTTGTAGAGCTTCACGTCACAGATGACCACCACAGTTTTGTTTGGAGGAATTGTCTATTTTATTGAGAATTTTTACAACTGTGTTGATATAATGTATCATGGGATAAGCCATGTTTTTGGAAGGGGCGGGGGGTGGGCAGGGGGGGGGGGTCACTGAACTTGTACATTTTGTAAAAAGTTATTAAACCGTTTTTCCAGGTTTTTGTTGTTGTTTTTATGCTATATTTTTATTAGAGTTACTAATAGACAAATCACTTTTAAATTAGATTTTAAAGTTGCAGTAGTACTGCAGCTGTGGCAAATGAAGCAGGAGGGACAGGTTTCAGATTTTGAGCAACCAGCGGGGAGCTGTTTTATTACTTTGTTCAAGATCACAATCTTACAACAAGTTCAACATTTCCAAAGAATCAAAATCCCTAAATCAGAATTATAAACCCCCTTCACGACACTTTCCACCAATCGGATTCTAAAAACATCTGGACCGGATGTTTACTGGCGTGTCTTTTACTTTCTCACATATTCCTACATACTTGTTCAGGTCAAGTTGACTTCTTGGCTGGTCATTGAATGTCTTTGGCCAGTCGCATCATGATTGTACAATATACCTGTGTCCTTCGAACAGGCCTCGTCTCCAGTTCCTTGAGAACTGTTTCTAATGACAGTTCTGATCATTTATCATATTACAAATCTGTACAAATCTCATACGGTCACATATCGATGGCCGAAGAGCAAAACCTATCTGAAAAATGCACTTTTTTGAGAATACAAAAATGCAGAATGCTATTTGTTAAGGATATGCAATAACATAATACAAAAAATACAAACAAAAGAAAACCATACAAAGTGCAGATTGGAGGTTATTGCCACTTTTCCTGGATCATTTTACAGATAGGAGGTTTTGCACTTTGGCCATCGACATGCTTATTCTTCAACAAGTTTTATCATACTATATGCATACGCTTTAACACCATCCCTCATTTTTCACAACGAAGCGTCCATAGAGACCATTGATGTGTATAGTGCAGTGTCTTCAGGGTTGACACTAGAATCAATGGGAGGGACGGACTCAAGAATCAACCCCGCCTCAATGGGAAGGCGTCGCCACGGCAACTGCGGTGTTGTTGAGGCGATCAACATCGTGTCCTCTGGTGAAAGTCTCCCACTCGGAGGAGCCGCCAAGTGAATCGTCTCTGCTCCGATGTTTGTAAAAGAGTTTGAGTGATGGGATCGAGACATGAGCAAGGTAAGAGTCCGACAGACGTCCATCGTGTGTGACGCTGCGTCTCCACACGGAGAGCGGAGGCAACGACGAGGCCCCTCAACGTGGGATCAGTCTGGAGACAACCTGCGGAGTTAATGCAGAAACACTGCGAGACAGACATGGTAACCGCTAAAGGTCACAGCTGCACTAGTTGACGTTATACATACACGTCTGAAGGGAGACTGTCTCTGGTGCTTCACGTTAAGCAGACAGGCTCAACAGCTCACGCGAATTCACTCAGGATATCAACGTTATTATTTCATTATCATCATCTTCGTACTCGCGGGCCGAAGTTGTTGTAGTGAAGTTTTTTTTTTTTTTTTTTTTAAAGTATCAGATGTTTAATGATATAACTTGAGCTACAGGTGCATGTCGTCATTGGCCAGTTTGAGAATGTATCCGTTCATCACTGGTTTGTCTGATCATGATGATGATACTTAAATAACGTCCTAGTATTTCCAACCTGACTACAGAGGCGTCATACTAGAGGATAGACTCATTTTTATCAGCTGAATATCATTTGTAAGAAGACTTAAGTTGGCTATAGCTGATATTCTGTGATACATTGGTTCATGATAACATAATTGATCTTTGCAGTATCCTGATTAATGTTTTGAGTCACTTTTGACTCCGCTTGGTAATTAGGAAAACCACGTTGATGACTTAAATTTTTCCAATCAGGCAGAGAAAACACCGACCATGGCCGTCTCTACCATCAGGAATTGGTGGAATACCAACCAGTTGGACAAATCGGACAACAATGACTCCAACACAAAGGAAGACGAGGAGGAATTGGCAGGAAGGAGGCAGTGTAAGCTCTTTCCACTGCATCTGGATAACATATGCATGTATAGCCTTACTTGAAATTGTTAATGTAACTTCACAGCAAAGAGTTGACTAGTTGCTGTTCAACCTCATCTGACACCACTGTCTCTGAATCCTACTGTTGACTGTCTTGTACGGGCTTTGGTTTTCCTGTTTTGAAAGAGACGTGGTCAAGACTTGTATTTATGGCGTCTCCTCTCTAATGCTCCATCATTATATATTAATCGAGGTCTTTTGTGAATGGGATAATTAAAGCAATCAGGTGCAGCATAATGCCTTCTTAAATGTACACGCTTGTTTAGTCAAGGTGAGGTAAAGTGGCATACCTGATGAAAAATGTATAGGGCACCACTGGACGGACCGGAGCATGAAAGAGCAGTTACTAAAGGAGGGATTCATGTCTCCACGCAGTGTCTATAAACCTAAGTCAGACTCTGCGGACCAGGCAGCTTCTCATAGACTTTGATGGTGGCCGACCTATTTTGAGTCTCAGAGCGCCGCTGGACCTGGTTAACATCCCATCTATATCCTGCCCCCGATGGCCCATAGAGTGTGAGGTCATCAGCGATGTCATCCATCACATAGGTAATTACACATTTGATTGAAGGTATGTTACTGATGTGCTCAAAGATTTATTTATGGTGTTAATCAGCCCAAGCAATGAGTCAAAGTTGGGATCAGATGCTCCGGTCTTAAGTAAACAAGTAACACAATATCAATGAATTGATCTGTGTTCAACATGGCATGCCATTTTGCTGTTACACGTATTGACACCATGTGTTGTAGAGTGGGACCCCCCAGAGCCAGAGCCTTTCTACCAGCACACGGGACACGAGAGGACACCCATGCCAGCAGGAGAGGAGAGGGCGAAAGTGGTCTACTGCATTGACCAGGGTAACGCATGACACCATTATACACCAGCATTATATCATCACAGTGTTGTTGACAAATTCTTCTGAACATGAGATAATAGGAACCTATTACTTTGAGTTACTTCATGCTTCACGATAATGCTTCAATTTAAAGGCATCTTACTGTAAAAGGTGACTCCCAGTGAGGACAAACCCATCCTTAAATGTCAGTGTTATTCTAGATATGAACAATTAGTCATTTTCCAGATAAACATGATACTCGGCCACTGCTCTCCAAAGTCCATGTTTAATTAGAGCTTTAACAAATTAGGCTGTTGATATTCACTCTTGTCATGTTGTTCTCTCTCCTTTAAGCCACTAGGCATCCTTATTTCACCTGCTCCCGTGTCCGAGGAAGCAGGGGGCCCATTAAGAGCCCCACTTCTTATGAAGACCAGACGGACTTACCCCTTGAGTTTGAGTCACGCTTTGAGAGTGGGAACCTTCAGAAGGCAGTTCAAGTGTGAGTCTCTGCAGCCAAACGAACTGATTAGTTGCAGCAGCATTTCAACCATTTGTGTACATTTTATCCCTGTTAGTTCTTACTGTGGCTTTAGGTTAAGTTACTCTCTCTCTCTCTCTCTCTCTCTCTCTCTCTCTCTCTCTCTCTCTCTCTGTCTCTGTGTCGCCCCCCATATTTCTTCCCTGTTCAGGGGTGTCTATGACTATGAGCTGACACTGCGCACAGACATGTACACCAGAAAGCACACGCAGTGGTTTTATTTCAGGGTCAGGAACATGAAGGCTGGAGTGACCTACCGCTTCACGATCATCAACTTGATGAAGAGCAGCAGCCTGTATTCTCATGGCATGAGACCACTCCTCTACTCCGAGAGGGCCAACGAGAAAGGTGTTGGATGGCAACGCACCGGCTCCAATATCAGATACTACCGCAACTGCAATCAGGTGGGTGAACTTTCTGACATGCTGGAAAATTTAAAAAAATGGTGTCTCGACTGGCTTTTGTCAGTAAAACCAGTAAAGCTCGTTTTGTACTTTTCCAGCAGCACTAGAAAAAAAACACACAAGAACCACATGACTTTTGTCAATTATAATTGACGAAGCAGGACCTCGCTTAAAAACCATTATTTCTGTCTCTATTTAGAACACAAAGGACAACAACAGCGACGCTGTCACCTTGTACTCACTAACGTGGACTCTCCAGTTTCCTCATGACTCAGACACCTGCTACCTGGCCCACTGCTACCCCTACACCTATTCCCACCTGCAGTGCTACCTTAGGCGCATTTCTTCCGACTCAGCAGTTGCGTCCTACTGTACACTGCGGGTGCTGTGCCACAGCCTTGCTGGGAACGCCGTGTACGTGGTGACGATAACGTCCCGGGGGGGCGGCGGCGGCAGGGTGGCGGGGAGGACCAAAAAGGCGGTGGTGGTGACGGCCCGAGTGCACCCCGGAGAAACCAATGGATCCTGGATGATGGAGGGCTTCCTGGACTTCCTGCTCGGGGACTCAGAAGACGCTCAGCTACTGAGGGACACTTTTGTCTTCAAGGTGAGGGACTCACATCTGTCTCCTTATCATTATCATTACTTCAATATTACAGTTATTTGTGATATGTCTGAGTAGTAATTTATGAAGTTGATGGTGAATAAGTAGAAGGATGAGGTTGTGTTGCCATTTATGATATGCTGTTATGCCACATACGGCGATCAAACGTAGTTTTTTTTTTTCGTCTCATTTGGATTCATGGGCTTGCAGGTGGTGCCTATGCTGAACCCTGATGGTGTCATAGTGGGTAATTACCGCTGCTCTCTGGCAGGCAGGGATCTCAACAGGAATTACAAGACATCGCTCAGGGATTCCTTCCCCTGTGTGTGGCACACCCGGAACATGGTGGAAAGGTACATGCATAAACAAACTAATTCTAACACTTAAATTTAGGTTAATGTGTCTTCATATCTATAAGCAGGTCAGAGTTTACAAAGGCTAGTTTTGTTGTTCATTTAAAGCATACATATCATGCAAAATAATCAGTTCTTCCACTTTGTGTCAGTGAGACATGTAGCTTCTGGCAGACTGGATCCTGAGGGAACATTTTAGAATAAAATAAACAAACAGACTGAATACTAAAACTCATTGCATGCATGTTTCTTGCAATAAACACAAATTGTGTTATTTATTTAGCATTTACTCCCTGTCTTTAAGGCACAAAGCAGTCCAGCTGTTGAATTACTTAATTGCACTTTCACTGGACTTTATCTGTACAAAGAGGCACATTTCCTTCAGAACAAATGGTATAGTAATATAAACAGGTTAGAAAATGGATGGATAGATACCAGAGAGATTATTATGATGCCATCACTTGGTAGAAAGTCAACTGAAAGATGAAAGAGAGAGGCAGCGATGCAACAGATGCCAGCTGCTGATTGAACCAGGGTCTTTGATACATACAATGTACACAAACTTCTGTTGAGCTTTGTGGAACTTTAACTTTTACCACTGTAAATTGGAAAATCTATTTTGCGCCCTGTTATGATATATTTTTTCCCCCCCCAGGCTGTTGGCTGAGACGGATGTATTTCTTTACTGTGACTTTCATGGCCACAACCGTAAAAACAACGTCTTCATGTACGGTTGTAACAATCGAGGTGACGCTTCGCTGAAGCTTCACGAGAGAGTCTTTCCACTAATGATGAGCAAGAATGCCAGTAATAAGGTAAAGACGCTGCTTTTGAAAAAAACTCTTTCAAACCTTTATTTATAGTACGGTTGTGCTTCTATTTACATCACGAAGACGCACCAATCAGCAGCCACCAATCTGTCACACAGCAGCCCTCTCAACAACATGTGAAACATTTCATGTTGCGTCCTTCTTCGTCTTCATTTGTGCATGCTCAACATTTCAACTCCAACATCTAAACCCCTCTGCATTAGTTCTCCTTTAAGAGTTGTAAGTTTCGGGTGCAGAGGGGCAAAGAGGGAACAGGACGAATCGCCATGTGGAGACTTGGCATCAAGAACAGCTACACAATGGAGGCCACCTTTGGAGGCTCCACTCTGGGTGAGTTTAGACTTTCCAAATGTGTGTTCGTGTGTGTGTGTGTGTGTGCTCGCATGTCCCTGGTATTAAGATCACGTGTTTGAATGTTAGGCGACAGAAGAGGAACCCATTTTACGACTCGAGATCTGAAGTCCATTGGTTTTTACTTCTGTGACACCCTGCTGGACTACTGTGACCCGGATCCAACAAAGGTGAGAGATAAATAATCACGTCTACAAGTTATCAAGAAATCCTTTCATTGAAGAAAGGAAATATTATACCCTCCAAAATATACCCGGAGACTGTTTTTTAAAAGATTGAATTTTGTAATTCTGTTTTTTTAGATGGTAACAGTGTGTGTGTGTGTGTGTGTGTGTGTGTGCGTGCGTGCATGCGTGTTTATTAATGCTTTCTCTGTGCTTTTTATTTCAGACCACCTTCTGTCTGACAGAGTTGTCAGCTTTGTTGACAAAGAAGGTCAGAGAGAGGCTGGGCAAAGATTTGGGCACTGACTGCAACTTATCTGCGTCTGACCTAGAAACCAGGTGATATAGTAATTTACTATCATATCTATATGATAACAAATCTTTTATTATCATAAACACACATGCAAACCAGACTCTGGAAATATTGCATATGTAATAAACGCGCTTTCAGCTTGTATGGGAACATTTCTCGTTTGCTTCCGCAGCACCAGTGGTTCAAACAGTTCCGATTCTGACGGACTCCCAGATCATTTACTGAACCAGCCACAAGCTGTGCCTCCGGAGGTACACTGACATAACCCTACTCTCCAATGGAATAGTGTTTTTACACGACCGCTTTATTGTACTCGGAAGGTTAACATCCCATGTGGATCACTTGGTGAAAATCTGTTTTGAATCACGTCTTCTCTTGCACCAGTTTGCCTCATGCAGCCTCTCTTTCCACCGCAGCTAACTCCAGTGAAGAAGAAAAAGAAGCGCCTGAGGAGTCGTAAAGAGAGGAACAGGCTGCGACCAGAGAGAGAGAAGAACAACGCACAGCCAAAGGTCCTGCAAAGCAGCGTAAAAGCAGACCCATTAATTAGTGCACACACGTTGTCTGGTTTTCCGGTTATTGACTTGAAACGGGACTAATTAGTGAGCGGCCTTCGCAGGGGTCCGAGCTGCCCAGTGGGAACGCAGTTAAAGAGGTCGGCCAAGAGAGGCCTGTTGGAAGACACAGGAAGAAATGGCTGGTATGAGCAGTGAGAGGGAATGAGTTTCAGGGAGTTTCCTTCCCTGACTTGTCCCTTTTTTTTTTAACATGTCTTTCTTTGTAAAAGGTAAATGGCCTGATGAGAAAAGCTGTGATCACTTCTCCCACCACTCACCACGAGGAGGCCAGTCAGGTGACTCTGTGGCAGGGCTGCCAGCCTGTCAAGGTAAAGATGATCCAGATGATCCAGACTGATCTGCAATTTTTTTACTTTGACTTTTTTCTATTTCCCCATGGGCTACATTCTGTGTTTTAGGACACCGGAAAGATGAAAACTACATACAGGGAAACAACATATCCACATCTCAACACATCAGGTAACATTTATTTTGGAGGCTTGGCCTTTCTCACACCCTCAGTGTCCAATTCACCACAACTGTCAATACCGTAGCGTATTCCCTACGCAGGTTGTGGTTAGTAAAGTTGCCTTTTGACGTCCAAATATGAAGGCAATTTTGTCAGAGACTCATGCAGTATATTTTAAGCATTTCATTGTCCAATGCATAGAAAGTCTCCTGACGGTAAAGGCAGAAGTATTTTGGACCATCAATGCATGAGGAAACGTCACGTGTAGCAGTGAACATTACGCCTGGCTTGCTTTCACAGATGACCGCGGGATGTATACGGGACAGTGGAGGTGCTCCTCTCAGCTGCTGCACCTGAGTGCTCTCCTTCCACCTTTACCCATACGTTCCAACCAGCAACAGCATCACTGCACCCGACAATTCTTATCCTCCTATAAAGTCTCCAGAGGTTTGTCCACGCGCACAGAAGTCCAAGATGGAACTGAATATTTTTTGAAGTATCGTCATCTCTCGGCCAATTCAGGCCTGCAACAAATTGTAGCTCTTTTGTAGTGAAACTGGTCTTTCTCTTCCAGGGCTGCCAGCTACTCTTACCGCGCCACACAGGTAGGACTCACGGAGACTTTGTGTCCTCGTCAATAGACAGTAGATTAGTACATCTTGAGGTACATTCAGATTAATCGAGTGTAATGCCTCTTCTTTGTCAGGTCTCCCTCACCCATGTACATCAAGATGGTTCCAGACATTGCTCCAAGGCGCTCGCTGTCGAGTTTCGCCCCCAACAAGTTCAACGCTCCCACTTTTGGAGTCAGAAACGCCTCACGGGGCTCAGGACGTTTCTTTGTGCCCGAGGATTCCTCCACCTCACACACGGACACGACCAAGACCAAGCGGCAGAGTGAGGAGCATGAAGGAGAGGAAGATTCCTCAGAAGGTTTCATATGCACACGTTTCTGTCCTGATATATGAAACTGAAAGGATTACTATGAAATCATTTTTTTTGCGGCGATCAAGCTGCACGAGAACAGCGTTTCTCTATTCACACCTCTTCCTCTTTATTATCTTGATCTTGTCGTCTATTCAGCGGGGTTGTCACTGTTGAGATGTGTACCACTTGGAGAGCAGAACCAGAGAGATCTCCCCCCTCACATCCCGCAGAGAGAAGCCGAATCACGCAGGAATGTTTTTGTGCCTGCTCTGAGGGGCACAGACCTGAGAGGGAAACGGTAAATTCACTTTTAAGCCTCTCGAGCGCTCTGTCAGTCATTATCTCGCTCTGTTAAACGCTCAGGTTGCTATTGCAGCTCAACGATTGGGAAATAAGCCCTGATCTTTCTGCAATGACTATAAGAGAAGCGTTATGCACTTTAACAAATGTCTTCTGTGCTTCCTATCCTTTTTCAATTTCCTCAGACTATGCAAAGAGACTTTTGAGGAGAAAAGGCATCTGAGTGTTTTATCCCCAGTGTTGATGCCCTCAGGCCTCATGAAGATGGAACTTCCGCATCCACAGAGGGATGCTCTTGGTAGGCTTCAGGTTAAGGACACCAGGCACTATTACTCTGGAAGAGAAAGCCAAATAGGTACAGCAGTGGTCACAAGATCCTCCCAGTCTGCCCCCCTGTAGGGCACAATATCTATAACCTGGGAACTACAGATTGAGATTACCCTATTCTCTGACCAGTGAGGTGAACGTCCTCTCATGGATCAGGAGGACTATGCTTTTTGGTAGAACTTCAACAGGTATTATATGCAGGGATCAAATGCCTTTGTTTATTACCACATTCACAGATACCACGACGCTGGTCAAACTTGTGTCGTAGTGAAACCCTCTTGAAATGGTCTGAAATAATTACAATTTAAATGACAATTTAATGTTTAATCACAAGTCCCTTTTTGATTTTGATAACATTTATATTTTTGCACAATATTTACAGTAACGCTAATCCAGTGTTGCTGATGGTATGGATAAGATTTACTGATGACAAACCTTTGGACCTCTTGGATACGGCGTGTTTCATAGATTAAATTTATTGCAATGCTAGAAAAACATAAAATCACATGGAATATAACGTGACTAAAATATAAAAATAAATATGTTCACATCTTTTTTTTTTTTCTTTCTCTTTCATACTCATTTGTGCGGAGGAAATATAAAATGTACTACGTGCAATACAAAAAGTTACACATCATTTTTTGTCGTAAGCCTCTGAGTGGGGGGTGCGGCGTAAGGATGCGTGTGTGGGTCGAGGAGCGGCGGGGGCGTCGGAGCGTCAGAATTCAATCAAACTGTCGGAGATGAAACTGTCTCCCCGTGTGTCTGACCATGTCCCGGAGCGCCACAAAACCAGAGAGGGCCTGGATCGTCCCAGAATGAAAACAATTCAAATTAAATCAATGACAATCACGAAATGATAAAACCTGGAAAAACATGCACAACATTAACATTCGTCTACTTACATGCAGATTGGAAATGGTTGAATTAAAAGCAATGTTCTCGTACCTGTGTGAGTATGAAGATGGAGAGGACTATGTGAACGCCTCTCTCCAGGGGCTGTATGAGGATGGCTTCGTTGAAGAGCTGAAACAGGATGAGTGGAAACTGCAGCAGGATGCTCAGCAGCCAAAATCCAGCCAACTCCGGGACCTTACACAAACACAAATATTACATGAGCTTCGATCTCTTCCAACGTTTTTTTTTTTGTGTGTTCCGTCGACACACATTGCCTCTTCGTGTTTCTGTGAGTGATGTGTCACCTTTTCTTGCAGGTTCCCCGAATAACCGAGGAAAAGTCTAATGGCCTCTATCAGAGTCATCAGGATGAGAACGGTCACCAGGATGAACTTGTAGTAGTCCGGCAGGGCAGGATACTGGCAGAAAGGACAATTACATCACTGCGGTTAAAGGACGGAATTACCACCAATGTGATTCATTCAAATAGGCTTTTATGAAGTTATAAAATAGTAGAAATCACCATGTTTTTTTTTGTCACTAATACTTTTCTACTGGCTCTACTGGTTACTCCAAATGTCGTACATTTTATAAAAGATGTTTGAGGACTTCTAGCTTTGGTCATGTAGCCTTAACAGTGTGACATTTCTATTGAGGGCCAGGTCTGTCGTCAATGACGACGAGGGAACCGACAGTCCACGTGTGTACACGTTCCCATCACGTATTAATAGTTAGGATAATGTAACACTGCATAAGGCTCACCTTGAGGTGCAGCATCACAGTTTCACTGATCCACCACAAGGGGAAGAACCACATGTTGAAGTACAGAGACATCTGGAGGTGGAGACTCGACAGAACCCGCTTGTCTGAAAGCAAAGCAGCAACAGAGGCGACATCTGCTGTTAAACCACGCGAGAGGGGACCGTAGAGCTCGAGCCGACCGGGGTCCCGTCTCCGGTCGGCTACGTCAACAACGTGAGCTCCACCCGTTCGTTTACCGTGAGGCAGAAAGGCGTCCTCCTCTCCGGCGGACGGTCGCGTCCCGCTCTGCTCGAACAGCAAGGAGCGAGAGAAGTCTTCCAGACGTCTTCTGACCGCCTCCGGGAGTTCCATCGTGTGAAGCGCTGTCTGCCGAACACAAACATCCCCGGAGGACTGAAACACTCACGCGCGCCGCCTCTTCCTCACTGTGACGCTGCCGACGTCGTCTCCTTGGATACCAGAGAAATCTCGCACTCCGCTGAAATCTCGCATGAAAAGTGTCCTCTCGTTTTATTGGCTCGTTTCCTTCGTTTCCTTCGTTTCCTGCCCCCTTAATGTTTAAATATGACACAACGTGCAACAAACGAGCGATTGTATTTTTTTTTTTACTCACACCACTATTTTAGACGATCAATTTAAAAGGTGGGCACGCGTGGGCAAAGAAGTTTAAGATGAGATCATTTAAGCCTTTATGGTTCCTAGAGGGAAGATTCGTATAATGGCAAAAGTAAAAAATAAAAATTATATATATATATATATATATATATATATATATATATATATATATATAACAGAAGCAAATATATAAACTACACAAGAGCAATTAAATACAAGACCTCAAGACAAAATTGAAAAGCAAAATGACAGTGTGTGATGTGCTTAATCATGTTAACAGCCTATACTAATAGCCTTATAATATAAGTAAGTAATGATCATTAGTATTTGCCTTTATTAGTAGCCTTTGGAAATCTAATATAGATATAATGCATTAAAACAGTATAACATTAACATAATATAGTATATGATATGATATAGTACAAGGTGAAATGTAGTATAATATACTCTCATAAGGTTTTAGGCCTGGCATAGTAGCAGAGTATAGCATAGTATAAATGAGCTAGTATCAAGCCAGCATCCCAGAAATACTATCTCTGTCACAAGTAGGAATAGGATAGTATATGTAACAGAATAATATATAAATCAGTCCGTCAGTCATTGCCTCCACACTGTACAGGTCCAGCCCGACAACCGAGCTGCCTTCCTTGGCATCACCAGCCTGTATGGCACCACGCCACAGCAATGAACAGAGCACTGGTTAATACAGAAGTGTAAAATAATCTGCCGGAGCCTGTTGCACACTGAAGGATCTCAGTCTCATCGGGAAGAACAGTCTGCTCTGTGCCTCCCTGAGGAGGGCGTCAGTGATGTGAGTCCGGCCCAGTTATCTATTACTTGTGTCCAGTGTGTCCTTGTTGATGGGACAAAGCTTTCTGGTGGGTATAGGCCTGTATACTGTAGAAAGAAAATAATGAAATAATAAACTGATACGATGACAAAGATTTAGTTTGAGAGTTGAGTAAAAGTGTACAAGGGTGTGTGTGTGTTTGTAATAAAACAGTCCATACACTGAAAACAGCTGGCAGCCCCCTGAGCCAAAATAAATCCAATCCTACAATATTAATTTCATTAAACATTTAAAATTATTTCACAGAACTCTTCAGGTGCCTTAATCCAGTTTTTTTTTGATTAAAGTTGTTAATCCTGCAGACAAATTCATGACGACAACAGACAACTTTTCTCAAAGAGGCAAAAATATATATGATATTAAATATTACGTTTTACACAGCTCCACAAATCAATGTACTGTACCGAAAATATTGATATACAGCATCCCAAATTCATGCTAAATAGTATTTAGGCAGATGAAATGGACAGAACTTTTTTGTTCTGCCACGACGTGAACATTGAACTAATTTGTTCTAATAAGTCGTACAAATGCGTGTTACCATTACGTTGACCACAGTATTAATTATTTTTTACTGAACAGACTAAAACTATTGCATTCAGTTAGTTACGTCTGGGTACATTAGCATGTAAATATCTCACAAGCAACAATTTTGCTTCAAATGATCAAAGTGTTCCCTTTAATAATCCTGCAGCTGCAAACCCATCACAGATATGTTAAAGAATAATATAAGAGGAAATTGGAGTTTGAGATTTGCTTAAATGCCAATTATCACAAAGCTATTTTTCTATTGTAAATATTTATTGTAATTAAAATGCACATATGTTGATGCAATAAATGTATGAGACGTTTGGCTCTGGCTAAAGATGTGGCCCGCTGTGTGTGTTTATCTGTCCTGTGGACACATTAGGTGCTGCAGGGGACAATGTGTCTGTTGGGGCAAATGAAGATCATACACATGCCACACAAGTCGGCTCATTTATATGTGGGCTATCTCCATTCAGTTCAAAGGGGCTTTATGGTTGTCCAATCAGCCTCTCTCTCTCTCTCTCTCTCTCTCTCTCTCTCTCTCTCTCTCTCTCTCTCTCTCTCTCTCATATTCAATGTGGCTATATTGACATAAAAATAAGTTTAAAAAAAATCACAAAAATGTCGCCGAAGAATCAAAATAAAAAATAACACCATTAGATGATATTAACACAACAATTTAAGGGGCGTTATTGGCATAATGCATACAATACAATGTTGCCAAAGCATGTTAAAACTACAAACTAAACAATTAAATAGCCTAAACAATTTCAGTACAAAAAAAGATGTACCTCTCGACCTGTAACTCTCACTCGCTCGCTCACGCGCACACGCACGCGCGTTATTTAAAAGCCACAGGGACGTAATGACGGAGAGACTAGCATGAGCTGCCAATCAGTCCGATCTCCCCCTTTAGCGTTGGTACATATAGCGGAGTGACTTTGAGCCACGCTGACCAGCCACAGACCAGTCAGCACTTCCGTGTCACTCCTACAGCGAAAGTGAAAGTAACTCCGTCAGTCTGAGCGCGAGAGCAATGGCTGACAGTCAGGAGTTGTTCGACTGCCCCATCTGTCTACAGCTACTGGATGACCCCGTGACGACGGCCTGCGGACACAGTTACTGTACACAATGCATCAACGCCTTCTGGGATGTACATCACAACAGCAGAGAGGGTTACAGCTGCCCTCAGTGCAGGCAGACCTTCTCCCCGAGGCCCGTCCTGAAGAGGAACACGCTGCTGGCTTCTCTGCTCGAGCAACACCAGCGGACCAAAAGTCAGAATGACGCTGCTGCTGCTGCTGAGGACATCTGCGCTGCGCCAGGTGATGTGCAGTGTGACGCCTGCACAGGGAGGAAAAGGAAAGCCTGGATGTTCTGTCTCGTGTGTGTGGCCTCTTACTGCGAGACTCATCTGAAGCCTCACTTTGAGGTGCCCCCGTTGCAAAAGCACGGTCTGATTCAAGCCTCTGCGCGGGTCAGAGACAGCCTGTGCGGCCGCCACGGGAAACCCCTGGAGGTTTACTGCCGCTCCGATCAGCAGTTCGCGTGCCTGCTGTGCGCGATGGACGAGCACAAGGGCCACGACACGGTGACAGTGGCGGCAGAAAAGTGTGCCATGCAGGTAAGTCAAGTTCATCCCCGCGCTCAAGTCGTGTTTAATGTCACCGAGGTGAAAAGATCCTGGTTTGTGTTTCAACAGAGACAACTGGAGCAGGGGAAACGGGAAGTTTCGGACAGAGTGCTGAACTCGAAGAGGAAGATGTCAGAGCTGAGGCAGGCTGCGGACTCCATAAGAGTGAGTGAAAACACAAAGCGCTTTTACTGCTATTCATTCATGTGTTTCTTTACTTTCAAACTCCTGATACAAGAAAGCCAGTGTGCACATTTGCTGTTTAACGGACAGATAAAGAAAAAGATAAAAAAAAAAAAAGGGCGTAAACTGTGGGCAGCAGATGTACTTTCACTTATCTCTCTCTGCACGTGAAGTGTTTGACAGCGAAGTATGCTGAATAAATTGCGCCTCTGACGCACTTACATGAAGACTGAAAATGAAACAAATAAAAACAGGCGTGGTGCATGCAGACTGTATATTTACCATTTCAATACTACCATGTAATTTAGTTTACCAGAAAAAGATTTAGTATGTCCCCGTTCATAGTATGTCAAATTGCAGTATGCCAAAAAATACCAGGATGTCCTAACTTCCAGTCAGCTAGCCAGCATGCTTTTCTGGCCATTCTGACCCACAATCCTTTGTGCAGCAAATATATGAGCAAGAGGGTCAAAGTTCAAGGTTACATGTCATGACGAGGTAGTTTGTCTCATTGAATGCATTCTGCAGGCAACAGTACGTCTGTACAAGTACAAAGAAAAAGCATGCGCAGCTACTTATCATAAGTTACAGAATAACTTAAGGGAGTTTAAAAGTAGCCCAGGACTTTTGTAAAATAATCATCAATCATAACGGGACATGTTTCCTACAAGGGTGCCGCGTGGGAGGCCTGTGATGACTTTGAGCGACTGTGTGTTGAACACATCCGTGTATTGGTCCGCTCTGTGGAGAGGAGGCGCTCTGAGATGAGAGAGAAGGTCGGAGAAGCAGAGAAAGCCGGAGTGGACTGGACCAACAGTCATCTCGGCCAACTGGAGCGTGAGGTGTTGGAGCTGAGGAGGAGGGAGGATGAACTCGACCAGCTCGCACTGACAGAGGACCCCATTCAGTTTCTGCAGGTGATGACACTTTTAGAGTCTTAGAAAGTATATCACAATTTGTATCTCATTTTTGCCGCTCAATAAAAAATAAAAAAAATTGTCACAAAATGTATTTGTTTGCCCCGTGCAGGGTTTCCAAGCTCTAGGTGACCTCCCTGACTCGCATGAAACACTTGACATGCTGACAGAGTTTACATCCGAACAAACGGATAAACTGAAAAATATCTGCAGCAAAGAAATAAAAGAATTATTCAGTCACTCTGAAGAAAATCTGCGTAAGTAGGACCAGTTCGGATCTCTAAACCTCATAATTATGTCTGGTCTGTGTATTTCCTGTTATTGTACAGACAGAATCATCAGTGTTTTATTTTTTTTGTTTCATCAGTGTCAAAAAAGCCCCGGTTGCTTGAGGAAAGAACATCACGGAAAAGCCTTTTGAACATGTATAAGAGTAAGCACAATGCTAATTCACTTGGCAACAAATATCAAACATGAGCAGCTTCACTGAGCCAAGTGAATGTCTCATCTTTCCCCGCAGACTCCACATTGGAGGTGGATCCCAACACGGTGGCAGCATGTCTCTGCTTGTCCGACCGAAACAGAGTGATATCGTGGAGTGACGGCGACCAGGCTCACCCCGATCACACCGACAGATTCACCTTCTTCCACCAGGCGCTGTGCAAAGTGGGCCTCGAGGGCAGCCACTACTGGGAGGTGGAGTGGGACGGCGGCATGGTGGACCTGGCCGTGTCCTACAGAGGCATTCAGAGAAAGGGTTCGGGCAGAGGTGGCTGTTTCGGCCACAACGAGCTCTCCTGGAAATTAACCTGCTCTTCGTCCGGCTGCACATTTTGGCACAATAATCTTCACAAGGGCCAGATGCCTCCGGTTCTCTCTCGCAGAGTGGGCGTACACCTTGATCACAAAGCGCGAACGCTGGGCTTCTACAGCGTTTCCGGCTCTGACACTTTGACGCGGCTGCACCAAATCCAGATCAATTTCACCGAACCGGTCTATCCTGGCTTTTCTGTTGATTTAGGTTCAACGCTGAAAATATGCAACACCTGAGCTTTTATATTTTAGATTAAAACATGTTAGCCACAGGAACTTCTGCCGTTTATGATTCAGGGATGGAAAAAAAAGCACAAGAGCAGCACAAGTATTAGCGTATGCAAAGTTAAGCATATTTTTGTGTGCGGGAGTTAGAGACGTTTATGCATCGATAGTAATTACAATATACAGGATGGGTCATTTGTACCGAGAATCTTGATTGTGAATCAAAGAGTGGAAAATGGAAATGTTTTATATATATAATTTTTTTTCCTTCTCTTAAATGTTCCTAAAAGCATTATCAAAAGATCTTGTTCAATTGTTGTTGGGTTTTTTTTATCACTGATACACAACTATTTTATATGAGGTAGTTAAAAAAACTTGAAATTGTTAGACTTAAGATAGATAAACCATATTTCTTTATTCTGTTCTTTTTACTTAAAAAGTAACTTGTAGCCTGATTTATGTTATGAAATCTCTTGGTACACATGGTATGGTTTGTGTTTGTGTTGCTTGTTGTATGTTGGAGGACCACATTGGAAATAAGCCATTTCATGTTTGTTGTTTTAATCTTTGATGCTTATTCTGTATATTCACTTATCAAACGAAGCAAACAAGTAAATCAAGCAGGATGTATTTGCTGTAGTTTAACAGACTCAAATAAAGGGCCATGCTAATTACATGTCTATCATTTATTTGATTTAATGTGCTAATATTTACATTCAATGTTCTAAATATGATTTGCAAATGTATCTCAACATAACTCACTCATTTACAGGCCATGTTCACAAAAGTCAAATAACGGTCCACAGTTACAGTCTGGGGACATGTCCAACTACATGCATAAATTCTGTTATTACATTATGATTGTTCATTCCAAATACTCCATCGTATATAGTTCACAATTTCCCAAGTCACAGACTTTGACATAGTAACATGCAGCGCCAGCGCCACTAACAGTAGATACAGTAATGAAGGCAGTCATAAAATAGATTCAACAGATTGGTTTGTGTAGGAGCAATCCACGGTGTCGTAGAACCGCAGACAGGCCTTGTAATGCAGCAGCTTCTCAGTCAGAGGGCTGATGGTCAGTGCTTTACCCTGCACTGTCAGGTCTTTGTACCTGGACAGCATCAGGGAGATGAGAGTGACAGTGTTTGTTATGCAAAATGAATAATCTAATTGTCACTTGTATTCCACACGTTTGTATGTATTATGTGATGTGATTCTTCTCCTGATTAACGTAGAAATCTTCCACAACAGTGATCTCTGGGCCTACCTGTTAGATACGCTCCAAAACACGAAGGTATTGACAGCCATCAGTGAGGCCAGGAGGAAGAAGAACCTCTCCAGATTCCCATCATGCAATATGTTTGGGTAGAAGTTACCTGTAAACGAGTATCAACGTGGTCATATCAGCATCAGTATAGCATCGTTTTTCCAAACTTCGTTTTTCCAAACCAATTGGAAGAAAACAGGCAATACAGTATTAGTACTCATTCTACCTCCAGAAAGAAAGAACACCAGCTGAATGAGGAAGGCTCCCAGAAAGCAGCCTCCTCCGTAGGACAGAGTGAGGAAGTGCAGGGAGATCCCTCTGATGTGGCTCGGGATCAGCTGGAAAGATATGAGGGAACCTGCCAGAGGGGAAGTGACGGCAGAAACATTAGATCATCTTTCCTGCTGTGTATTTTTGACATCCAGGGGGCAGCATTTCTGACCGGGAGAAAAGTCAAATGCAAGACCTGCATCAAGTGATTATGGAGACCGTACGTCTGTCACGTACATGCAGGAGTGACGAGAGCCTCTGCGAGACCGAGCAGGATGTACTGAGGTGCCAGCTGGAAACATGGCATGGACGACACTTCCAGAACTTTTCCAGACAGGGTCTGCTCCACCAGAGGGTACGACTTCCTCCGCATCTCAGACAAACCGGCCACCAGCACCGACAGGGTGGCACACGCATGGCCCAGAGCTGGAAGGGGAGGATGGACAGGGAGGGGGTGATGAGAGAGGGGGCTGCAGAATAATTACGGGAGGAAATAGGGAGGACGAAAGAGGCAGAAGAGAGCGAGAGAGACATTAGAATTATGTGTGTATTAGTGGGGGGCGTGCATGTGTGCACATAGAGATACTCACTGATGACTTTTACAGGGGCCAGAGGAGTTTTTTCCTTGGAGAGGCAGCAAGTGGTCACACATTCGATCAGTGGCGCTAAGAGCAGCACAGGTAGGATACTGATCACATTCATGGCGCCGATGGGCAACAGGAGGTTGTGGAGGTGAAGGTTTGAGTTCATTGTCTGTATGTAGTAACCTGAGGGAATCTGTAGAAAACATATTCTTAGCCTCCCTGCGTGTGATAATAACATGGACACGATCCTTTTTCATGCTTTATAGTAAAGTCCCATAATATTCCCAGTGACCTGCCTGTGTGATGCAGGCTCTGTAAAGCAGCTGAAGGCCGTACAGAGGGAAGAGCTTGGCCAGGACTTTGACGTTTTCCACATGTGTTTCGCTGTAACGCCCGCCATTGTTCTCCTTGGCCCGGTCCAGCCAAGATCCCACGTCTCCACTCAGGTGACGATAGTGGAGGCAGCACATCTTGAGAGAGTTCAAGAAAACTCCCAGTGTGGTCAACAGTGATCCACCTGCAGTGTGACAGACACACAAAGGTACAGAATTAAGTGTGTGTGGCACTGTATGGAGTGTGTCCTGTATACCTGTTTGTTTTTTTGTCTCTCTTTATTTTTTACGTTACCTTTATTTGGTTTATAGGTGAGTTTGTTCCGCATCATGTGTATGGCGATTAGAGCCAGCAGCACTGAGGTGAAGGGGATGAGGAAGCCCAGATTTTTGGCCACAGACTGCTGGATGTATGCAATACCCAAAAACACGACAGTGGAATTCAGGTTGACCAGCCAGTAGAACCTAAACATAAATAAAACAAATATCACACTCACTTCCCTCATGAACATACTGTTTGTAGATGCCAGGGAATAACACATGAGTAAACACATTATTTTGTAGCCATGCTAGTGCCGTGAAACTATCTACAGGCATTCATGGTCCCCAGAAGATGAACCCCACTGACTTTGCTGATTCTTTGACTTTACATTTGTTTTTTTAGTGAAATATCTTGACAACTATTGAGTGGGTTGTCAAGAAATTTGGTACAAACATTCATGTTCCCCTGAGGATGAATTGTATTCACTGTGACGATCCCCTGACTTTTCGTCTAGCACCATCATTAGGTCATTTTAATGTAAAATTTGTGTCAAATTAACTCCACAATCACCCCAAGCCCCACTTGTAGGGGCATTAGAGTTCTAGCTTTCTCTCCATAATCAGCCAAGAACTTGCAAGGTGCTCTTGTTTCTTGTCTCTATGCAGAATAACTGAACTGTAAAGAACCTCATGTGATGATGAAACGGACCACAGTAACAACATCAATGGACTGTTTGGAGTCTGATCATTGACTAACCAAGTGAATGCCTGTATTCAGACAGCAACACCACTCACCAGTTGAAGAAGGACAGGAGCTGGTGCTGATTGTAGCACTGCAGGCTGTAGGCTCCCATGGGACAGAGGATGGCCCGGATGCCGCCGATGCCCAGTGCAGCAGCCAGGAGGCCGGTGTAGAACAAGATTTGCTGGTCCCGAGGTTCCAGCTGGTGTGTCATGTGATGAGTGTTAATGTAGAAGTCTTCAAACGGGAATGCCACCACGGGCAGCATGGCTGTGCCTGGAAAGCACAAGTGACAGTCGGAGGTCACGTAGCTATAGATTTCAAGCAGGAGTGTGACTTCACAGAAGCAGATCCATGACTAAGCGCCTTAATAGAATTACTAACACTCGTGAAATGAGCTCAGATATTTGTGCAACTTTCTTGTTCATGTCACAGATACATATCTTGTCTTTCAAACTGGCAGATTTGAGCCTTGTTACATTACATCTTATAACAACAATAAACTATAGTTTTAGCACAAATTTCATCACATCAGACAACATGTACTAACCATTAACTGTGTCTTACCGAAGAAATGAAGTAAAGCACACAAGTAGAGCACCTTGCTCCTTCCCAGGCAGGTCTCTGCAAACCACCCGACCAGAACAGGGGTCAGGGTGCTGGCTCCTATGAAGCACAGGTTGACTGTCGCAGCCAGGTAGTTATTGTAGCCCAGCTTCACAGTGCAGAAGAGAATCGTGTTGCATACAATGCCAAAGAAAGTGAATCTCTCACACAGCTCCACAAGCAGTACACAGATGATAACTTGGAGCTTCTTGCGGGACTTCCTCCGGGGTCCAGGATCCGGACGAGGGGGGGTCTGAGAAAGTCGACGCAGTTGGCCTCTGCGCTCTGGCAGTCGCTGAAGGTCTCCTGCCACCATACCACCTGGCCAGTGAGCTGGCTGCTGGGCTGCTGGGTCGGCTGGATGCAGTCAGTAAAGGACCACGTAGAGCTCTGAATGAGAACTCCTGCCCTTCGAGGAGAGGACCAGCCGAGGCCAGAGCTGGAATCCCTCACCCTGGTGTGACTCTGGAGACACGCTGGATCAGACACACCTACCTGCATTCTGCACGTGCTGGCTGCTGATTATCCTCCTGTGTTATGATCTTACTCAGAACTGTGGACGCCTCACAGGGAACTGACACATTATACAAAATTGTATCCAGGAGGAGTGATGGATGGGAGCGATTTAGAGAGCGCCCCAGAAATATTTCTATGATTACCGACAAGATGTTGTTGTTTTTTCATTAATTACTTATTCAGAGCAGTGTTGGAAACTAACTAAGTACATAAGTACTGTACTTTAGTACAAATATTCAGGTACTTGAGTATTTCCATCTTATGCTACTATATACTTCTGCTCCATTATATTTCATAGGGAAATATTTTAGGTTAATTTTTACTACACTTAATATATTTGATAAGTTTAGTTACTAGTAACTTTGCAGATTCAGATTGTTAATACAAATGTAATCAACAATTAAATCATGACAGGCATGATTCAAATTCACCCCACACGTAAATGCATCAATAATTCCGATCCATTAACATTGTATATATATACATAATATCTGAATTTACTTTTGATACGTCTATAGACTTTGCCTTTCTGTATATTTACTTTACGGAAGTTTTGGATGCAGGACCTTTAATGCTAACTGAGTATTTCACTGTGGTGCTGCTACTTTTACTTAAAAGATCAGAGTGCTTCTTCCACCACTGACACAGAGTTTCTGCTGGCACTTGATTTGAAACTTTAATCTAAAGAAATCTGAAACTAAATAATTGTTTGCCATGAACAAAGTCACAGGTTAATTGATAATCAACAACTCATGGACACTGCACGGTGTTGCTTATGTAGTGGGCTTTAGCATTAAGAGACAATAAACAAGACAACAAATTAATGAAGTGCTGCAAGTAATTACAATCACTCTCAAAATGCCACATGTCTTTGTGAAAGCAGCCCTTCAGTGTGCAAGCTCAAAATAGAAGACCAGCTGGTAATTAGACTGCTAATGTTGAGTGGGAGTGAGACAGAGCACAGGGCAGGCCAATTTAAACTGGATCAGTGCTGCTAGATAAATAATAACTGCCTGTTATTACAGGGAGTGAACTCATTGTCTGAAGCACAACAAAAAAGCACAGCAAGGACTGAACAGAATAAAACTGGAATAAAACAGTACCTGATCACAAAAACCTCTAAATATAAATATAAAAATGTTCTCTCAGAATCTATCACCAAAATAAGAGCAAATAATATTGTAGCACCTACAACTTTTGTATAAATAAAGCTTGTTTATCTTCTGAATCTCCTTAAGCTTTCATTCATGAAGAGACGTGAGCGGCAGTTAATTTAGCATCTTACAAGCTAGTATGACAAGAGGAATCAGTGGCCTTGCTCATGAATTGTAACAAGATTGTTTTCTGCAGGCCTGAATAATTGTTTTAGGTGTTAAAACTTGTATATTTGATGATAAATTGAATAAAGGAAAAATTGTGAATCAAGCTGAAAATGAACAGAGTCAAAATTCACCAAACAACATAGAGCTTTATTGTAATTGTCTCTAGCAACACAATTACACCTCCAATCAGGCGCCATTCAGATATATAAAAAAATAATAATATGAAAGTACCAATTATACAAATACAGTTAGACCCTTATATTATTCATTTTTTTACATAATGCCATTGTTACAATATTTAAAAAAAACAAAAACAACGTGCAGACATAATCACTCTCACACTGATGATTTATCTAACGTTACGTAAAAAGAAACGGTTGAAGAGTCGTACGTTTGTGGGCGTCAAGCGTCACCATAGTTACAGCGGCAGCGTTCAGTGGGGCCGCGGTGTATCATGGGAAAGAGAACTGTTTGCGAATCAGTTCCAGCGTTGGTGAAAAAAAACGAACACAACAGCGATACTTTTCTTCAGATATACTCTAAAAAGGTGGGTTACGAAATGTTCACAGTTCTTTCAGGTACAGCAAGAGACAGCGCACACATGCACCATGGAGTTAGTGCTCATAATACTGAGTAGTAAACTTCGCAGCACGTCGGATATAATATTCAAGCTAAGTATGCTAACCCACGCTAGCTGATAGTTTCCTTTAAGTCCCCACTTTGCGAACCGTTAAAACGAGCTGCTGAACATCAGTAAGTTATGTTTTGTGTTACTGAAACGTTGCATAGGTTTGTTAGACGTTAGATAGCAGACACAACTCACACATAACTTATGTAGAACCTTCTCATGTGTCCACCTTGTGTTTTCAGACAACGGCTCCATGTCTGGAGGGAGGATGCCGAACTGTCCTGCCACTGTGTCCAAGGGCTTCAGCTCGACCCCGGTCAAAACGAGCCAGGGGAAAGACTTCACGCCTCAGGGCTTGGACCACGGCGTCCTATCCGACGAAGAAGACACATTCTCTCTGCTTTCGCCCATCTATCACGACAGTTTCGACAGCGATGAAGACCTGGAGACGAGCCCCGCTCAGCTGACTTCACCCAGCAAGAGCGACATCTCCAGACTCAGCGTTTCACCAGTCAGGTGCTCCTGGATTATTCAATCTTAAGATACTCCACGAAACGTGTTCGAGGCCAAAGGGTGCACGATTCAGGCAGATAAAATGCAAGTACACAGTAGAATATGTATCATTTCGCATCTGTTTTCGTTATAGATGTGAGCTTCCAAGAACACCGTCAGTGCTGATGTTGGATGCTGTAGAGCCAGCAGGTTCACCTTCTCTCAGTGCATGGGAGATGTGGCTGGTGAACAAAGCCAAAGAAGACCGTTTCAAATTGGAAAAACAAGCAGAGGAGGCAAGCCACGGTTACTAATCATTTATATCACTGTATAACTGCAGCAGTTGTTGCTTTCATTAGTAACAACTTGCTTTTTGTACGTTTTATGGTTTCCATACAGCTAGCCATGTTTTTTTTCCCTTTTATAAAATATATTATATTATGTTTTATTGTTATTACTCCCAAACATACATTCTTATTGCATTTGGTCTGAATCTCTGAGTAGTCAAACTTTTGATATCCTTTTTATTTAAAAATTAGGAGCAGTTACGGAAGGAAAAAAAAGGACAAGAAGAAAGGGAGCGGGAACAGAAAAAGATTGTCATGGAAGAGAAGATCCAAGAATGGCTAAAGATGAAAACAGAACAGGTAGGCCCCTGCTACTTTAAAGTCAGTGAGACTGTGTTTCATTACACAGTAATGCTACACTATCAAATGCTGACACGTCTGTCATTTGTGTTCTTCATGCAATCCCAGGAGAAGCAGGAGCAACTCATAAAACTGAGCAAGGAGGAGGAGGAGATACGGAGGCAGCAGGAGAAACAGAGGGAGACTGAACAGAAAGCTCAACAAAAGTACAAAGTCTGGCTGCAGAAGAAGAACCAAGAAAAACTAGAATTGGAGAAGAAGGAGAAAGTAATGTGGAGTTATTCTGCTTTAAATGAAAATATTTTATTTTTAAATGTTATTTTTGATGAGCAGAAATGGACAGATTCTGATAGATCCTTTTTTCTTGACAGGAGGCAGCTGCCCTGAAGGAGGAGCAGGAGAAAGAGCGCCACAAGAGGGCAGAGGAGAAGTTTAACCACTGGCTGGCAAAAGCCAATGAAAAAAGCAGAGCAAGTCCCAAATCACCTTGCTACCCAACAAGTAAGGTCATTTAAGTCATCTGGGAATTATTACCTAGGCTTTATCAATTTTGAACTAACTCACACCATGAAATTGATAAAATAGTAGCAATATAACTGTTTGATGTTGGCCTCAGATGTCATTGTAGCTTATTCATTTAATTTGCCCAGCTGATATTTGTTATGTATCAGTATTCTATTGCTTTGATTTCTTCCAGGTCCCTACGACAAATCCTTCTCATCGCCCAGCTTCTACAATCCAATCCCCTGGAAGCCGATTCCTGTCCCTCCTCAGGAAATACCACTGAATAAGACATCTGTGAGGAAACCTCAGAAACAACCAAAATGCCAACAAAGCCCGAGCACCGCTTTAAGACTGAGGAACTGTGCCAGTGCAGCGCAGAGAAGATGACACAGCAGACAGACGCCTGTGACTGATACGGTGGCTCAGTTACGGCTCAAAGATGATTTCATCGCCACTCATCCACTCCACCACAGCTGCTGAGCTGAGACTGTTGAATCACAGAAATATTTCTGTACTCTAATGTGAATGTGGTAATTTAGCCACCATATCTGTAGTTTGGTTTGCTATATTGTTGTACACGGGAGCGATTTTGTAATGATGCACTAGCTCAAATTAGTTTGTACATAAGGATGTCTGAATTTTTACAGGAATTTACAAAGATGATTATAAGTTTATGAAGTCTGCTTTCATACCACAATAATGCCTAGCATAAATGTTGTCATGGCTGGACATTTAAAAGCCTGGAGTTTATTTTATTTTATTTTATTTTTGTCCTGTAAATTGAATCAATTTGCTATTTGGGATATCAAAGTAATCTTTCCCTGTTGTGCTTGTCTCATTTGTTGCATCACTATAAACGGTCAAGAAAACCCCACGTCGTTGCATTTGATAAGGCATAAACACTCACACAACAGGAAGAAGGGGGCTGGTGTTCATGGCCAAAGATAGACCCAGCTCGGTCAAGTGCCCCTCACACTCACACATTGTTCTGTGTCCAGCTGTGCCTTGTTCTTCTGTGGGCTGAGATGACGACAGAACAAGTGAGGGGGTGGAAAGAGAGAGAGAGAGAGAGAGAGGCTGATTCAGAATCAGAGCAGTATATGCTCACTCTGTTCACATCACACTGTGATATCAATGTATGCAGCCTGAGGTAAAATGATTTCAAATTACACTTCATGTTCTATTCTCCTGTCTTTAACTCCACTCTTTCACTGCGTCTGTCTGGGTTTTGCCCGCGCTCATGCTACGCTTAACCCCTCTCTGTTGCTGAGTGCTGTGGAATGTGTTAGTTGACAGGAGTCAGCGAGGGGTTAACGGCATAGGACATTTTTTTAAATGTACAAATAACATTCTGGGGTCCAAAGGACAGCTGTTAAGACAAATGTCAAGTGTTTACATTCTGTCAGGAGAAGTTGAATTGCAGAAGCAGTTTAAGCTGTTTGCTCAGGGGTGTTTGCACACGGAGTCTTGTGAGCAGAACCTGTCTTCATAAAAATCTCCGAAACTGTTCAAAGTCAACCTCCAGCACTGTGGCTGTCTGTGGACCTCTGACTCTAAACTGGTAGAGTTAGAGGTCTCACTAAAATGGTAAGTCATAACCAGTTAGTTATAAAACCAACTAGAGCGCAGTGTCTAAATTAATCTCACCCTATCACATCCACATTCCTGAGCCAGTAACTTTGGTAATGAACAATGTTTCAGGTCATTGAGTTTTATTTCTGCCTCTTCCAGGTATTGTGTCCTCTTACGGCGCCTGAATAGAAAACCCATATCCCAAGATGCAGTGGTGCAGGTGGGCTGGCAGTTGGACATCACGCCTACAAAGACAGGTAAGGGGCGTGTCTATAATTACCTTAGAATGAAAGTGAGTGGTGTAGAGGGCAGAAAGAGTGACAGTCCACAGGGCAGCGGTGCGGACTAAACTTGAGTTTAAGACTTTAAGCTTTTTTTTGTGTCCGATATTATAGCGTTGACATGGAAACTAACACAGGATGAAGAAACTACTTTTTGGATGCTGACTTTTACTTCCAGGAAAAAAGGGGATTTCAATCATCTGCTATGGGAAAATGAAGTTGACTTTGAAGTTGTTTTATGTCGTTGGCAGAGCAGAGTTTGTGACTGAGGTTAAACATGACGGAAGAAGCAAGCTGTCAGAACAAAACTGGGTTGAACAGTGAGATTCTTTTATGATTTTAAGTGTTTTTTTTAAAATCTCAGACTGGGACAACTTTACCTGCGGATCACACATATTCAGCTGGAGCCACATGAACTGTTATACTTCTTTTTTACTGGTTTACTGGTGTAAACCTGTTTAGCCCTTTTCTGTTAAGGATGCTGTTTCTCTAAATGCTCAGTTTTTTATTGACACAACTTAGAAGGAACCGGTTCTGTTGCATAGAGGCACAGAGGTCTTGGATCTAGTGTTTCGGCCTCTGTGTTTTTTGTGTATACATATTTCTCCTTCCACCATGCAGCCTGCAGGGCCGGAGATTGAGGACTCTTTCGACTTTCTTTTCAAAATCATCCTGGTCGGGGACTCGGATGTGGGGAAGACCTGTGTGGTCCAGAGCTTCAAATCTGGCATATTCATCGAGAAGCAGCAAAACACCATCGGTGTGGATTTTACTGTTCGTACCCTGGACATTGATGGCAAGAAGGTGAAGGTAGGTGACATGCACTCTGCTCTTACATTCCACATAAATTAGGGATCATTTAATGTAATCATGGGTATGTTTTTTTTGTATATTAAAAAAAGGCGTGATTAGAGGTGTTATGTACTTTCTCTTATCCTAAAGTATATACTCCCCCTTTCTTGTTTCAGTTGATCAGCCTTTTTGCTCTTTTGCGAAAGAGGAGTGCTTCCTTCGAATGACATCATCTGTGTGTTAGCTTTCTGGGTGTGTTAATTTGTTCACTGCATGGATGGGTTGTCACCTTCACCGCATGTCTTGAATAACTTATATTCAACACACACATAACCATTTAAGTCATATTGGATTGAGTTGTGTTTTGTGTTGTGTTGTTATTGCAGATCCAGGTGTGGGACACAGCAGGACAGGAGCGCTTTCGCACCATAACTCAAAGCTACTACCGCAGCGCCCACGGGGCCATGGTGACCTATGACATCACACGCCGCAGCACATTTGAATCTGTTCCCCACTGGATCAGGGAGGTGGAGCAGTTTGGAGCTTCCAGCGTGGTACTGATTCTCATTGGTAAGCAGAGGGAAAATAATGTTTATGTTGGCCAGTAAATATTAAATCCTAGACTGCAGGACACAATACACCAGGGGTTCCCAGCCATTTGTATTCTGACAGACAATCTGCAACTATGTCGACCATTTATAAAATGTCATCTATCAACTAAAAACTCTTATCATTTTCTGGTTTCATCTTTCACATCAATTGTAAACTGAATATGTTGGATTTTGGACTTTTGGTCTGTTGAGCTAAAACAATTAGTGGACTAAATTGGTGATTCTCCCCCAGGGGTCTGTGGCAGTCTGTCAGGGGGTCTGTGAAATAATTTGCTATGAATTACAAAATGATGCTCTATTATTAATAGGTGCATATCTACAGATTGGGACCATTTGCACCAATACAACAAAAGATGTTGTGCCTATTCCTCCCACCTGTGTCAGCTTTGAGCTTTGGGCCAATAGATACTGATATGATTGTTTCACAGGGCAATAAATGAATTGTTCTAAAGTTGAAGCACTGACTGAAAGTCAGCTTTAGATAAGTAAGTTAATATATTTGGAATAATTAAGACTATGCTAGTCTTGTTACTATTCATTTTCTAAAAACATTTTCATATCAATTACAGGAAATTAAGTTTATAAATGCTGCAAGTTTAGTCCAAATGCATTTTGAATAAAATCATCGGCTGTTTAAAAGTACATACGTGGTATCAACATTCAATATTGCAAATTTCCCTGCTGTGGGATTAATAAAGGATTATCTCATCTGAAATGTGTTTAGCACTATGAAATAGGTCTGAAGTATTTTAGATTGAAAAGTTTTAGAATACAAATAGTTCCAACGGCATTAAATAGTACAAATGGTAGTAAGCATACGCTTAATCTATATTATGATTAAGAGGGGCTCCTTGGAAAATGTTCACCCCTGTAAGGTGACCCTGGCCCCAAAAAGGTTGAGAACCCCTGGATTAAATCATGTCAATCGACAAAAAATCATTTATACTATTTTGATAACAAATTAGTTGTTTTAGTCATTTTTCAAGCAAAAATGCTGACCAGTATCTGGTTCCAGCTTCTTAAATATGAGCATTTGATGCTTTGTCATATATGATAGTGAACTCAATCATTTGGAGTTTGTACTGTTGGTCAAACAAAACAAGCAATATCAATACATCACACTGGGATCCGGTAAACTGGAAAATTTCAGTAGATTGAGAAAGAAATATTCCCGATTTTCTGTCATTCTGAAATGATAAAGTGTCCGATTTTGATGGTTTTGATCGGTAACTTTGTGCCCGTCCTGTTCCGTTTATCCTTACAGGTAATAAGTCCGACCTTCAGGCTCAGAGGCAGGTGTTGTTCGAGGATGCGTGCACTCTGGCAGAAAACAACGGTGTGCTGGCTGCTCTGGAAACCTCAGCCAAGGAGGCCCAGAACGTGGAGGCGGCCTTCATCCTCATGACCCGGGAGCTGCTGGCACGCAACGGCATGACCATCGTGGATGAGATTGCACAAGACTCGCCTCAATTCATGTTGAGCAACAGCTCCCACGCGGTCCACGGCTCCGTGTCTTCAGATAAAAAGTGCGGGTGCTGAGCGGACTGAAGTGTTGTTAAAGACTTGTCTGAAAAATAGTGTCTGCAGTTTAGGAGAAACTATGTAATGTCGCATTGTGTGCGTGTGTGAAGGTTTTGTACATATTTTGACTTGTAATATTTATACAGTTTGTAGAATCAGTAACACAGTTTTTAAATGGTGGTTGTGATATTCTCCCGAGGACAGCAGCTGCTGGATGTGATGGCGACGCCGGCCTTACAGACCGCACCGCTACAGTACACAGAATGTTTTCACTTGACGAGCTTTTGTCTTTTATCCTTTTTAATTGGTTTTTCATTCAGTAAGGTTTTTTTTCCTCCAGTACATTACCACAGTTCCATCCTACAATTTAAGTCACCTGTAAAACCTGCATTGTTATTATACCTGTCAGATACAAAGAGAACAAACCAGCACCGTGTAAAACTTTCACCTGTGCTACAACAGTAAGTAAATTTCTTCTCCCACACAAGTCTTCAATTACAAACAAACAGTCACATTAATCATTCAGAACATTTTCATTACTTTAGCCATTTTACAGAAAAATAGGACCTTTTTCCATTTTGGTGTAACTGTGGTACTTTTTCAATTTCACAAATTAAAAATAAATTAAAATGACCGTACTCTTGAGGCTTAAATTCAATCTGAACTGAACTGAAACCTGGAAACTTAATCTTATCAGCATTAGTGGTTACACACTCGCCCTAGCTTAAAAACAAATCAAGCTGAAATAAGATAGCAGTAAAAACAAACAGCAGGACTGGTCTAGTGAAGACCTGCTGGGGAGAAGGGGAGTGGGGGGAGAGGGGGGTGGGGGGTATTTTGGAAAGGCAAGATGACCTAGTTAGGTAGACGGTTGTGCAAATAATAAAATCCATCTTTTTCTCTAGAGAACATGTTGTGTCATAGACAAACCATAGTATGAACTGTGTGTCATATCAATGAACTGACAGATACTATATACTATATAAGTCTGACTGTGGTAAAAATGCATGAAACTAAACACCTAGACTTCTTCAACATCCGTGTGCTTAAAAAAAAAAGAAAAGAGAAAACTCATTGTGTTGTACAAAAGGCAAGAAAGGACCCAACGTCCCTCTTGATAAACTTGAGTCCTTGACATAAAGTTTTATAGGTTGTAGGTAGGGCCATTAGAAACAGTGATATGTTGTTCATAAGAATAAAAAAACAATAATAGTGCAGCACTCTGTAACACATTACGATGCCTGACCTACTTAAAATGGGTGTAACTTCCCCGTATTTAGTGTAAAACTGCATATTGCTGCTTTTTGCCGCCGACTCTATGGCACTTTGTGAAAATCTCGAAGAACAAAAGCCACCGAAGCAGCTACGCCTGCCCTGCGATAACCTGGACAAGTAAGACGCCCTACTCCAGAGGCCAGCCTTCCTGCTGGAACACCAGCTCCACCGCCTCCTTCACGTCCTCCACCACAAAGGTCGGCTGCGTGAGGCTGGGGTCAAAGCCGAAGTCCCGGTGCCCGTGGAAGATGCGCTGCTCCGTGGCGGTGCGCTCCGAGGGCAGCTCCTGCTGGTCTCGGCTGTACACTCCTGTGCACACCAGGATGGAGCTGCACCCCTCTGGGAGTTCTGCCGACGTCATTTTTGGGGCGGTGTCAACAGTTTCTGCCAGGGGACCTCCACCTCCTCCGCCACTCATGGCCTGCACCTTGGCCTTGGTGCGCTGGGAGGCCTGAAGGTAGTGGTCGTAGAGGTTGGCGCCGTATATGTCCGCCATGGGGTTATCGCTGTAAAAAGAGATGGAGAGACAACACAATTAAAAAGGAACTCGGTCTTCAAATCAACATTTTTGTGTGAGACAAAAAGGACAAACGGTACGATTCTGAAGTGTGAAACGTGTGCCTCAAGTCAAGAGACGACTGAGTCACTCACCCTATGGCGTACAGCCTCTTCACAGGTGTTTTCCAGCCGAGTCTCTCAGCCTGCTGACTGATCAGCAGCTCAGCGTAGTTATAAGTCACCACACTGGGTTTACCTATCAGAGCCTCGTACTTCAGGTCGTAGCCTGTGACCTTCTTGTACAGGCTCTCTAAGCACACCAGGAACATGCCGTGACCAAACCTGTGAGGCGGGGACATTTAGTTAAATAAAACTTTCAATAATGTTTCAGGGTGTGTATTTTTTTTACACACACACACACACACACACACACACACACACACACACACACACACACACACACACACACACACACACACACACACACACACACACACACACACACACACACACACTACCTGGGGTTCTTCGCCTCGGCCATCCACAGCAGGTCCATGTTGCAGGCCAGGACCGGGATGTGAGGGTACCGCATGGAATTCCAGGCATCGTCTGGGTTCCCATTTGTCTGGAGCACGTCAACGATAAGCTGGAGGTTGGTCTCCCATCTGATTGGCTCACCAAATAAGATGACAGCTGTGGGAACAAACAGGCAAAGAAAGAAACAACATAAAAAGGCAGCCACACCTGTGTTCTTTCTAAATTGTTCATCAATTATTATAATACACATTACAATGTTGACTGTGTGTGTAAACATACCGTCTATTGGTGGCAAGCCTTTGGTGGCGGGAATCTGGAAGACATTACACCAACTGATGAGATGTCTCACTCATACGGACGTGAACATGAACTGGCTTCAACATTAATGCTTCTTACATTGTCTTTGGGCCTTCTGCTGTGATCTACGACATCTAGAAGAGCGTAGGCCTTTCTGAGCATGTCGATGGTAACGACATTCTGAAAGCCAAGGCTGAAGTTTGGTGGGTTAAAGTCAAACACAGATGAGATCAAACACTTCGGTCTAACAAAAGAGTCACGGATATCATTAGCTTTCGATGTTTCTTTTTTCATTCGATAATTTGTTTCCTGAGGTATAACTTACTATATGTCTTTATACATTAGGAAGGCGTTAACCACTGGGTGATTCATAGATTTGTTTAGAAAAGAAAGTGAGAATAAAATCCAAGGCTTTAAATATCCACACTTGAATTAATGACAAACCAATCCGTCGTGACAAATTACAAAACAGAGGCAAGAAATCGGTGAAAGGGGGCCCTCGCCCTAGACAGGCGTACAGGAAAGGGTGCAAAGATTAAATACTGATAACAAAATAGAGCATGAACAAAATGACACTAAATAAACAGAACATGCACACTTTGAGGTCAACATCCAGACGGAGAGCGGGAGAAAGCAGAGTCCCAGATTTAAGACAGGATACTTGTGTGCGACCTCCTCGGTGGGGCCCTGTCCCGACACCAGCACGCGCATTTTGTGGAACTGGGTGAACATTCGCAAAGGACTGTGGGAAAGCACCACCTGGTCTGGAGACACCTGAGGAAAAAAAAAAAAAAAAAAAAAAAGATTGACGTCAGAGAAAGAAAAAGAAAACACAAAAAAACAAGCAAGCTGAAGACAAAGTTTAAAAATAGCCATTTACCTCCACATCAAGCAAATGGGACAGATGCTCCGCTTTGGCCTGCCTCATGCAGTTCCCAGCATTGGTGACGAACACCACCGGCACCTTGTAGTTCCCATCGCCGTCCACCAGGGTCCTGAAGCACTGCTTGGCCGCGGGGATCAGCGTCCTGCCCCGCACCAGCACCCCATCGATGTCGAAGAGGAGCCCGAAGGAGCCGCAGCCCGAAGGAGGGAGCTGGGGGGGACACAGAGAGGAGGCATGTAAGAAAACATGCGGTTGTTCATTGACAGGCAGAGCACTCCTCACTATCTCCTCTTTTCACACACGGGCCCGCGTGAGACTTTGTTCCCAGAGAGTATCAATTACACGGCGCACTTTTAACTCATAACTCATCGATGAGCGAGCCGGATGAATGGGATGGTAATAACTGAGGTCCCTGTGTGTGTGTGTGTGTGTGTGTGTGTGTGTGTGTGTGTGTGTGTGTGTGTGTGTGTGTGTGTGTGTGTGTGCGTGCGCCACCATGGAGCCTTCCCCGTGTGTGTGTGTGTGTGTGTGTGTGCCACCATGGAGCCCTTCTTGTGTGTGTGTGCGCGCCACCATGGAGCCTTCCCCTTGTGTGTGTGTGCGCCACCATGGAGCCCTCCCCGTGTGTGTGTGTGTGCGCCACCATGGAGCCCTCCCCGCGTGTGTGTGTGCGCCACCATGGAGCCCTCCCTGTGTATGCGCCACCATGGAGCCCTCCCCGTGTATTGTTGCGCCACCATGGCGCCACCATGAGCCCTCCCTGTATGTTTGCGCCACATGGAGCCCTCCCGTATGTGTGTGCCACCATGGAGCCCTCCCTGCCCACCAACCCCCCACCACCAACCCCCCGTTGTGTGTGCGCCACCATGGAGCCCTCCCTGTGTATGCGCCACCATGGAGCCCTCCCCGTGTATTTGTGTGCGCCACCATGAAGCCCTCCCTGTGTATGTGTGTGCGCCACTATGGAGCCCTCCCTGTGTATGTGTGTGCGCCACCATGGAGCCCTCCCTGTGTATGCGCCACCATGGAGCCCTCCCTGTGTATGCGCCACCATGGAGCCCTCCCCGTGTATGTGTGTGCGCCACCATGGAGCCCTCCCCGTGTATGTGTGTGCGCCACCATGGAGCCCTCCCTGTGCATGCGCCACCATGGAGCCCTCCCTGTGCATGCGCCACCATGGAGCCCTCCCGGTATGTGTGTGTGCGCCACCATGGAGCCCTCCCTGTGCATGCACCACTGGAGCCCTCCCTGTGTATGCGCCACCATGGCCTCCCCTGATGTGTGCGCCACCATGGAGCCCTCCCTGTGCATGCGCCACCATGGAGCCCTCCCTGTGCATGCGCCACCATGGAGCCCTCCCCGTGTATGTGTGTCCGCCACCATGGAGCCCTCCCTGTGCATGCGCCACCATGGAGCCCTCCCTGTGCATGCGCCACCATGGAGCCCTCCCCGTGTATGTGTGTCCGCCACCATGGAGCCCTCCCTGTGCATGCGCCACCATGGAGCCCTCCCTGTGCATGCGCCACCATGGAGCCCTCCCCGTGTATGTGTGTCCGCCACCATGGAGCCCTCCCTGTGCATGCGCCACCATGGAGCCCTCCCTGTGCATGCGCCACCATGGAGCCCTCCCCGTGTATGTGTGTCCGCCACCATGGAGCCCTCCCCGCGTGTGTGTGTGTGCGCCACCATGGAGCCCTCCCCGTGTGTGTGCGCCACCATGGAGCCCTCCCCGTGTATGTGTGTCCGCTACCATGGAGCCCTCCCCGCGTGTGTGTGTGTGTGTGCGCCACCATGGAGCCCTCCCCGCGTGTGTGTGTGTGTGCGCCACCATGGAGCCCTCCCCGTGTATGTGTGTCCGCTACCATGGAGCCCTCCCCGCGTGTGTGTGTGCGCCACCATGGAGCCCTCCCCGCGTGTGTGTGTGTGTGTGCGCCACCATGGAGCCCTCCCCGCGTGTGTGTGTGTGTGTGTGTGTGTGTTGGGATTAGCTGTAAACATGTTGATCTACAAGTTTCTTTCCTACTGTTTAACACTGAAGTTAGAAACAAATAAATCCAGCGGCTGTTAAAAGAATCATAGCGCATGTCGTTCTCTTCACTTTGTCTTCATTCGTCCTGAACTTAAACTGGATACAGTTTTGAAAACAACATGTACTTACATGGCTGTAATATCGCGAGGAGTTCACTTGTTTTGCTGCTCCCTCACAGCTTGATTTCAGCAGCTGCCAGCCGGTTTTCAGAGAGCTTATTCTCTGCATGTCTTGTGGTGAGCCAAAGACAAGACACGAGAAACGAGTCTATACTAGCGATATCTCCTCATGTGTGGCTGCCATCGTTCAGCATCGACCTCCAATGACAACGATTGCGCATGCGCAGAGCCGGTTATTTACCGGAAACACCGCATGTTGAAGTGTGATCTGAGTTTTTGCAGAAATGAAAGTGAATCACTCATTCAAGCTTCGCAACTGAAACTCACATTTTAGTTTAAAAAATAAAAAAATAATAACCGGAGTTTAAGACGCTCTGTTGGATGTCATAATACAGCATATGGCGTCTAATGTAATGTAGTAATATTTAATAAATATAAAGATATAGACTACGTATATTCTTTTATGAAAACAAATGTTACTACATTTGCGAACATTTATTTAATTGTTTAATTATTTCCTGTATTCACTTTTTTTCCCTTTATTGCCTTTGTCCTTTTAAAAAAAAAAAATTCCATTCATACAATTTGACTGTGCCTTCTATTGACACGTTTTTATTTTTGGGTTATAACAAAATTAAATTATGTTTTGATGGATATTGTTACAAAGGCCAGCACCACTTGGACTCTTCCATCTCCCCTCTCAGAGTGGTATGTTCCACCTTTAACGGTCTCCCTGTTCAGACCTCAGGGGTGTCTCCTGAGTTCTGGGTCAATTAAGCCTAAAACAGATGTTACTGCCCTTGTTTAACTGTTTACGTCCATTGAACTGTAAGCACACTAAGTTACATGTTACTATGATTAATGTACAGTATATTATTCCCTTTTGAGGTACATATGGCTCCTTTTCATTTCCCCAGCTGCTGGTCATGTTAATTAGCTTCCACCTGTGTAGAGCTTGTAAATATTACTCCATCCATTGCTTTTCTGTGTTTATTCATTTGTATTTTATTTCAATACGTTTTGTCAGGTAATATGACCATACATTAGCATTTGTTGTATTCACAAGCTGTAGTCCTGGTATCCTACTTGTGGGTTTCATAACTAACGTTAGTGATCTTGATTCCCTTAAATGAGAATTTCGTGTAGCTGGCACCATTGTGGCCTTATAGTTCCCCCTTGTGGCAGTGTTATGTATAGCTCAGTTCCTTACGATGTCGGTTTCTATTCTGTTTTTAATGATGGCTGAATTGATCCTGTAGCTTTTCAGTTTGAAGGTCCTGATTCTGTCCGTGCTATCTCATTATCAAGGCTGAGTGGGACACTTGTATAGAACAGATCCATCGTTAATGTTATTCATAACACCTATGCGTTTCCTGAGAAGAAGCCTATGGCTAGCAACAGAATTCATTCGGTAAATAATTGTGTTCATTAATTCAAAATTGTTGTAGCAAAACATCTTTATTAGTCCAAAGTACAAAAAAGAAATAACATTCACTCAAAGTTTCAGTAATCTACACAGTGGCACAGACATACTAGACTGCGATAAACCTCACATTGATTGTCCCTAATGAGCAGACAGTAGACGGCACAGTCCAGTCCTCAGCTAAATCTCAGCTCGTTTTCCAGTCCATAAATCTTAGCCTTCAGCGCCATCAGCTCACTCTGAACCTTCTTTGTCCTGCCGTTGGTCTGACGTACCTCATGCAGAATGGCCAAGTCCTGGTTGGGCCCGATATTAAGAGTAACCTGAAACGGTGGATAAAAAAAACACCAGATTAAATGTTAACTATGATGTCAGCAGTATGCAAGGCTGGAAGAGGCAATAGTGAAATGATTTCTCATTTTGTTTTCTTTCAATAACTTGTGATATTTTCAGTGTTCATTAATTAATTTTTTTAAAAGAGCTGAAAACACGTGTTGAAATCACAAAACAATTTCCCCATGATCAGGACCGACGAATGTGATGGAAGAAAAAATTAAGAAACTAGTTGACTATTTGGAAAGTATTTCTACCTTGAGGAGTTGTTTTTCCACATCTTTGAATTTCTGTCTGAGGTGCTTCAGATCCGTCTTGAAGCCCTCCACCTCCATAGCTCTCCTCTTCTCCAGCGCCTCGTAGCGCTGAGTCATCAGCTGAAGACGCTTGGCCATTTTGTCCGAACGCTCCTGCAAACATTCAGATTTAGTAAGACGTAAATATCAGTAACAAGAAACTAACATAAAATATGAACAATCGGAGACGTGTATGAGGGTTTCACAGACATAAGCGTCTGTCCAACCATACCTTAAATATTTCCCTGCCCACATCTCCCTTCTCTCTGATTTGGGACAGTTCTGTCTCCAATGTAATGCACTGCTCCCTGTACATCTCCGCCAGTCGGTGGGCTTGCTTCAGATCCTCCTGCATTGCCTGATGATAACGATTCATTTAAATAAGGTAAATAGAAAAACTCAACGACCCAAAACAAAAAAGAGCTTTGATATTTACATGACTTTACAAAATATTCCTTTTAAGTTTTTAGTTCTTTTAGATTAAAAACAAATATTACTTTAAGCTCCTCCTTGTGTGTCTGCTGTAACTCTGGCTGAGGCCGGGGGAGGAGCAGGGCTGTGCTGCTGGGTTGCCACATTCGGCCGGGCTCTGGCCCAGCAAATCCAGTCTTCCTCAGACGGTTGTGGCAGGAGTCCAGCTCCCTCAGCAGCCGGTCCTTCTCCACCATCCAGCCCTTCTCATGAGCCCGCGTGTCAAACTTCAGCTGTAAGAAATCTCTGGTGCTCTCGTGCAACAGGTTCTGGGTTCGCTGGAGCCTGAGGTGTCCAATGTGAGAGGAGGTGCGAGTCATACATCGAGAGGGAAAGGGAGTCGGAAGGAGCATCATTCCAAAAATACACTGGGTAGTTCGGTCGTGGTGAACAACTAAAAACGCAGACCCACTTGTCAGTCATAGCTGTGAATCGTTCCTCATCTCTCTGTTGTCGTGCCAGGGCCTCCTCTGTTTGGATCCGTCGATCCTCCAGCAGAGACTCGACCTGCTCTTTAGCCAGACGGGTTTGTTCCTCCATCTGAGCCTGCAGAGCCTCCACCTGGAAACATGAGCCACAATAAGAATAGCTTGGTACCGTCGTCACCAAAACAGTAGAGACAGGAGAGGCCAAACAAGTTTCCTACCTGTAGTAACAACGTCTGGTTATCATTCTTGTATTGTTCCAGGGTCTCTCTATTTAGCCCGTCTGATGATTTGGTTCTCCGGCTACTCTCTGCTTTAAACAGACATGAAATCAGGGGGGCACAGTCCGTCTGCAATTATTCATCATTTAGTTTATCTACCAAGGGCTCACTTCCCAAATGTCACAAGAAACATTGCTTCCTGTGTTTGAGTTTCACTAAACATTAACAGATCAGATACTGACATTATTCAAAAAAGGTTTGTACAATAACAGTGTTGATACTTTTATTAGGAACACAACAAAAGATTAATCATATTAAAATCTTTCTGCAATCATTAGACAAAATTAAAATATTGAATATAGAAAAAGTATTTGCAAACCTTTCCTGGTTGTAGCCGGTCTCAACATTGTTGGCCTTAGGTTGAGATTTTCCTCCAATCTGGACTGCGTGCTCTTCTGTGTGACAGTGACCTGAAATATAGTCATCACATACAGCCGTCTTCAAAACATTGTTTTTTTTGGTGGCACAGAATTAAATAACATTGGAAGGAAACCCCTTTTTGTTAATCCACGAAAAAAAGGAAACTTTTGTCTTTTGATTTTAATTGTATTGAAATTGACATATCTGAACGAGTCCTTCAAATATGCATGTACAAGTTTGTTGAGACATCTTGAGTCACTGTTGGAGCTTGGCTAGCGAAGTTATACAGCAAAAGCAGCGAGCCAGAAAGCACTGTATAACCAATTTCAATGCCCTCTTACGGCATCGGTTATTGTTGGTAGTAACCATCGATGAGCATTTGCTTGTCAGCTTGCTTATATATGGAACAAAAATCAGCAATGAGACTCACTGAAAATGTAGGAAATTATATCGTAATGATTTGATGGTTAGTCAAACCTTTTTACTGCAAATTTATTTGGAAAAATGGAACTGATCACATTATCAACGCATCTGTTCCATTTAAGTGTGCCAGCCAATGCAGCATTTATTAAGGTGATTAATTGCCTCTGTGTTTGACATGTCAAGACGTCTGCTGTGAGGAAGGTCTATGTTGAAGAAAACATGTACCTTGTGAGGAGGCTCCCGGTGGAAGTATGTGATCTCTCCTGTATCAGGACCCACCAGGGCGAGAAGGTGCTGGATTTTCTTCCTGTCCTCCAACTCTCTGTACAACATTAGGTTGGGTAAGATGGTTGTATGTACAGAAGTGAAATACTGAAGATGGATATTAAAGATGCCACACACACACACACACACACACACACACACACACACACACACACACACACACACACACACACACACACACACACACACACACACACACACAGTCTTATGAAGAAAAACATGTGTATGGATGTACCATTGGTGTGTACAGGCTTTAAATAATATGTAATAATATGCAGCAGTATGTCCAATGGCAGCCAATCATATAGCCCAGTTATCTATTACTATTAACAGCTAATAGGCCTTTTCTAAACAGCAACCATTTTTTATTTGTCATTTGACGAAAGGCACAGGTGTAACTACTAGGGTTGCAATAATATTCATGGTGGAAACTTTTTATAGGACTTAATGGAATTTAGGGGAATAAAATGGAAATCTAGGTGTAGTGACTAACATATACCCAATTTACATATTAAAGCCACTGTGGGGCGAATGGAGGACTTGTTCGGACGTGTGTTTTGCCACAAATAAATCAGTGTCTGGCTCTCTGTGTCTCTTTCAATCTGTTGATCTATTTATTCTGCTGCTCCGTGACATAACATAAAATCAGCGATGTTAAATATAATGTATAATATCTTTAAATAAATGAATCTTACATGCTGGCACAACACAGGATACCACAAGACAACAGGATAAGCCACGACCTCCTGGCTCATGTTGACACAACCAAGGTCAAAAACTGTTGGCTTCAGTCCACATACACCCTGTTCTCATTACCCTGCACTTACTTATATGCCCTTTTCTGTTAATGTGCCACCCTGTGTTTAATGTAGGAACTGCATGTCCCCACTCACCCTGTGTTTAATGTAGGAACTGCATGTCCCCACTCACCCTGTGTTTCCCTCAAAGATAAAATAACAAACAAAAATACGTTATGGCTCCAACACTAGGGGTTATTTGCTTCGGCTTTATTTACCATGCCATATGCAGATAGAAACTAACATTTTACCATATCATAAGCAGACACAATCAATTAATTTGCCAAATATATCCATTCATTTTAGGTTGCTGGTTTGAAAGTTAACTAATGGGGAAAGGTACTTTACATTTAGCCAACAATGTGGGCTGTGTGCAAACTTGGGGTTTGAAGTGAACAACTAGTTTATAAAAATGTTTTAAAATAAAGTGATTGGAAATACATAAAATAAGTCCCCTCAATAAGTGTATAAGTATCAATCAAGCTACAGTGCAGTGCCCCCAATAAGTTTACTATTTAAAATTGTATGCTTTTGAAATTGTAATTTTAAATTTCCAATCTGAACTTCCCTTGGAAATGTTCCAACCCTTTGCAACTCTGATAACTAAGATAAATGATGGCGCCATTCTACTTAAGTGTCAGTAATCAAACATGCACAATAGCAGGGTCATGGATCTGGAACACACAGATGGAAAGAAGCCCCTATTTATGTTATTAATTACACGTGTACTTTTCCTGCCGTCACATGTCTACATGCCTGGGTTCATCATCAACCGTGCACCAACCTGATCTTTAGTCTGTCGTTTTCTGCATAAAGCCGAAGAGACTGTTCCCTCTCTTGGAAGAGGTAGACCTGCATGTCACTCAGAGCGTTTTGCAGCTCTGCGAGCTCTCCCTCCCGCTGTCGTACTTCCCACTGCAATTTATGCTGAGAGGACATCCAGGTTGGAGAGAGGATCAGTTAAAACATACTCTGGTATACCTGGAAAACAACATGACATACGACTCCTCGCTGCGTCTCACCTGGTCTTCTGTGATGCCTTTGTACTTGTCCAACATCTTCAGTAGGTCCTCGTGTTCTCCGTCAAACTGGGCAATCTTCTCCCTGTAGAACTCGAGTAGCTCCCTGGAAGGACGCAGGTAGGCGAGCCGCTCATGGATGGGGGGAAGCGGGGAGTCGGGTTCTCGACCAGGAGTACGAATGTTGGCTCTGTTGTGAAATAAAAAAAAGACTTTAAGGCTGTGGTATCTTTTAACATATACAATGTTATCCTGTACATGTTCAGTACATGTCTGTGGCAAATTTTAGAAATGGCAAGAAGTTAAAAAGAATGATTACCCCGGCATTTAAACCCACTTAAGGAGTGAGACTAAATCCACGATTACGGGATAAGACTTAGGACTGTAACAGTGGGGGACCAGATTGACACAATAAATCTTTGCATAATTCAGGGAGATTACAGTTAAAAGCATTACATCTTTCTCTTGCAGAGAATCCACGAAAAAAAGGAAACGTTTGTCTTTGATTTTAATTGTATTGAAATTGACATATCTGAACGAGTCCTTCAAATATGCATGTACAAGTTTGTTGAGACATCTTGAGTCACTGTGTACACACAGTACCTGTGTGGTGTTGCATCTTTAGTTGGTGACGCCATCCCAGCACACAACACTGAAAACAGAAGAGACTGTCATCAACAGTGTCAACATGGTTTGTTGTTGTAACAACTAGCTATCACATACTTTCTGCAAAAAGAGGCCACACAGACAAAGCTTTGTAATTGATTAAGAGTTGCAAAATGCATGTTAATACCTAAAACAGAGAGGCCAGCTTGAGGAGAGTGAGCAATCATCATTATCTGAACACTGAATTATTTACAGCAAAAGCTCCGTCCAAAGCTGTTCGCCATCTTTCAATGTGCCAATAATGATGAGGAGGCGTTATGTTAGGGGTTAGGATATCCTAGTAACAGTAAGTTAGAGTAATGTAGAAGTTAACAGTAATGTGACCAGAGGAAAGGGTCCCAGGGGGATGTCTGAATACAAAGTCTACTAACGTGATAATTAAAAGTAGACACATTTTAGCGCTTCAACACAGTCAGATACACACAACTCAAGTCAGGTGGACAGAGAAAAACTAACTAAATGACCATTCCTGTTGCAAATTAAAGTCTTTAATTATATATAATTTACCGGTGAAACTTCAGGTACAGCGGAAATAATAAAGTAGGCTCATAACAGTACGATAACATAGCTGTAATACATGTATCTCTCACACACTCCCCGTTAATACGTGTTACTTACCTCCGTGCTTCAACTCACTCAGCCGTTTGTTGGAGTTGTTCGTTGCTCTCAAGCTTTTGAAACCCGGAAGTATACGCCCCCTTTTCTTCTTCGTGTAAATAATTATGTGACTGTGTTAATGTGTCAATGTGTCCTCCAGCGGCCGGCAATGATAAAACAACCACTTTAATGCCAGTGACGAGGAATTTAAGGGATGTTAGATGTGTTTTTATCATGATAAATGATGGAAGTTTTTTTGTTTCTAGTTAAAACAAACTTTCCTTGAGGGTCCAGTGATTTATATATTTATATGTATTTAAAATGTGCATCTGTGATACAGATATATTCTAGTTTAACCAGGCATTAAATAAGTAGCGTTAATTGTCCAAATAACAGGCAACACAGAGATTGTTTACAGTTTATTTTAAGTTTGCTGAAATACAGAAGGTACACGTTGAGCCCTTCATAATAAAGGCCTGGATTGGAAATGTGTGAAGAACTGTAACTCTTCTCCTTGATTGTATTCACTACCTCCAACTAGTTCATCCTCGTTATTATTGTCTTACCGTGAAAATCTTCCCCGGAAGCTGTAGTTTCCAACGCGCAGCTTGACGCATGGACCCCGTTCCACCTCCACCTCCACCGACACCTCACGTCGGTCCGTGTGCTGCCGCCTCGCAGCGATGGAGCGGAAAGTTGCTCGGGAATTTCGGCACAAGGTAAGTTTCAACCGTCGTCCTCCACCGATATTGATTACATTTCTCTTAAACAACGTGAGCCGTTAAAAAGTTGTTTCTCCTCACCTGGTCGTCACCTCACTGGCTCAGGTGTCTCTGTGGGTGGGATGTTACGCAGACGCAGGCCTGGGCGACAGCCGCACGAAAACACACAGTGAAACAGTTAAAATCATTCAACATGTATTTTCAATAGAATGGTTTTCTTAGACTAAATCAAAAATAATTTATATAAGTCAATAGAGAGATAATAAATAAAACTAGAGGCGCTAATAGACTAATGGGGTTTCATTTAAACTGAGATAACTTCTTTTATGGACTGTCCAGGATGAAATTATTATCATAGGTTTTTGCTCTTATAGTACCAGCAGCTGTTCTGTTAGACACTAAGATCTCTTGTTAGTTATGCGCATAATTTGGGCTGCAGTAGATCTATTTTCCTTTTAAAGCTTAAAAGTAAGTAGTTGCAGTCTATTTTAATTTGTATTGGAGGACATCTTTTCTGTATCTGTCTCGTGCCTATTCTAGCTCAGGAAACATACAGCTGAGGTCCAGGATATAAAAGATGTTGTCTGAATCCATGGTCTGAGGTTGTTTTGTGGTTGGTGTTGGGACATAACAGCCTGAAAAGATAACTATGAATAAAAAAATAACAGAGGAAAGGAACATGATATGTCCAGGGCAGTTTCAGCCCCAGAGTGTGTGAGATCATCACACAGCCATCTGTGCTGCACACAGGCTGGCAGTGTCACATATTGCAGGCTCTTCACAAAGGGCATCCTAGCATTAGATAATGTAGATTGTGTCAGAGATGAGCAGCTGAGCGGAAGAGATGGGACAATTTACGGGTTTAATTAGAGGCTGAGGGACCAGCATGGCACAATCAGGCTTTGTTTCCTTTTGGAACATTATCATAGGCTCTGTAGAGTGTGCGTATAGTTTCACTGTACATTTGGAAAGAATTGCATTATTATCTGTCATGCTGATTCAAACGTGCCAGGCGTCTGGTTTTCTGGAGTTCATTGTTCTATGTACAACGTTATATAAGCTCTTTAAACTAGACGGTGCACCTTTTAAAATGGGTATGTGACTGAGCAACAATCTCTTTGGTATATGGTGCCAAAGTCTGCATGAGCAAGCAAAATTTATTACAGTCATAAAGACCAATGTCGCACACGCCCTCACAGTGACCTCAAAGCAGGGTCCACGCAGTGCAGTCCTACATTTATGATTACTGTAGACCTTTTCATTACCATTCTGTTGCTAGGACTACAGCTTTGGTCCAAGTTCACTTCCTGTCAGCTACTGAATTAACAAACATTGCAACAGGAACTACAAAGGGGCCCATTTATGATGTGTGTTGTCAGGTTTGATAAGGTCTTTAGTGAGTCTACTAATGCTTTAATCCCTACATAAAAAGATGCCTGAATGTCTGAATGTGTTTTTTCTCTCTCTCTTGAAGACCTAGCCATGCTGCTCAAAATGAGATGCGTGTGAATGTTGGGTGTGAATGTTCACCTCTGTTTGTATTTGAGATGTAAGATGACACGGCTGACCTTCCTACTGTAGCCTTTCCTCAGCTCGACTGCCATTATTCCCTCCCAGGGGTTTGATGGTTAGAGAAGGGCTGTCCATTACACCGGCTTTAGTCCGAGGAGCCTCATCATCCCCGAAGCCCAGTTCGAACGACCACTCTGACAAAAAAAGCGACTCAGGTCGGGTTTGAAGCCTGCAGCTTGTAGTTTGGGACATTTTTTAGTCAGGGGAAAAGTGAAATGTGTTGTATCACTGATTGGCCGAAGCGTTTCCTCAAAACCCTTCTGCTGCAGCTGAGCCACCATCAGGTTTGTATGACTCCGACACACACACACACACACACACACACACACACACACACACACACACACACACGCACACACACACACACACACACACACAGGCAAACACTGGGGGCTCACCCCCTGTAGTGTTGACAGGACCACAGGAGAGAGGTACAGTGTGTGTGTCAGTGGGCTGACATTTTCTCTGATTCAGCTGTGAGAAGAAAGATGGCACCAGATGTTTTTCCTTTCTTGCAGGTGGAACTGCTGATTGAAAATGAAGCTGAGAAGGATTACCTGTACGATGTCCTTCGCATGTATCACCAGTGAGTACCCTGTGTCACTTCTCAGTATGGTGTTCGTGTGTGTGTCTGCGAAAACGTTGCATTTACTTTTTTGTTTTGTCTGTGTCACACATCCGTATAGTCACACCTCTATATTCCTACCTGAACACATTATTGATGGTTATTGAATAGGTTGTGTCTTTTAAGCACAACCGTATACATGTGGCATTTTACATATATAAATATAAAACAGACAATAGATAAAAGACTACATTTGTTCTCATATGCTGTAATTTCTTCTTGGTCTATGATCGCTGCAGAAAAACGTATGCCCAAATGCTTTAACTTCCACTAACTGCTCACCAACTTTGCATGTTTAGTTTTCAAAAGCGCTTTATGTTGTCACACACATTTCTGATGCACACAGACCTCCAGTTTAAACTGTGTGCTCCATCAGGCTTTCTAGTAACAGCCTGGTCTCAGAGGGTCTAGGCTGGGGGGGCTACAGGTCTAGGTTTCAATTAATCTTTGTAAAGCCAGAGCTCTGTGGCCCCACCGCCTCTGATCAGTTTCCACTGTGCTCCGACAAGCCTGGCCAGTTATCCACAAAAGCTCTTTTTATGTTCATCCTCCAAGCAGGACTGAAATGACACTTGTTAATAATTTAAAGAGCAGGCCAGGTGGACAGATTTTACACAGTAGCTTTTACTTTGTTGCTTTAATTGCTATTCTAGTTGTCTTTTGACTTCCTTTTGAATTGTGAAAGAAAGATAATTGGATGGTTTTTCCATCAGCAATTATATATTATAGTCCTATACTTCTACTGTTGTTTAAAATTGAATATTAAAGTGGATGTGCTACTGCATATGTGATAAAGAGTTCTATAAAGCACTCCAGAGTGGAGCTGTGTGAAGTGTGACAAATTGCTTCAACAAGTGATGTCACTTGAGTCAGCATTGGTTGGGTCTGAAGAGTTGGAAAAAGTAAAAGCTCTGGGGATGTGGAGTTAGAAAATAAAAGTGAGCTTTCCACACCTCTGTAGCAATGCTAAATCAGTTAAGCACTCTTTAGGGAGGACTTTATTAATATTGTGGCTGATAAGATCATCAGAGGTCAGTTATAATTACTTGTACTTTCGACTAGAGTCAATGTCCCATTCAGTATCTCTAAACCTGACCATTCGGCTTCCTAAAGCCTGGCCATGTGCATACTAAAGATGATGCAAGTGGTGAATGTTTCCCCCAGACTTACATTCTCGTCAGGGTACAAACGCCTCTGAAACAGCATCATGGGGAACCTAAAACTCTGCAGTGCAGTGCTCTTGAGTGGAGGAATCCTTGGGCCATAATAGTCCCTTGAATGTAGAATTAATTAGAGAAAAAGAAATGATCGGATGGAAATAACAAGCAAAACAATTTTAAGTTTTGAAGTGCAAATTTCCAGTGTTGTATCAGATTTCATTATATTGTCAGGTTTTTTTATCTCAATTCTGTTTTTAAAGCTGATGTCACTGAAATGTGCATTTATTGGCATATACCGAAACCTTTTCCTTTCCTCATTTGGATACAAACTGAAGTACATACTGTATTTCTACTACAAACCCTATTTATTGTACTGCATTGTACCTTCACAGAAGGTAGAAGTCATTGTGTATAAAAAAACATAAAAAAACTTATGCCCCTCCTCTTTTAGGTCAATGGATTTGGCAGTGTTGGTGGGGGACCTGAAGCTGGTCATCAACGAACCAAAGCGCTTGCCCTTGTTTGATGCCATCCGACCTCTTATCCCACTCAAACACCAGGTGGAGTACGACCTGCTCACCCCAAAGAGGTCACGGTGAGTACAGCTTAGACTCATGTCCTGGTACTCGTGTATATCTGGTCTGTTTCGCAAATGTATGTGTCTACGTAATGAAAACACCCTACAAAGATAATTTCATACCATAATATCCCTGAGCATCCCCACACTCTCTGTATTCTCCTTGGTCCCCTACTGAAACCACCCTCCAAGGCTCATACATCCTGTTTTGCATCTTCCTCTCCCTCCTGATTGTGTAGGAAGCTGAAAGAGGTGCGTTTGGATCGGACACATCGTGACGGACTGGGTCTGAGTGTCCGAGGAGGGCTGGAGTTTGGCAGTGGTCTCTATATATCACAGATGGTCAAAGACGGTCAGGCCGGGAATGTCGGTCTTCAGGTATGCACATATGTGTGTTGAGGCTTTGGTTTATTTGTTTTTTTCTTTTGTGTTACTATTCAGTTACATGGTATGTGCACACAAAAATATGTTTTTAATGTGAAAATTAGGCAAGGGACCCATTGTTGTGTCTGTAGAGTCAGTCAAGTACATTTTCTGTGGCCATGTGTCTCTGTAACACCAGGATCCACTAGGTGGGGCCAAGCACCGTGTTTTCAAAACTCTTAAAGAGCTTGCATGTCTGTCACTGATTGTCCAGTTTCACCCAGATGGACGTTAAATAAAAGAAATAACCCGCTGTGAGTCATTGTGTATTATAACATCCAAGGTGATGTTATAATACACCTGCCTAGTATCTGGATAAAACCCAGAGAGACACAGCCAATGCAAAGCATGGCAAAATTACTACTGGTATGATGGAAATGTTAGGGGAGAAAATAATTACTTTTATTTATATTATTCTACATTCGAAGGAATATTGTAGTATGCATTATTATCTGCTTAAAGACAGGTTGCGTATGTTAACTTAAAAATGTATATTGTTAGTTATTATTTATTTATTTAATTTAACAAGGACCAAACAGACATCCATATAATGCATTTGTTTATGTGTGTCGGTATTACACATGACTGTGTAGACATTGACATAAACGTGTTATAGCCACGCTCAGTTATGTAAATGGCTAAAACATCTGAATGTAAATAGATGGCACAGATCAATAAGCCATTTCGTGGCTGGTTTGTTCAAGAGACAGGGATGTAAAATATTGGAGCAGCAGTAACTGTGTTTGTTTGATATATTGAAATTGAAGGTGTCATGCATAGCATTCCATCCGGTATTGATTTATAGGTCGGAGATGAGATTGTGCGCATCAATGGATATTCCATCTCCTCCTGTATCCATGAGGAGGTTATCAGTCTCATCAAGACGAAGAAGATTGTGTCACTCAAAGTCAGGCGTACGTCAAACAAACTCATTTTCAAACAACATTAGCATGATTGATGAATATTGTTTAATATCGATTGCATCATTCATTCTATTTTTTTTTCTCCCTCTGTGCAGATGTGGGGATGATCCCAGTGAAAAGGTAAGATAATGGATTTGATAAAACAGTTTCTATTGGCTGTTTGAATGGTGAAATGGGGAGAATGACATTGCTTTGTTCTTGTTCACCTTTTTTCATTCTCCAGCTCATCAGATGAACCCCTCAAGTGGCAGTTTGTCGACCAGTTTGTGTCTGAGTCGGGGGTAGGAGGCATATTTAGTTTTTGCTTAATGTTGTTTTTCAGTTTCAAAAGTGTTATCACATAAGCAGACAGCTTATGGACTTTCTGTAACTGCCCCAGGACAAAAAAAGCAGCATTGCAGGCTTGGCGTCGATTGGAGGCAAAGAAATCAAGGAGAAGAAGGTTTTTCTCAGCCTTGTGGGTACCAAGGGGATGGGCATCAGCATCTCCAGTGGTCCAACCCAGAAACCTGGTATCTACATCAGTAATGTCAAGCCAGGCTCCCTTTCTGCCGAAGTTGGACTTGAGGTGATTGCTCAAACTGAATACTTCTATTAAACTGTGATGATCTTATACCTACTGCTGAAAACTGCATCTATGTCTTATCCTAAAATGTAGATTGGAGACCAGATTGTGGAGGTGAACGGGGTGGAGTTCACCAATGCGGACCACAAAGAGGTGAATTTAGCATGATTGAAATTATTTCTTCCAATAATGGCAGCTGGAGCATACTTTACAATTTTGTACATTTAGTCCTTTTTATATTTTAACGGTACTTATGTGACTGTCAGTGTTTGTTCAACACTCTACAGTCACTTTGGCTGGTGAAACGCTAATTTGGCTGAAGCTCAATGAGCTGTAGATCCACAGCCAAGTTAGCGTTTCACCAGCCCAAATGGTTTTGCCAAAGTGGCTGATGGAGAAAACGAAGCCTGCAGTATTTAACAGGAGTCTGTGATAATTTCACACCCTACTAAATACACATAACACATACTTCACACAGGCTATTTTTTTGAGAGACTGCTAATCTATTACCCTAAATTTAATTCATTAAATAAATCTTCAAAATGAAGGGCATTTTTTGAAGTTCTCTGTTGTTTTATTCCCAGGCTGTGAAAGTCCTGAAGAGCAGCAGGAGTTTGACTATCACTGTTCTGACAGGTGCCGTAAGTACATGGAATTACCTTTTTAATACAATAATAAATGATCATTTTAAGAGCATTCAATATTAATTTTTTTTTTTTGTCAGACATAACTCTTGTGAGTATTATTGGATTCACCCCAAAACCCAACAGGAAACACTACTTTTAAGACACAGTGCATTTGATTACATCTGCATATGAGACACTCAACCCTTTCAAAATGGATTATCTTACATAAAGTGACACCTATGCAACAGTGTTTTTATTACATCTAGAGTATTTACATTTAAAGGGATTCCCAGAGATTTCCAAGTTTCTGGAAGATAAAAAATGTATTACCAATTAAAAATGGTACATCCCAAAGAATTATAATCGTGACATAGAGGTGACAGCCAAACAAAATGGTGCATATAAAATGGCTAGAATTATTGTTTGTATTGTGTTGGGGATCATAGAATACTATTTAAATAGGGATAATCAGATCTCTGAGAATAAGGCGTTAAGATTGTTGGAACACAAACTTCTGCATTCTCCCCATTGCATTCCTGCACCGTACAGATTCATTTGCCAGTCTGTTTAGGAGACATCACATTACCACATTACCACATTGCCTGTGCCTCAGCCCGGCTGTCTGCAGGAGCAACATTTATCATCAGTAAAGTCACTCGGCAGGTTGTTTGCCTCGGGACTCAGTGACAGCGGGACAATCAGACTCCTCTTAGTAATGGTTCATTGATGCCTGTCTAATACGTTTACTTATTACCATCTGCATAAACAGGGAACCCTGCGACAGTAAACATTTGGGAATGTGTACAGTACAGTATTTCTTGTATATATTTCATACATTTTAGTTCCCGCACATGGATAGTAATTCTATACAAATTAGAAATTGCTCACACACTGTAAGTCAATGATTCTTAGGTTGTGCCTTCGTTTTGAGTGAGGCTTCAAATATGACTCAAAAGAAACATTTCCTCTCTCACCCGGATCAGGGAGACTGTTTTGGGGCTTGTCTGCCGGTTCTCCAGAGCTTGAGGGAGCTTGCTCTACACAAAGTCTTTCCCTGATCGTTGTCTCTGGCTGTTGTCGCCTCTCAGGGCAGGGAGCTGTTCATGACAGATGAGGAGCGTCTGGCAGTGGAGTCCCGCAGGGAGCTGGATAGGCAGGAGCTGATGCACCAGAAGAGGGTGGCCCTGGAGACCAACAAAATCATTAAAGAGCAGCAGGAGAAGGAGAAGCAGTGAGTAAACAACCAAAAACGCCTTTTCTTGACATGTACCCCGTTTCTGTTGCATGGCAGAAAAATGAACAGACGTTTTAGTGTCTCCATTGTGACGAATGGGAGGTATACAGTTTGTAATCTTGAAATGTACAATAAGACTACAGCCTCACCCTGAAATTGTGATCAGTAACTAATTAAAAGAAAACATAAAAAGCGTTCTTTCTTGGAAATTTGCTAACATTTTGAAACGGCTTAAATAAAAATCCTCCTCCAGCTGGAGGGCTGTTTGTCTAATTAGCTTGGGAAATACCAACACGCGGTCAATCTGAGACTGAAAGTCATCAACCAATAGAACACTGGCTGCCATTACATCGATGTCAACACAACAGAGAAACAGAGTACTTGACATGTGTGAACAAAGACAAATTCCCTGTCAAATAGCCATTTGCTTCACGAACATGCATCTTCATAAATCGGGTGCACAGAAAGTAAACGGAACCTACATTGATTTTCCATCCAACCGAGGACCCTATATTGCTCTGTTGTTGCATCACTACATTGATTTATGTTCATGTAACTAAATTATTTTGCACATCCTTCCCATGTGTTTGTAAATTCAAAGGACACGCTCAGTTTTCTCAGTGCTTTGATGCCAGCAATATCTGAGAATAAATAATGGGACTGCATAATACAAGGCTGACATTCTCAATAGCCGCCATAAGCTCGATTAAAGTCATATATTCTGTATTTATAGCCCTGTGCTATACCATGTTATGAGAGAGTTTTATGTCGTAAATCTGTCATGTGTTTTAACAGGAGAAAGATGGAGATCTCTCAGAAAGCTGCAGAGGAAGAGGAGCGCTATAAAATGGAGATGGAGAAGTATAAAACTAATGTGTTTTTTTTTTATGTCCTTTTTTTTAAAGTGCAGATTCAGTATTGTTTTGTAAATATCTTACGAATCTCACTTGTTTTGTCATCCTTTTGTAGGCTTGAAGCTGTGGAGAAGAAGCACAGCAGAGAGTGGGAGGAGGACTGGGGAGCCAAAGACAGGCCCAAAACTCCAAAGAGCCCATCACCCGGCCCGCCCGAGTCAAAAACCACCAAGGCCAAGAGTTCTCGTAAGGACACCTGAACGAGTCCTGAAATGCATGAGTCCTCTATTTGCTCCTGAATCTACATATTTACTTTTTCTTCTAAACAATAGATTTGTAGAAGTTACTCTTGCCTGGGTTTCACCCCATTTCCTCTCCTTTCTTACGCACGCTCTCTGTCTCTTTCTGTCACTTCTGTGTGCTTTGTTGCTTTTATGGCCTCTCCTCTAAGCCAATGAAGCCAGCTCCCTCACAGAGGAAGACGAGGAGGAAGATCAGGACAGACAAGTGAGTCAGGAGCCTCAGCTGTCATTGTCACAGCTGTTGTCGGAGGATGTTTGTTCAAACCAGCGGACACAGAGACTAGTGCTGACTTGTGCTAGATTTCCTTTGACAACCAGAATGTAACCATTGGAGAGTTTTCAGTATCATTTCAACCAGTTCCATTTTTTTTTTTTGCTCGATGCTGCTGAAAATGATGACACACAACCAGTCCAGCTGTTGAAAGCTGTCTTTTTTTGCATCACTTAAATGCATTTTTCCATGTAGTTATTCAGAATGCCAAAATGGAGCAGGCTTGATCTGTTTGTCTCTTTTTTTCTCTTGGGGTGTTGTGTTGTGGTTCTTTAATGTCATGTTGTTGTTGTTGTTGTTGTTGTTGTTGTTGTTGTTGTTGGAACAACATGACACTTGGTGTTTGCTGAGTCTGTGTTTTAACCTCAGATGTAATTTAACAGAGTGACCTGTGTTCATCTCCGTCCTTAGCATTTGGCTGGTTTTATCGATACGAGGGAAAACTGCCGTCACTCCGCAAGGTACAGTCAGCTGGGTGACTTGAGTGTGGTGAAAGAGGAGCAAAGGAAAGAAAAATAGTTCCCATGACAAAGCGGCTGTTACATATTTAAGATCAGAGCTTTTGTTTTTAGAAACATTTCTATAACTTAATGTTGTTTGTTGGGCTTTTATCCATCAAACACTGTGTGGTGTCACTAGTTATTTCTGCATGCCGTGCTGCGTGGTTTGGAGTGGCAGATTTGTCTGTCCCCTTTTTACTTTGACTGATGACACCTCAGAAAGGAGATAAGAAGAAGAAAAAGAAGAAAGTGTCCAACACGGACACACTGCAGGAGCAGAGAATGAACAAGAAGGAGATGGAGTTTGAGCTGAAACTCGCCAAGGAGAAGGAGGAGATGTATGAACGAGAGAAGCAACTTAAGATCAACCGTCTGGTGCAGGAGGTACGAAGAGAAGGGCTTACCAAAGGGAATTTTGGAGTGGATTTGTTCTTAAATACTGAACAAATTGACAATGTGGATTACACTATTTAATATTTCTGACGTACTTTATGGCACCGTTAACTCTCAGGGTGTCAAGTTGTGGTTTTAACTAAATGCAACCATGTTGTTTGTTTTATGATTCCCCAAAGACTGTCTTAAAGCTGAGCAGGTAAATGTGTGTGTGTGTGTGTGTGTGTAGGGCTGATTCCTATTGTCCGATGCCGCCCCTTTGCACCAGGTTTCAGAGACGGAGAGAGAAGACCTGGAGGAGTCAGAGAAAGTGCAACACTGGGTGGAGCGTCTTTGTCAGACCCGGTTGGAACAGATATCCTGTGTGGAGAACGAATCCCCAGAGGTACAGAGTGAGACCTCTGTCAAAACCTCTCTGCACTCCGAGCTCCTCAACATTTTTTTCTTGTTTCATATAACGTTATACAAAGTTATATGCCAATTGTTTTTACTGTTGCAAGGAGATGAGTGGAGCTCTAGCACAGTAGCATTGAGGCACCTCCTGAAATGACGTGGGGAAGGACGGTTCAGAAAGCCTTTCTTCCCGTCCATTAGAGGAAGGGTGGGGTTTACACCACTGTGTGTGCCATTTGTCACTTATTTCAGTTTGAATGTTAAGTTACATGATTTATATGATGCATTAGGTGACGCGATGAGTGTGCGGTTGGGGAGTTTATATTCACCTGCTCATACCATAAACAAAATTGCTTATTTTCCAGCAAGTGAAATCAGTCGGAAAGTACTGGAGATGGAGTGAAAATGAGTTTTGAAATGCCACAAAAAGAAGAAGAAGAAAAAAAACATTCTATCTCATTATCTCATTCCCATTTTTTATTTCTACATGGACATGACAATGTTTTGGCACAAATTGGTAATTTGTCTTAAAACGTCAACATGTTCATGTAGAATAAAAGAAGAACAGAGAATGAGACAACAGTCTGCAGGAGAGAATTTATAAATGTGTGGCGACTTGACACGAGGGGCAACTTGTCATTTTTCATGTCGTTGTGACTTTAAGCTCTCCCCGCCGCTCTCTCCTGCGTCGGTGCCCAAGGTGAAGCGTTTCCCTGGCGGCCTCCACCTGGCCACCACTGATCTGGATGACATTAACCTGGATGACGTGGATCAGAGCCTGAGGGGCCCTCTGAAAAGACTGGCCCCGACCCAGGCTGGCACTAGCCAGCCTCCCCCTCCCTTGCCTCTCCCCCCACCCTCACCCAAGCTGAACCCCACAATGCCCAACTACTCCCCTCCCTCGTCTCGAGCATCCCCACAGCGGCGGCCTCCTTCTCCTACCAGTGCTAGAAAACCTCCCTCTGCCCCGCCTAACTTGAACAAGGGTCGCAGGCCTCACCCTCACCCTCACCCTCACCCTCACCCACCTTCCTCCCACTATCCTCCTCAGTCTCAGTCGTCGTGGCCTCCATCCTCCCCTCAGCCTGCTCCACGGCCTCCCCCGCCGCCACCACCCCCTCCTCCACCACCACCACCACCACCACCACCTCCTCCACCTCCCCCGCCGCCCCCACCCCCACAACACTCAGGAGAACGAGTAGGAACCCGCAGCGGTTACCGCCAGCATCCTCACCATCACGTCCAACACCCTTCCAGTCCTCCAGACCGCAGGAGCGAGTGGGAAGCCGGTGGCTATCTGCCAAGAGGAGGGATTTACTCCTCCAACACCAGTGAAATGTCCTACCCCTCTAGTCCAAAGGTTAGAGATTCTCATGTGGGAGAGATGATGTGTGTATTGCTTTTGTTGAACTGATAGATGGCAAGGATTCTTTTTCTTCATCTATGAAAAGTTGCATCAGCCTTTTAAAGAAATATGAAGGGCGCACATAGAGTTAATGCATTTTCAAGGCTGCAAGACTCGATTCTCTTTAATTAATAGGTTTATGTGCTCGTTCTGTTTTATGTATTGGGATGTTTTATGCATGAAGAGAGAGCGATGCGCCGTATTAGCATGACTGAATTGTGTAGTCATTGATTTACAATATACTTCTCACAGAGGGACAGGCATTCAGAGATTCAGTTGGTTATTGACATTTGCTTGTAGCCGTGTGGATTGTTATATTGAGTGGAGTGTTGCATGGTGTGTAGAAATGATGCGACCAGCATGTTATTGCTCATGAGAGGAGCTGATTTAAAACATTATTTAAAGTGTGTGTGCTTGTGTTCGTTTGGACATTTGCATTTCATCCAATTGGTCATATATTGAATGCTTTTGAAACCACAGCCATCCTGTGATATCTCAGGAGATGGGAGTGTGTGTGTGTGTGTTGCATTGATATTGCTGCAGTGCTCCGTCTGTGCCAGGGGGATAAAAAAATTCATTTTATTTTACTGTGGTACAGGTAATGAGAAATACCTCCCATGCCAGTCGCATTTCCAATTCCAGCACCCCCTTGGTGAGTGTCTTTCTGTAAAAATCTGACTGAAGTTTTGCAACCCATCCATTTTAGTCAAAATGATGACCTTTTATACGTTTGTAAAATCCTCCCAAAACAAGATGCTTTTTTTGTAACATGACTTGTTGAATGAACGTACTGTTTGAATCCAAACATATACTCAGCTGTTGCATGGAAACATGGTCTTTCCCCAATAGCAACTAGCTCCTAGTCCCCCCAACCAGAGGCGTCAGATGGCCCCTGTCATGTCTAAACCCGTCATGCTGCCACAGTCCCAAACCCACCGACCAGATCCACTCAGACCTGCACTCCGTTCTGATGGCCTGGTATGAAACACAGCACACTATAATAAGTTGCTCCCTGCATACATCCTTCCTGAGCCAATGTAATAGGGTCATTAAACATTCAGACATCTGACACAGCTTGCCATCATCTGGGTGAGAGATTCATTTCCCCTTGAGTGTTCCAGACTCTCTTAGCTGTTTTTCACGGAAAGCCAATCTGTGGTTATTAGATCACGCCGGACAGCCATCTCTCCTTCCTGTCAAAAAGCTCTAATGAAACTGGGCATATTGTTTATTTTTCAAACCGCGTTTTATTTCGGAGAAACCTGTTCCAGTAACCCTCTGCCTCACATTAATAGTCACATCTGAGAACACAACCACACACTCATACCATCAGTTCAGCAGCACCTCTGCAGCTGCAGGTGCAACGCCCCGCTGAGAGGCACCTTGACTGTAGGAGCTGAAGGGTTGCCATAACTCAGCATCACTTTCCCCTGATATGATTTACCACAATCATCAGTCGAGTAGTCTACACTGCTGCAGCACACAACTGTACTGATGATTGTTCATTGTATTATATTCCCAAGGACTGTGGAGTACCGTATGCTGTAATATTAGGATTCCTGTTGGTCACGTTGTTTCATCGGCCTGGAGAAAAGGGCCAAATAATTTAAAGGTTCTGGATGAGGGTAATAATAGTCTAGATTGTTGTTGTTATTGTTAACAAATGCCACGAAAAGACCAAATTAGCATTGAACTGATCCACTAACATGCCTGGCCAGCTGTTTCGTAATTTTCTTTTATTTAAAAATAAATATATATCTATCTATATAAATATATATCTATATATATATCTATCTACTATATATCTATCTATCTATCTATCTATCTATCTATCTATCTATCTATCTATCTATCTATCTATCTATCTATCTATCTATCTATCTATCTATCTATCTATCTATTCATTCATCTATCTATCTATCTATCTATCTATCTATTCATCTATCTATCTATAGATAGATAGATAGATAGACAGATAGATAGACAGATAGATAGATAGATAGATATATATATAATATATATATATATATATATATATATATATATATATATATATATATATATATATATATATATATATATATATATATATATATATATATATATATATATATATATCTAGATAGATATATATCTAGATAGATATATATTTATTTTTAAATGTGATTGGTGATATTTCTCTCATCAATAAAGTGAATTATCTGAAGTGAAGGCAGAAGATGTGTGTATATATATATATATATATATATATATATCTAGATAGATATATATTTATATATATATATATATATATATATATATATATATATATATATATATATATATATATATATATAAAAAATCTCTTTGCTTATACCTAGAGTTGTATAGCGTGGTTGACTCACCCTCCAGTGGTTTAACTCCTCACCGTGTGATGCAGCAGTGTACTCTACGGTGGGTCAGTACACCGTGACCTCACTGTTGAGTGTGGTGACAGCAGGTCAAATAGTACACACTGCGCCCAACCACAGCCATCATACGATCATTCCAGCATAGTATTGAGGGACGTGTTTGTTTTCGTTTTTATTTGTTTCGCTAAAGCTGATACCCGTTCTTGTGTTTCAGCCTGCGGAAATGCTGAAACGGATGGTGCCTTTCAACTCGTCTTTTAAATCAAACAGCAAACGACAAGTAATTCATGCCTACCACCACCACCTCTATTGATTTGTTATTTCTCCTGAGTGATTTTTCTCCTATTCTTTCTGCACATGCTCACCACATCAGGTTTCCTCGTGGATCTCGCTTGCCTTCTTTTATTTTGTCCTCTCTCTTTAGGATGCATCACTGCCTTAAGGTCCAGTTGTGTAACTTATACATGAGAGTATTTTTTTATTCATTTGGAGTGCACAATAGTACTGTGAACATACAGTGTGGGAATGCATGTCACAGTCTTACTGCTGTTATTGGTTTTGATCTGACAACAGATGTCAAGGGTCCTCCATTTGGTTGTAATCTGTCTTTTTACATCGGGTGGTCCAGTGTGCAATACTAGAAGAAAGAAAGCCGGTTGTTTTACATTTTCTTTTCCACTCCACTTTGCTCAGAGACAAAGAACATCAGTCTCATTAGATGAATTGTATCTATTATTCCAAATACCACATCAGTTAGATTGTTTGGGCTGATTTCAACTGCCTTCTCCAGCTACAAACAATAAAAGCAAATATTACAAAAGGGTTCATTCTTTATGTTTGCGTCATAACAGGAAATGAAGATCTAAATGAATGTGTGAGAGGAATGGCCCGCTGAGTCATCATAGCTTGATTAATGTGATGTCAGATGTCCTTTGTTCTGTTTCCTTCCTTTAAATTAATTTGCTGCCGTCTTTGGTAGAAATGATTAGGAAGGATTTTCTGTGTGCGCGCGTGTTCCTGTTAACTACGCTTGTCATTATTGAATGTAAGTGGGAGGCTTTGAAAGCCACTGTGTCTTCATGCTTTCCATTTAACAGGGTGGTATTACAATTTTAATATAAAACTGGTTGTCAAAGGAAATCTGACAAGCTGACATTTACTGAGAGTTCTTAGTTTCTTTATTTTTCATTTTGTCTAGTTTGTTAACCCCTTACTGATGTATTGATCCGTTTTAATGAATTACATGTTAATTCTCTTTCAGGGATTTCAGAAATACGAGGAAGATTTTGATCCCTACTCCATGGTATTGTATGCCTGATATGGTTTGCAGTTTGAAATGAAAGCGGTATTTAGCAGGTCTTAGCTCCAGCTAATTAGAACTGTAAAACCTTTGTGTCTGCTAGGATCAATTAACCATCATATCTAATACTAGATTAGCTTATAAAATGTTTGATGCTGTTATTTTATTAGAACATTAATAATGTTCCTGAAGTAAACAACTGTCTTCTCATAAGTTATACCATCCGTGGTTAATGACTCACAAAGGGTATTAAAAGTATCTTGTTTTTTACTGAGCATTGCCATACACCTATTCAGAGTAGAAAACCATTCTTCATGTTGACACCTCTATTTATTATTTTACTTCCTTTTAAACAACTGCAGTGTTTGGTGCTTTTACCCTCTTCCATCTTTTTTATGTTATTAGTTCTCCTCGGACCAGATAGACGGGCGAGACGTGAGACTACTGAGAATCAAGAAGGTACTGCACTGCATCTTCTGCCTTCACTTCAGATAATTCACTTCATTGATGAGAGAACTATCACCAATCACATTTAATGTGCGATATTCTAAAACATGACTGTTGGTGGTGATGCTGTTGTTCATTGTTCCTAAGATTGGACAGCTTGACATTGCTCTGGAGGGAGGCGCAGACTCTCCGTTGGGAAAGTTGGTGTTATCTTCTGTGTATGAAGGTGGCGCTGCAGATAAGCACGGTCAGTTCATTTTATATTTTCAGATATTAACTTAATGATGATCTTTAAATCCATAAAAACTGCAAGAATTGCCCATCAGATTTAAGTGAAAACATTTTACATATGAATGTGCCAGCTTGCTGTTACCCTTGGGCATACAGTTAAGATGCAAGCTTTACTCCCACTACTCTGCATCACCGTGGGGGACAACATGTAAATAGTTTGTTTACTGAAGTCAATTCAAGTTTGTGGGCGTCTCTTCACCTAGACTATATTTATCTCTGCAGCTGGTCTTGAGACTCTCTCTCTCTGTCACTGTTGTGAATAAACATGTTTGACAGTGAGCCCTCTCTGATGTCTCTCTTTGTAGGTGGCATTGTGCCCGGAGATGAACTTATGGCCGTCAATGGGAAGATCCTGATTGATGCCACATTGACTGAGGGACAAAACTCTCTGGCTCGGGCCTGGAATAGTGGAGGGGTAGGGCTCCGATTAGAGGAAAATGTAATGTCATGCTCTATAAATCTATAGTTTACCCTAGTAGCTACAACAACAGGTTGATATTATTGATCTGACATAGACCACTTCAACCTCAATTTACATTTATGCTCGTTGTTTTCACACTCTTTTTAAGATTTTGTCAAGCTTCATATTTTCTATTGATTCAGTCAAGTGAAAAATGAAAGTAAATGTTTTTACCTTTTTAGGACTGGATCGATGTTGTGATTGCTGTTTCCCCTCCGAAAGAATATGAAGATGAAGTGTAAGTATTCCTGATAATTATTTATGTTGTCTAGTCCATGTATAATACATCTTTGCATCATATGTATATTATTCAAATGCACATTTGGCACATTTTTGTTACAATTTGGGCCATAATCTAATGAAACTGGCCCAGTAGTTTACAGTATATAACAGTGTGGCTTGTGTGTCTGTGTGTATGTGTGCACGTGTAAGCAGCCCTAAGTCAGCATCATTCAGTCCCACTGTGAACAGAAAGGTGTTTGAAGGCAGTGTGACACTGTACAGACACGGCTACCTGCTTCAGCACTAGCCCTCCCTCTCCTCCTACCTCACCCTCGTCCTGGTAATCGACTTAGTCTTTAAACCTCCTCTTTCTCTGCAGAGGGGATGTTTGGTGTGGCATTTGTTTATGTTTGGCCCCCTATTTTTTTCTTGAGCACATGTGACAGTCTCCCTGTCAATCAGAAGAAACAAGCAGAGTATTTGGGTATTTGTTTCCCCCTCATCGTTGTCAAACTGTCAGATTTATGTACTGCTGTCACAGCCTGGCTATTTCAAAGAAAAGCTAGCGTGACAGTGAATGTATGCAGTGTATGCAGTTATTCTATTTTGAAGAATGCCTCAGGGCGATGCCTTTATTTCTGAAACGTGCTCTACGTCTATAGCCATGAAATATTTGAGTGAATAGACGACAACTAATGCAATCAGTGACCCATCCCACCATATATCTGTCAAATCCCGCCCCAGTGAGCCGTTTATAAACACATGTGTACATTAGTGGCCTCTGTGGTATTGTCCTGCGTCGCCAGGTCACGGTCGACTCATAAAAGCAGCGTAGGACCCCTGCCAGCCTTCAGCAGTTGTTCTGATTGATGTTGTTCCCCGGGACTGTTGCATGTTCTGACAGCCACAGACACTTTAAGTGACACCGGGTGGTACTGTGTGTGGGGGGGGATTCCTCCTCTGCTACAGTAAAACATTTCCCAAGGTTTGATCAGGGTTATTTTATAGGTTGACATGGTGAAGATTAACAAAAAGTGGGTTTTGCAGGTCTAATTTTCAAGAAAAGACAAGAAAACTTTGGTTCAGTCTAAACTCTGATTAATTGGTATTTCTAAAACTCACCTGCATGTGTGTTGGTCTGTTGTGTTTGCTGTGCAGTGATTTGAAGCAAGCACAGTATTAAAAAAAAAAAGTTTTCCTGATGAAACCTTTTCTAAACCAGTTACAGCAGGTTTACTGTCATTCTTATCTTACAAGTTAATTCTTCTTTCTTCCCCTGCAGAACATTCTTCTAGTCTCATCAGCAGCCTGCCAAGAAAACCACACTGATGAAGAAGCTTTTCATCGTTGATGATTCCTTCAGGATTCACCGTCGAGCTAAAGATGGTCTTTTGTTTTTACTTAGCATTACTAAAGGGTCTTTTTAAGCCTTGTGTCATGTATCAAGATATTGACACCATGCAGTTAATAAGCATCCTCACTGTCTTGATTTGTTAAAGGACGATCCAGTCAATATTCAGTCGCCTCCAGCATTTTTCCTCAACTCTGTCAAGCCTGTACATGGTTGACCTTGCACGGCCATGCTGATTGTTTCTTTCAGACGTGTGTTTCATTTGTCAGTATAACAATAAAGGGCACATTAAAACAGACAAAACTGTAATCAATTGCAGCACTCGAATCTACATTTTCATAGTCCATAAAAGGACTGCTCATTATCAGAGAATTGATTTTCTGTTGTGCATACACATTGTCTGCTCCCTCTATGAGTTTTTCAACATAACGTTACCAGGTTGGTGTTTTCTATTGTAATAGAATCTATTTTAAGCCAACTTGTGATTTTATGTCCACAACTGAATCACTGAAAAGTTTCTTAGGTTTTAAGTTATATGGATTTTCCCCATTTTTGTTGTTTTAAAAGTGGAACAATATGCTACTCGTTTCCAGGGACCTTGGGGGAAACGGTTTCACTCTGATCACCTCCTTCACTATCTGCCGTTTCCACCAGCTGTGCATTGATTTACTTCGAGAGGGGAGCCAGACAGTTTTTTTTTATTACATTTCCACAGGGGGCAATGGTGTGCTTTCTTGAATATCAAGCGACTCACTGCGTGAGGGAATCCCAGCTGTGTTTATAATTCAGATTTTAACAAACCCGAATACCATGAGGTAGGTAGGCGCAATTCAGATTTCAATTCAGTTTACAGGAGACAATTGCGATAAATGTACAGTTTAGGTCATCTTCAATAAATAAAAACAAACAACGAGAAAGGCATTGTGTGTGTGTGTGTGTGTGTGTGTGTGTGTGTGTGTGTGTGTGTGTGTGTGTGTGTGTGTGTGTGTGTGTGTGTGTGTGTGTGTGTTGCATCGCTGTGCAGCATCCCACTTCCCTGTTGCATAAGCGCTGCGTGCAGTCCTCCACTCCCGCTCCACGATGACATACGTGACTCTTGTCTGCTGCGAGTTCCAGCGTCGCATCGACCGCTAGTTGTGTGTTTGGTTGAGCGCCAACTGTTACTGTAACCCGCCCGGCGACGCTTCATGACAAAGACCAAAGGGGCCCCTGGGTGGAGGATCTGCCTTCTTCTTGCCGACTGCTCCTCCTCTTCCTCCTCCTCGGTACCCGGGTTCAGCACCGTGGACAGCTACTGGCCTCCACTCTTAATAAACCGCCGCCTGCTGTTGGACGGTCAAACACGAAGTGGGACAGCGAGACGTCGGACGCACTCTGAACATATGAGAGACTATTATTTTTATTTTTTTTACCTCTTTTCTTTATTTAATTCCAAGCGACGGATGTGACAGTGTTGAAGAGTGTTTTGTGAAACGCAATGATCTCACGATATAAACCGGTAAGTGCTGGTGGTTGTACCACCTGGTCTCACCGATCGCTACACTCTCACTTTGAATATAGGCTGCACTGCTTTGTTCGCTTTTCACGCACATGCACGGCATACCGACGAAGGGGGTTTGTACTGTGGACATCATGAAGTATGTCTCAATTCCACATGGGCCTAAAACACAAAGCATATGCAAATATCCACTCGGACTTGCATGTTTGCATTGCATTCATCATTTTGCAGAAGTGATGGCTTATCTAATTGTGTTGGTTATCACAGTTAGTGAAATAATACACCTGTCTGCTGTAATGGAGTAATAAATCACTGGGAGTTATTCATTACTATAGAGGCGAAATATGGGAGAGTGTGAAATACTGGAAATGTGTTTTTTTTAGGCTGGGCTGTTACATTGTGGTAGCTCACACATTGTCACAGCCCAATGGAGAACATTTTCTATAAGATGAGTTGGAGGACAACCCCCTCCTCCACACCTCCCACCCCCTTTCCTTTTCTGTCATTCTTTGGATTTGAGTGAGCCAGAGGGACCTACAAGATAGATGTATAGATCAATGCATGATTCATCATTCACCGCTTACCCTCACTTTACTCCCACAGATAAAATCATCACTGCAACACACACACACACGCACACAGAGAGTTAATATTTGGGGTTATATTTAATGCTTTTAGGAATGACTTGCTCTTTATCTCTGCTGTCAGCCCTGCAGCTACTAACCTTTTCTTCTTCTTTTTGGGTGTCTTTGTGAATTACCACTGTTCTTCTACTTATTGTTGTTCTTTCTACACACACTGAAGCTTCAACTCTCCCCAGGCAATCTAGTGATGGAGAGAGCTTAGCTCTGATCTAGGCCACTACTGAACTGTAGCTCAGCCAGTTTCCCCAGCTGTAAAAAAAAAAAAAAAAAAAGATACTAATATATAGACACAGTGCATGATAAAATTGTTACTTTAGTTGAGGCATCGATGCTTACAGTATATTCCAAGATTCTATTGACCAAGATCTATTCTCATTTAGTTGGTGAAAGCCGTGCTGACGTGACATCTGGTTAGTCTGTGCTATGCTGAGCCTTTTTGATGAACAGATTACAGTTGTTAGTCAAAATACCCCTCTTCTTGACTTAATTTATCCAAACCCCCATGTATTGCTCCACTGTTTACGGACAGCTGGTGTAAGTGGTCTTAAGAGTAAGAAGATACAGGACGTGGCTGCAGTTGCTATGAACTCTTCATCTTAGATGTACATTGACCTTCAACGTATCTAAGAACCGCATATTTTCCGTACAACAGCTTCTTACAAGATAACACATTTGGTGTTTTTATTTTTTTCACTCATTATAAAATCTGGACACACATGTACTTGCAGTGAAAATCCTGTTCTGTTTGCAGGTTTGCAAACTCCATCGAGAACAGCTTGCTTGCAAAGACATTTGGCAGCATTAACACAAACGATCCAGCATTTTAATTTACATATTAGCGTTTTTCCTAACATGAAGATAATTTCAGATTATCAACTATTGCAGCAATTATATCAAAACCTTTTTATTATACCTAGATTAAATATAAAGCGATCACCACATGCATTTATTCTGTGCTTCATATCTTCAGTGCTACTAGAATTACAGTCATGAAAAAGTAAAAAGTATCTTTAATCATCATTTTGAGGAAGAAATTTAGTAGACACAATATTTAAAAAAATATTATATGTCAAGAGTTATGACAGAAGTATGTCGTTCAGGGACATTTAATGAACAACAACATCTAACAAAAAATGTCTCTTTCAAGTGGGTCTCTATCAAGAGCACAAGTATTTTTGTATTGCTTTTATGAATCTGGGTCTCCATCTAGTTAATGGTATTGCAAGCACAGGACCACATTTTGATGACAATTTAAGAACTACATTATCTTTTATTGGTTACCTGAATGTACCTCAGCACATATCTTTGTGTGTAAACACTCATGTAAACTGCTCATTACGTTTAAGATTAACTTCCTGTTGTTAGGTGAAGGTCGCCATGGCGTGGATTACATTACCCAGAAATCACTTTAACCAGTTAGAAAAGGCCACGAGTCTGTCCGTGTGGATTCATGGATTATTAAAATCTGCACACATGTGGCTTTTTGCCGATCCTGCTTTGCAAGTCAGCTGCCATTGGCTGCAGCGAGAGCTCTTCCTGCAGCACTGGACGCCCCATGCATCCATCACAGGAACCCATTCATATTATATGTCTCTTTTTTTTTAATGTATGCAGCATATGTATTCAGTCACAGTTGTGCCCTTTCTTGTTTAGTGCTCTTGAAGATATAATGTGAACTAAAGCAATAGATGACAGAGGGGTAGAGTTATGTAATTCCTGAAAACGTGGCATTGGGATTTAGATTAGAGCGCTTGCTCATGCTTCACATGTACGTTGTGTACAGCGTTTGCACTGCTCACTCAGCAGCTGTACCCCTCTCCTTCTTCCTCTCCCTCCTCTCTCTCTTCATCATTCACTGCTCCCTCCTACCTTCAGTGGCTCTGTAGCTTAGTCCTCTGGCTCGTCTGCACAGTCTCTCCTCCTGTGCTCTCGTCTTCCAAGGTCGACTTTGAGCGTTGGTTTGCCGAGAGACAAGAATAGCAGGTGCACTGCAGAATGCCACCGCTGCTCCCGCTGTGTGTGTGTGTGTGTGCTTGTGTGTGTATGTGGGTCTGAATGCATTCTATGGGAGCTGTGCAGCGTGAAGTGAAGCTTCAGTTTTAGAGGATGTCTGAAGACTGCGGGCAGACGGGATACAGATGTTTCTTACCAGCATGGCCGGGAAAGTAGCTTAGTCTGCTGGAAGGGAGAGAGAGCTGCTGCTGCACCGGACTGTGACTGCCTCTGACCCTCTTCTCCCTCCATCCATCTCTCCTTCTGTCTCCTCTCTTTCATCGGATCCGATATTTGGGCACTGCATTCGAGAGGGAGCAGGAAGGAGGTCACTTTGGGAATTATCTGCTGAAGAAGCCATCAGTGTTCCCAATGAAAAGACGTCATGCTCTGAGAGGCTCTATTTAAAATCTCTGTCTCTCCGCTGTTTCTGGTCTTCCCCTCCTCCTCTTCCTCTTCCTCCTCCTCCTCCTCCTCTTCTTCTGGCGGGTTCCCAGCAGAGTCCCGGTTCCACCATGTCCTTGGCGTTTTGTGGGAACGAGAATAACTCGATGGCCTACAACGTGGACAGCGGGGTTCTAAATAACGGCTGTTTCCTGGATGCGCTCAATGTGGTGCCACATGTCTTCCTCCTCTTCATCACCTTCCCCATCCTCTTCATTGGTGAGTGTCACTGGGAGGTGAGATCCTCAGCTTCTTCCCACCACATCTCCCTACACACACACACACACACACACACACAGATGACACAAAGATTGATGGGCTACAACATGCTCTCTATCTGCCCTTCTCAGTTCTTGCACTATCCCCTTGTTTACTTTTACATGTGATTAGTGAACTATCAAGTAGTGCTTATTTTTGTATAAAGTCTCATGAAACCCTTTTCATACACTTTCATTCCCTGAGTTAAAACACCCTCTCTGGGTGTTGGCTGTCCCATAGTCAATGTCAGAAATATGAGTCTCTCTATGGTAGAAGGAGGTAAGGACATATTTCTTGAGCTGCAAGCAAATGTGACTCCTCCGATGAATGTAAAGAGGAAAACAGATGCTTTAGTGCATTGGGTTACACCTCCGTTGCTCCTGACCATTCCATTGGTGTCATCATTGGTGTGTTACAGCTCTGCGTCGTTGACACGGTCACATGCACCGGCTTCATTGTCTGCCTTCTCGTGTCAGTGTTTGTCCCCCATGTGCAGCTTTTTTTGTCGCTTCATACAACTGGTTTGGCTCTGCGTTCACGTTGTTTACTGAACATGCAGCCTATCGGATTATATTCAACACACAGAGACATTTTCTTCCTCGGTGACACATTACACTCCCAGTTCATTCCATTATGTCTTTGTGCTGCATACGTAAATGCTTCCATATATTACCACATTTCTAAATTTGTGTTTATTTTTATGTTTATATGTTTTTGTAGTAGTCTAGCCTCCAATACTTCAGCTTTCAGTTTCATTTCGGTCACCATTATTGGATGTCAACTCAGTCAGCTAGCAGCATAGCTCCGTGGATGGCAATGTCTGTCCGTCTGTCTGTCTGTTGGTCGGTCCGTCCACCACCTTGGTCCAGACTGAAATATGGATTGACATGACATTTTTTACAAACGTTCATGTTCTCATCAGCCTGAATTGTAACTGCTTGGGTGATTCCTTTACTTTTAATGCTGTCATCAAGTAAAAATTTCCATTTGTCCAATACTTTGGTTTATGACCAAAGATCTTCTAAACTAATGACTTTCCCATCATAATATAGAACTGTTAGCATGCTTACATACTAAACAAAGATGGTGAACATGGTAAACATTAAGCACCTGCTAACCATCAGCATGTTAGCATTGTCTCACAAAGCCGCTAGCATGGACGTAAACTGAGTCTTTTTTTGTCTCATAAGTTGAGATGCTTACAGAAATTCTCTTGCGGTTGCCCTCATAAATGTTTCGTTTGTCATTTAAAAAAAGATTTTCCTTCTTTAAAAGGAGAAAAAAAACCCATAATTATGCTAATTAGCAGACTAAAAGTGGAGAGGCAAACACACTCACTAATAGGCCTGTGAGTGTGTTGTCCGCAGGAGAGCCTGCTGAAACTGCTGCAGTGATTCCTCGCTCTGCCCTCTCACCTTGAGCTATACTGCTGTCATTAAAAGAAAAACCTTGGGGGTGTGAAAGCTTTTCTGTCCACCTTTATAAAGTGTATTCTGTACTGCGTTCTGCAAAAAATATGTCATTGGAATGGTGCGTGTGTGCGTGCGCGTGTGTTCGTGCGTGTGTGTGTGTGTGTGTGTGTGTGTATTTACGATTGCTAGTTTGTGCCAACACTTCTCAGAAAGATAAACTGTCCAACACCTAAGGTGCCAACAACAGAGGAGTCATTAACATAATCGGGTCCGCAGAGATGTCTTTTATGACAGCAGTGACTCACATTACTGACATAAATTGCACTTTGATGACTGAATCATTGTTGCATTATAGTCTGAGTTGAGACAAACATCTGGCTAAGTTAAAGGACGATGGACAAAAAAGCTGCAGACATAATACAAGCTAAAATAATGAACTTGAGGGTTTAAGGCCAGCAGCCACATGGCCACTCTAACTGGCTTCTGTGCCAAGCATCGAACGATGTACTGAAAGTGATAATGATACAACTTTCATGAACTCGTAAAACATAACTTGTAGGCTGTCAATACCCCCAGCAGACCTTTCATTTTAGTTTACTTTCCATTCATTTTTGCTTTGTATGAGAGCATTTTGTCCATCTTTAATTTTTCTGTCTCTGGCTTTTATTACTTATTTAAAGTGACACACTTTATTTCCTGTCTCGTCTTTGAGGCTGGGGCAGCCAGAGTTCAAAGGTCCACATCCACCACAGCACCTGGCTTCACTTTCCTGGTCACAACCTGCGCTGGCTCCTCACCTTTGTCCTGCTCTTCATCCTCGTCTGTGAGATTGCAGAGGGCATTGTCTCCGATGGGTATGTTTGACTAATTCATCTAAATAACTCATCTAACCTGCAAGTGTAAGTGATGTCTTTGTCATGAACTCCTGACACTGATGATGTGACTATTAGCTTTTAGCAATAATTATTCCAATTATTATTATGATTTACTAATTAACTCAGCTTTAAAAGTTTTGTGTAAAGCATTTTACAATAACTAGCTTTGAGACAGTCGTGTATTTATGCTAAACAGAGTATTGCTGGTTTATCAATTGATTATTTATCAATTTCATCATCATATAACGAATAATGACTCCCATCATACAATACTAACCAGGCTCTTCAGATTAACTAAATGTCAAACAGGACTAACAGCTCATGAGTCCCTAATCCAAAACATTAGCCTGCAGCAAATATCCACACTGCTAAAGTTTAAAGTTTTGTATATTTACGTAAAGTATTAGCTAACATAAGATCAAAAGCTAAAACAACAACAAACTGAAAAAGCAAAGCTTTCTAAAATGTTATGCTGAGTCAGCAGTTATAAAATTACAGCGGCTTTCCTACCATATTCATAAACTAAATGGATATCTGCTACTGTATTGGTTTGTGATTTTTGAGCACCTCTTTTTTATAATTTTAATTCTGAAACTAAAAGATGATAATTTAATTAGCATTCAACAACTTGCTAGCTACTGTCCAGCACTGTCACTATTTGATTGATTGATCGCTCACAAATTAATAATTTGTTCTCGCAGGAAGCGAAAAAACATTACATAACCAGCATCACATGTTAAAAAGAAGATTTAAATAGGTGAGTTTTGATGGCAGTTCAAATCAGCCTTTTAACCCACACAACATATATCCATTAAAAATGTGCTCCATTCAATAAGTTTTGTCCTTCTCTACCTTCAAACTCAGCAACAGTTTATAAACCTTTTGCCGAAGAGCTAATTGTCAGAAACACAAGCAGACACGTTTAAGAAGAGATCCCATCTCTGTCCTTTCTCTCTTTAAACCCCCGATCTCCTTGTTACCTGTTATCCTCTCCTTTTCTCTGCCTGGACCGTATGAATCCTTTTTCCTGCCCAAGTGCAACAGTGCCCAGTAAACACTCAGGATTACTACCGGTTACTACAGTGATTGTAATGACCTTGAAGTGAATGGAGGAGCTCTGCCCAACTCTTCACCAGGCTTTTCTGCATCTGTGCTGATAACCTTTCATGTTAGTGAGAATAATTTTGTCCTTACTCTAAGCTTTTTCCTCCTCCATCTGGTTTTCATTTGTAGGTTCAGCGAATCCCCCCATCTTCACCTCTACATGCCTGCAGGTCTGGCCTTCATGGCTGGCATCACCTCTATTGTCTACTATCATAACATCGAGACCTCCAACTTCCCCAAACTACTATTAGGTACAGTATTCTTAAATTCAGCTATCCTTTGTTTCCTTTCTCATCTACCTTTAATTACAGAGGAAAGGTTTACTGAGCACAGTCGAGTCTTTTTTTCTTTCATCACTTTTGCTGTTGGTCTCTGGGTTGCTCCACTGAACACCCAGTCAGGGTTTCAAACAACAGTCCAGAGCTTTTGAGCGTTTGTTGTGTCAAAATTGGATTAAATCTTGTGAAAACATGGCTGAATAGTGATCAGGGCTTGTAAAGCCTGGATGAATTAAACCACTAGTTATATACTGAATGTTGTTTTTACATTCAAAAACTTCTACTGAGATTTGAATGTCCATCATCATATTTTATGATGTCATTACCGTAAGAAAAGTGTGAAAAATATATTTGTTGTTATTGTGGTTATATAAATGTGATTCATGGTGCTGTTAGATTGCTGCTAGACCAGCTCTTTAATACAGGAGCGTGCCTCCCTTTGTGTGCAGCAAGCGGGAGAGAAAACAGGGAAAATGTTGTTTATGAAAGGCTAAATGCCACAAATATGGATTTAGGCAGAATATTTTGTTTGATAAAAATATGTTGTGAATTTTGGAAATGATTACACCTATTTTCTTTTCAATATATTTAATTTATGGACTTTACAACGCTCTGGAGTTGTTGGAAATTGGATGGAGTCCAAAAGTTGGAAACAATCCTATGCAGCAACTACAGGGATGTATTTCTGCAAATAGTAAAATAGTGACGATATTAGTGAATCAGAATATTTATCTTTAACTGTGGGTTTAAACAGAATGAATAGACAAGCAACGTTATGAATTAAACGTTGAGGCTTTGAACTATACGAATACAAATAATGTATTTAAAACGGACCCTTTGATGATATGATTACTGAGTCAGTGCAACCATTTACTGATGAATGGGTCATTGCATTCAGGACTAGAAAGTGATTGAGGACAATATCATCTCGTCTAATTGTACTGCTAGATGGTAACTATCCCTTTTCATTCTTTACGACCTGAATACGCCATTCTAAGATATCCCCATAGCAACAACATAGTTTTTTCATGTTAAACAAGAGCTATACTAAGACATACACTGTATTCTTAATCAGCTGTCAACCAGTATATATATCTTCATTGATCAGTATGTCGCCCATTTGAAATATATTAATTAACTTTATTTCACGTCAATATTACCCTTCACCTTAGTCCATTAGTTTTGGTCCCATGTTTGCTTCTGCAATGATCCCACTGTGTGTTTCTCTTTGACTGTTCTTCTCCTCCTCATGCATCATTAACTCATCTGTGTTCTTCTCTTAATGCCTTACTAGCTACTCTCATTAAGTCGATCAGCCGCCTTCGACTTGTAAATCTTTATATCACAGTCAGTCCCTTGAGGAAAGTGGTGGAGCAGTGCTGGGTTCATCATTGCATGAACAGAAATGAATCTCCCATATCGAGACTCTACCATTGACCCGCACGCTGCCACTATTGTCACTATTGTTATTTACAGTAATTTATAGTATTTACACAATCAGTCTCTCAATGTTTGCCCCAACACACATCTTCAACTGACATGGGACTTAAGATCAAAGATCTTCATGGAGTAAAGACAATTGACTAACCTGCTATTTAGTAAGAGAGGAGGGTGAAAGAAAGCTATATATATATATATTATATCACATCACATCACATCACATCACATCATATTTTATATATATAAATATATTTTTATTTTTATTTAATATGACTACATACTGCTTTTTTCTAGAAATCCAACAAATCTAGTTTCAAACAAACTGACAAAACTGACTAACTCCAGCTCTAATATAACTTGTCTGCATGTCTGCAGTTGGGTTATTTATCTTTTTGGCTCACCCAGTGATTTGCTGTCTTTTTCTGATCACTGCTAAATCTCCTCAGCCCTGCTGATCTACTGGGTGCTGGCCTTTACTATGAAGACTATCAAATTTGCCAAGTACACTGAGCATGCCATCTGCCCCAGTCAGCTACGCTACTGCCTCACCGGACTGCTGGTGCTGCTGTATGGACTCCTACTAGCTGTGGAGATCAATGTGATCCTGGGAAGGGTGAGTCTGTGTGTGTTGTCTTGTATGTAAAGTTGTATGTAGCCAGCTGATGGTGGCCTATTTTTTAGCTCCATTCACTTTTCCTTTTAGTCGGAAATCCAAATGGCTCCAGTGGTCAGCGATCAGTAAAGCTGCCTTGGTCGGGATAAAAATAGTTTGGTTGCAATGATGCTGCATGTTTGTTTTTGAAAAACGAAACTTCATGGTGGTGCCAGATGAATGGTCAGTGGATCACTGAAGTAATTTGGCTTCATCCTGTGGGCGCAACGAATGTTTGTACAACATTTCACTGTAATCCATCCAATAATTGTTCAGATATTTCAGTCTGAATCAAAGTGGTGAACCGAGTGGTGCCATTCCTGAAGCTGTGCTGCTAGCATGGCTTTTTAATGGAATAAAAGCACAAACTTATCATGAAAAATGCAGCAAATAGAAACACACCAAGAATCATTTAAGCAAGGACAAATGAAAAAAAATCAAGATTAAAGTTTAAGGCCAGATCTTTTCAGCTTTATGAAAGCGACAATAAGAGCCGCTGCCACCTGACTAATACGAGGTTCAAAGGTGTGCCAGCCTGGTGCCACACTAAACTGGATCTTTATGTTTATGAGCTTTATGTTACTCTCTTAGCATTTGTCTGGCTGTATTGTATGGATTGCACAACAAGCCAATTATGGTCATAGCTTTTGATTGTTCAGTTTTCTACATTTTCAGTCATCCAACCCCTTTTTGAACACACCGAGGAAAATGTCCAACTGGTGTACACATTTTCCTCTGGACAATTTAGAGTGTGTTTGTGTCTGTTAACCTCTGCACTAAGCACACATCTCTTAATGAATCTGACACCCTGGCGTGAACAGCAAATAAAGGGATTCTCCCATCATGCCCTGCACTCGGTCTGTTAAAGCGCACGCTCAGCATTAACCATTGTTGTCGTATTTTTTGGGATCATAGCTGAGTTTTAGCAGCATTTAGCAGTATGTTTTAAATAAGCTCTTTTATAGGAATTCAATTGTTCAAACAGTCAAAAACATGTTTTTGCTTTCTCGATGCATGTTTATGATTAAATGTTGCTGACTGATTATTAAGGGATTTTCAGTTATCACATTTTCAATAATCCTCTCTTGACTGTGTTTGATTGGCTTCCATCACCAGAAAACGCTAAACCTTCTGATTGTTTAATCAAATTCAACTAATTATTATATTATAAAAGATGAATTTGCAAAACACAGATGGTGAATGACAGAAAACAGAATATTAAGAAACCTGCATTATAATTAAATAATGTGATTTGTGTTTGTGTTTATAAATAGTAACCAGTGTTTGTACGTAGTCTGTATTTCATCTGCCAGTCACTGACCTAGTTTCCATAAAGCTTAAACATACGCATTGACTCTGTTTCACTGTTCTCATATTATATTGTGAGGTTAAATTTCACTGCACCAGTTCTATTATTTTCTATTTCTTTTATGCAGTTCATTCTAATGGTTGTGAAAGTAGAACAGATTAAATGTTCAGCCTTGCCAATATTTTGAATTTGCCACAGTGACATCAGACAAGCTGTAATTAATAGAGACAATTTATCCTAATCAGAATTTGCATGTTTTTTATATTCACCCTCGATAGTCCAATCATAAATCAAACCTGTTTTTCTGTCCTTCCTTCTATCACAGCGCTACATGTGTTTCAACGACCCCACAGAGGTGAAGCCTCCCGAGGACCTCCAGGACCTGGGTGTTCGTTTCCTGCAGCCCTTCGTCAACCTGTTGTCCAAAGCCACCTACTGGTGGATGAACACCTTCATTACCGCCGCTCACAGACGACCCATCGACCTCAAGGTCATCGGCAAACTGCCCATCGCCATGAGAGCCCTCACCAACTACATAAAGCTACGGAAGGCCTTCGAAGACCAGAAGGTTAGTGCACCGGCTGAATGGTTTAGGGTTGTTAATCTTTACTCCTTTGTGGAAAACATGGGCTTGCCGCCTGGTGCTGTAATCAACTCAGCCCATAGGCCGTTACATAAGTAAATGTTACATGAGTTAATGCTGTGTCATTTTCTATCATGTGCATTTCCAAAGAAATTAGACGGACGCTCTGTTTTTTCTAAAATAGTTACCAATATTGGACATCTTCTGCAGATCTTTGTGGGAGATGTGTTTAATTTTTAGATCCGAGGTCTTGAAACTGATGTGGTGGAAAGCAAAAGCATCACTTCTTGAGTCATTGATGCTGAATAAATAATCCTGGATGTATCAAGCACTGGTGCAGATGGCAACTAACAGAAGAAGATATGTTGGAAAGAAAATCTGATAATATTGGGCTGTGTCCCCCATGACTTCTAGCTTTTGTCAGAAGTGAAATGTTGAAGATTCTTTTCACAAATAACACAGAAAATGTCTGCATGTGAATGGTTCTTATCTTTTTTCAAGCAAACGTAATCAGGCAAACTAGATCACGAAATAGGAGAAAACTGCTATCTCTTTCTGAATGTGGTGATTCATCACGGAATCAACTTGGATCTCCCACAGACACAAATAAGGATATAAGTATTTGTGTTAGAGCTTAGAGTGCAGCTTGTTTGGCTCTTTATGGTCCCACTTCACTTCCCTTTGAGCCCATTTGTTAGTTTAACTGTCTTAATAAATCTTATGTTTGTTATGTTGAATTTCTGTCTGTTGGTCAGTCTGACATGTGCACGAAGTGATCTGGGAATTTTACAAAATTTTGTGTTTACATATTTCTTTTTTATGTTATGCAGCTGTTTTTATTAAAGATGGGGATCTCTGTCCTGTGATGACTCATCCCTGGCTGAACTTGGACCATCAAACTGTATTCAGACATCACAGAGATGATTAGTCAATAGTGCAAACGCTGAAATGTCCCACTGCCTTTAAACATGCGCACAGGCTCAAGCTTATTCTTTCTATCTCGGTCCTGTTAAAGTGTCTTTTATTTGGAAAAACATATTTCCACATCACAGAATGGAATTTGGTTGCTCCGCTTTATACCGCCAGCAGTACTTTTGTGAAACATCTCTGTTGGTGTTGTGTCAGAGAAGTGTTGACTTAGTTTCCTTTTTAAATTCTGCTGTTTTTGTTGGTGTTTTGTCTTACTTTGTACTGTAAAGTGTTTCTAATGTTTTTGTCCTCCATGTATGTAACGGAGGTGAACAGAATTAGACACCTCTCGTGACATAATAAGTCAGTGGTTAGCATTTCTGCTGGCCGGCTCGGGGCATTTCAGTTTGACGGTTTTTGTCTTGTCACTGCATCTTTGTGGGTTTCCTCTTGCAGTCATAAGACTTAAATTTAGTGAACTGGAAACTTTGGCACTCAGCCATTGCATCCTGGAATACTGCACCCTATGACCCTAAGCTGGTACAGAACGTGGGTGGGTTGATGGAGGAATGCTGTTCAATACAGCAACAACAAGGATTTGCTGGTTTGATGAAATGGAACGAAATCTCTCTGTCACATTGGACAAAAATGATGCAATGCAACACACTGGAAAAGGCTTTAAAAAAGTTTCGTTCACTGAGTGCAGCCTCGTATGCAAACACCTATTTATAAATTAAGAGTGTTATTCCAAAATGTAATAGTTGGCATTTTGAAAATCAAATAGCACTTCCTCTTATTAATTGAAATATTGACACTTTTACATATCATTTCTCCTTCTTTCCTCTCTGTCTCACTTCTTGCGCAAGTGTCCGCGGTCAGAGGTGAGGGGCCTCCTGTACAGGTCATTGTTTTCCAGTGTTTAGAAGGTCACAGAGATTCGTCACTGCTGCATATATGCGTCCGATGTGAACACAACCCCCTTTCCTTCCGGTAGAAGCAAGGGATGAGAGAGATTGAGAAATCCCAGTGGAGAGGTGGGGGGTGGGGCATTTAAAGGAGAACCCAGAGGCGGCGTATCATTGCTATTCTACTGTGAACGAGGCGACATCTCGACCCCTGTGGGGGTGAAAGCACTTTGCTTCATGGGAAGCTAGAATCACTCTGCATGTGTGAGAAGAAACGTCCTCCTTCCTTCTCATTTGAACCCAAGGTAGAAAGAAAGGATGTGTGTGTGTTTATTTGTGTGCGTGTGTGTGACGCGCACAGTGACACAGGTTTCGTGTGAAGGCTGGGGTCCAACATGAACTCATATGGAAAGATAGAGACACATGTTATCAGTCACGTCTGTTCTCACAGTTCTGTGAATGAATAAGTCAAGCTCGCAGAGATGCGCACAAATGTTCTGGGAGTGTTTACAGCAACGTGACAGTCCAGATGTTTTCCTCTGATCATTGCTAACTAACTGAACCAAGCTGTTGTCTTGTTGTGAAGTTAATATGTTTATAACCTTATAAATCTATGTAAATTAAGACCAGTAGCTCTTCAAGTCTGCCTTCAAAAAAATCTATTCAATTCTCAATTCTTAATGATTTAGGATTTTCTTTTGTCATTTAAAAAACCCTCTGCCTGTTTTTACTTGCTGTTTTATTCTCATCCTCTGCGCATCACTCTCAGGGTTCTCTAGCATCATTAATTTAAAAGCAGTTAAACATGACTGGCTGAGCTCCTCTGTGAAAATCCCCATTAATCATCACATCCCATGATGCAGCAGTAGCAGCAGCACCGTGCAGGATGGGAGCCACGAACTTGACCTAATTTTACAGGTTTCTGTTGCAGAAGTGGAGCGACTCTTGAGTGAATGGTGTCGGCTTTTATGTTCAAGTAAAAGCCTTGCTCTGTTAGCAGGCTGTAGTGTCTAACCGTGCTGCTTTTTCTCTCGTTGTGCTGCAGCGCCACAGAGAAATAGCTGTGTATGATGTTTGGTGCAAAGAAATAACAAACCAATTCACGCCTAGCTTCAACGGCAGCCTCATATATGAAACATACATGAAGATTCTGATAGATGATGATTTATATTTGTGATTTATATTTAAATAATTCAAATCCTTGAAAGTAATGTAGAGAAAATTGTTATTCAGTTACTGCCAATAAGCTGTATTCAGCTGATGATATTCTCTGAATGCCGTTCATTTCAACTAATCGTATTCAATCAGCATGCTGATATATTTCCTACTCTGACACCCTTTCTTTTAATCTTCCCTCAGAGGCCTCAGAACACAACTCCCCAGGGCCCAAAATTGATCTGGCAGGCATTGAGGAAAGCATTCGGCAGACCTCTCATCCTCAGCATCACATTCCGCTTCCTGGCTGACTTGTTAGGCTTCGCCGGCCCTCTCTGTATCTCTGGCATCGTCCACCACATCAGCAAGGACAACCACACCATTCAGCAGCCGGTGAGGAGTCAACCATACTGCCATGCACACAATAGTAACGTAACGTAACGTAACGTAGCGTAGCGTAGCGTAACGTAGCGTAGCTTAGCGTAACGTAGCGTAGCGTAGCATTAGCGTAGCGTAGCGTAGCGTAGCGTAGCGTAGCGTAGCGTAGCTTAGCGTGTAGCGTAGCGTAGCGTAACACTAACCTTTAGAATATTTTAACACATGTGAAATGTAGATTTTGTGTTTTGTGTGTGTGCAGCCAAATCACATCTTGAATTTTTACATGTTTATAGCATCGCACAAATTATTTGATGGCATCAGTTTTTGTTTGTTGGAAAATGCAACAACCCTGTTTCATCTTTGTTTCATTTTCTGGTTAATAAGTTTTCACCAGACTTTATATTGTTTTCTTTGCAAAAACAAACCAATTTCACCTGGTTGTCTAAAGTTTTTCCTCGGCTGCTGTTTTTTTTTTTTTTTCTTTTTTTACATCTCTTCCATTAACAACTTATTGTTAATGTATTGTTGTTAACGTATTTTTGTATAACATTAGCTCACCGTTCAGCAGACATGACAGACACATCATATGGCTTCGTTCTACCTCTCAAAGGTCACTGTTACATTTTGATGATGCCTTCTTTTCCACCTGTCCTGGTGGTGTACTTATTCAATTCTCATCAAATATTAATGAGACCTATTGCTGGCGGAGCTGTCTTGGTTTCTTAGATTTCACTCAGGCATCTTTCTGTAAGAATAACTCTTCAACTATTTGTTTGACAGTCACATCCAAAACAAGCCGGTGGAATATCAAAAGTTAATTGGAAATGGTTAAAAGACTTGCCAAGCACTCAAAGTAAAACCTCTCCAAGGTGTGTCATCTTCGAGAGAAAACTGAAAATAGGCTTGTTTGTGAAATAGTGACATAAAGCCAATAACTGTAGCAGAATAGCGTTTCTTGGACTTATATAGGTCAGAAATGTGTTATTGGCAGATGAGAATAAAGCCGGATACATTTCAAGAATGATTGGATATGGAGTGGAGCCACATTTCTAATCAATAATTTGTAGTTCCACCTCAGTAAATGCCCTCTACCTGCTGCAGAATTAATTTATCTTTGAGGGAGATACCATATCCATCTCTTGCAGCTGAACCGTACTCTTATTTGGTTTCCAGCTCAAACCGCACATATCTGCTGTGCGATACACTCTTACAGCTCCTCTTCATTTCAGTTAGATGGAGTTTCAGCAATGATACAGTTTAAATGGATATGATAACCGTCGACTTTTGAAGGGATTAGCAGGAACGATACTAGTTGAAAGTCATCACTGACAGAGTTGAATCTAATCCTGTAGAGTTCAGCTTGTGTGATTGACTTTGCCGAGGCCCCAGCCTGTCTAACAATGATAAAGTGGTCGATACGTCCATCTCCCCCTCTCCCTACCTGTCCGTGTTTGCAGATGAAGTTGCTGGGAATCTATTTCATTTCCTCCAAGGAGTTTCTAGAGAATGCATATGTGCTGGCTGTGCTGCTCTTCTTTGCCTTGATCCTGCAGAGGACCTTTCTCCAGGCCTCCTACTATGTGGCCATTGAAACAGGCATCAACCTGCGCGGGGCCATACAGGTACAGGAAATATTCCATGTAACATATGACTGCCAAAACCGATTATTAAGGTTCTACTGTTTGTCCACATGGATGTGAATGTGCTTGTCTTCTCCCTAGACAAAAATCTACAACAAGATCATGCGTCTGTGCACCTCCAACATGTCCATGGGCGAGTTAACTGTTGCTCAGATCTGTAACCTGGTTGCCATAGATACCAACCAGCTCATGTGGTTCTTCTTTCTCTGCCCTAACCTGTGGGCCATGCCAGTACAGGTAGGAAACATGTTTTACTCTATTAAGTAATGACTTATTTACTATTCATGTGTTATCTCTGTAAATGCAGTAGCCCCGACTTGTGTATCCATAGCTACGCCACATGTCTTTTCTCATCAGGTTCATGGTATGTAGGGCACAGCTCACTTTACGATCATGTGGGAAATACATGATTGTATACAGAGATGTGAAGGTTGAGATGAGTGTCAGCTGTTATGGCCCCTGTGAGAGTTAGAAAAGATTCACTGTAAATCTGTGCAGTCAATTTCAAGCCTGTGACCTTCACACTTTGTAAGGCTGTCCTATGAAGGGATTGTATAAGTCATGACTCAGTACTGTATAATCAATGTTGTTATTAATATACTGTTAAGTCCTCAGGAGAAAGTAGAGTTGAATCCAAACATCATGGTAAATCATAAAAATACAATTTCAGTAACTATTTGGTTACTGTTCCATTCAAGCTATTTTCTTGTCATATTTATCTTCTGTTTCTTTCTTCCCTCTGGCTTTTCTCATTTTTTACAAATGTAAAAAAATTAAACAGACTCATTTCCACATTTTCATTTACCTGCCGCTGCTGCATGTTCATTTATTAACACTCCATGCCAGGGGAGGTGCAGGGAAATAAAAGCTGCCACAACTCCAAAGAACGATAATCATAGCTGTGGCAAAGATGACTGAGAATATATGAGGATTTTGACGTCTTTTGAATACCAATTATATTTATATACCATAATATTTGGTGCTGACATTCCTTTTCCCATCAGGATAAACTGCAATCAATCTGGTGACGCCCTAAGTTTTGTTGTATCGTCACCAGGAGGTCCAAGTATTCACTTATCCTGTAAAAAAAAAGATAGATTTTAACAGCACCATCATCAAGACAATTTTAGAAGGTACTCTGACTAAATATAGCTGCTGTCATGGCTGTAGACTCAAAGTCTCGTTTGATATTTGGTAAAGTCATTGGGACAACCTCCCAAAAAGTCAGTGTCCAGTAGTTCTTGAGATGCTGAGGGAAAGTTAGGAAGTGGTCTGTCGAATTTATTTATTTTTGTAATTTCTTTTTATATATTTGTATAAGCACATATATAATACTGAGGCACATGACATACATCAACACTGAACAAGACAAATGCACATATAGGTGAAACAAGCAGGCAGGGCAGACATTACATTAATGATTGCACACCTGATTGGCAATGAGCCATTCATGAAGGCTATGTTTGAATGGAATTAGAGGGAATGATAATAATGTGTGTTACTTTATGCAGCGTGAAGCTTTTTACATCTCACACTTAACTCGAGTGGGATTCATGTGACAAGCTGGCAGAAACTGTGTGGGGGTTGGTGGCTTCACAACATTACGATGCCAAACGCCATGGTTACAGACTACCGAGAAGGCAACTACTGTAAAAAGATGTTATTGTTTTTTTATTTTAAAAGGCAACTAAAATCTTAACCTGCTGTGTTTTTCCTATCACGCCCCCGGTCCCCAGTAGCACAGATTATCCTGTGACATATGGGGGAGGAGGTGTGAAAATGTGAAATGTCACATCCATCTCCATCTGACTCTGAGTGTCTCGGGGATTCCTGAATCCGGCATGTGCTCATTGTGATGCAAAAGACAGTGGGTTGGCTGGAAAGGGACCAAGGACAGGTGGAAACAATATCCACTGGAGAGAGAGAGATAGAAAGAGAGAGGGGGAGGGGGAGTGAGCAATACTATATGTGAAAGATGAAATAAGGCTTTCATCATTATCTAATTTTGATAATTCTTAATTCATTGTTCAACTTACTGACTGATGCTGGCGTAAAGAGTTGTGTACATGAAATCCAGAGTTGTGTAAACTTGTAAACATGCATTTATGAATGTCATTGTATACATCTAGTTAAATTATGATGTCTCTTCAAAGGCTGTTGTTATCGAAAATGTTTTTTTAAAAGCTGTATGTCAATTGCTTGACATATTCTTGCATGTATAATATTATGCTCAAGATCACAAAGCGGTGGTATTACCTTTTCTTGAAATGGTCAGTGGGGAGCGTTGTGTAACGGAAGACTGCCTATTTGGAAGTCTTTCGTCCTCATTTTCCTCCCCACAAGGTTCATATATATGTTCTTTCTTTGTTTCTCTGTATCTTCCACTCTCAGATTATTGTGGGAGTGATCCTGCTCTACTACCTCTTGGGAATCAGTGCCTTGATTGGAGCGACCGTCATCGCTGTGTTAGCTCCTGTACAATACTTTGTGGCCACTAAGCTGTCCCAGACACAAAAGAGCACCCTGGTGAGGCTTTTTATAGGTTCTTCTACAGAGGTGCAGCACTGTATGTGACTGTTGTGCTCTATTTTTAACACCATGCTAGCAGTTATGGATGATGATGTCTTTTGGTCTGGCAGGTCATTCCACCACTTTGGTCCAGACTGAAATATCTCAATAACTATTGGATCCTACTATTAATGCTTTTATTGTCATTATCATTCTATTATATCCACTGCTGCTGTTATTATTAGTAGTCATATTTTTTATATTATTATATCTGATATTATTGGTGCTACTACTGCTGTTAATACTCTCATTACATGTATTATTTCTGTCATATGTTGTAATTTCACTATGTTGTTCATTCTGTACACGTGACATCTATTGAACTTCTGCCCCTCCTGGAAGAGAGATCCCTCCTCAGTTACTGAGGTTCCTTTCTGCTTTTTCAACATTTAAGGAGGATGTCATATTCTGTACAGATATTGAACTATAGAAATAAAACTGAACTGAATTACATTTTTTTTTTTTAAAGTAATGTCTTTACAACCCTCGAGGATAAACACATTTTGGTGATCCCCTGCCTTTTCATTTAGTAGCTCCATGAGGTTGAAATTTGTTTTTCCAGAGTGAAATCTCTATTAGATGGAATTCCATGCAATTTGCTGGTCTTTATCAACTTTCCCCTGACTTTTCATTGAGCATCATCATCAGGTCAAAACTTCAGTTTGTCTTTGGTTTACTTTGCAATGAGCATTAAGGCCTCACAGAGCCGCTAGCCGAGCTCCAGACTGTTTGTTTTGTTATAATATGTTGAAATTAAGTGAACTTTATAAACCTATCATTCCAGTGCATCATGGAGAAACTAAAAGTAGTGGCTAGTTTTTACCAGTGTCTGGTTACCAACAATATAGTTATATACATGTTGAATCGTAATGCAAACAATGTCTTCAATGTGTGTGGGCTCTGAGCTGCATCAGTTTCATGCAGAACTTTGCAAACAGAGTTGGTCAATATTGACTCGTCCACATCATACCAGGTAATGAAGTGTTGAATCATGACATCAAATGCTTCTCTCTCTCAGATACACAGAAATGCACGCACACATACTTCTGGACACCTCAAAACAATCATTTCCTTGGAGAAAAAAAACAATTGTTTTATTTGAAGAGGAGAAACAACAACACAAATTTCAATCACACAAGATATGCTTATCTTGCCCCAAGCCTTTCTGCTGCTCCCAACTGCTACAAAGCAACTATGGTACTGTTTCCTACGGTCCTTGATAGAGCATGGCTTTATACCAGGGGAAAACACTTGCTTAGATGGCTCAGATGTTTGTGTTGGCATTGAACCCAGAGACGTAGCGGTGATTACGCACATGTCGCCATCTGGACGAACCTCTTGATGTGTCGAATTTACGGTTGGTTGGTTACGGTTTAATAAAAGTCTCCCTTTTCCCCTTGCAGGAATACTCCAATGAACGTCTAAAGAAGACCAACGAGCTGCTGCGTGGCATCAAACTGCTGAAGCTGTACGCCTGGGAACATATCTTCTGTGACAGCGTGGAGGGGACCAGGGCCAAAGAGCTCACCAGCCTGCAGGCCTTCGCTCTTTACACATCCATATCCAGTAAAGCACTTTGTTCCCTCGCCACACACTGAACTTTGCTCTCTTACATTTGAGCTTTATGAAATGTTTTAAAAAAAATTAAATGTTTCTTCCTCAGAAAAAAAAACATTCACAGGGAGGCACAAGGCTTTGCACTGCATCACGTTTTACTTGACACTTGTGTTTCTATTGCAGTTCCACTTTATTGAACCCCACAATTTCTAGACAACATCTATAATTGAACACATATGTATAGAAATAACTGGATGTAAAGGTAATTCATGTTTGAGGCATGGCTAACATTGATTATTGTACTTCCCATCATTCCCCATTTACAGTACCTAAGAAATCATTGCACAATTTGGTCACGCAATACACATTTGTTTTGCTCATCTTCTTCCAGGTGAACAGTGGCTGCAGTCTGCACGGCTCCAGTCCTGTAATAGACTTTGTTGAAATCTAAAATCAATAATAGCATATTCAAGAGGAGTGAGCGATCATAATTTAATCCCAGACGAGAGAGAGTAATGGAACAGAAACATTTCATGACACTAATAGAAACCAAGATTGAATCACCATTAATGCAAAGCTGAGACTACTCTGTCACTGCAGTAACAACCTGGTTTTTATCTTAACATCCATTCATTTTTTAGATAGTATTTTTTAATTTACTTTGTAGAAAATAGTGGGCGGTAAAAAAAAAAAAGGGGATGATGTGCAACAGATGTCCTTATACAGGATGCTGTTATTACCTAGTATGCACATGCAGACTGCTGATCTAACGGGACAAACGAGTCATGCATTGGTTTCAAAAAAGTTTCTATTAAATTATGGATGAATTTTTCATCCTATATGTAACCAACATTTTAACAGAATATCTGTGAGTTGACAAATGACAAATGACAGCCTTTTTTGTGAGAATGTAGGGCGCAATAGATTTTTTTTTTATTCTCTACTTTACATTGTTTGTTTTCATTAGGGTTAAGTCTTGGAAAACGTCTTTACATCCTCCTGTTTGTTTCTTTTCTTTAGTTTTCATGAATGCAGCTATTCCAATTGCAGCTGTATTGACGGTGAGTTTAAATCCATCATAATTCCTGTTGACCCCCCCCCCCTCCTCCCCCCTGTGTGAATGACAGAGCAGAGACTGTGTCCAGTGACATTTCACAGCGGGGGGCTCTCTGACACTAAATCCTGCCTGTATTTATAGAAGTCGTTCGTGGTTGGAGACTTGAGTGGTGACAAATCAGAAAAGACCGACAGATACCAAGTGGAGGGATGATTATACACAACAGACATAGACAAGTGATTTTTCTTTGATTTTATCAGGCTCCTCAAACTTTTCATAGGACAACTCAAGTACAACAGCAACTTAATGCGGACAGACAGAATAACTTCTGTTTCTATTTTCTGGGTTTCCACCTTGAACAGCCCTTGAGTGTCATATCAGCCAGTCAAGCAGTTCAAGGGTTTAAGTATGTAAATCCATGCTGCTGAGACTAACCTCAGCCATTTTGTCCTTCCTCTCATCCCGCAGACATTCGTGGTTCATGTTCACATCTCCGAGGACGCTGATCTTTCCCCAGCTGTGGCCTTTGCCTCTCTGTCCCTCTTTCACATCCTGGTCACCCCCCTCTTCCTGCTCTCCAGCGTGGTGCGCTCCACCGTAAAGGCTCTTGTTAGGTGAGAAACTAAAATATCATTTTCCCAATAGAGAGCAACGTCAGATTTATCATCTTCATGCAGATTTGATATTTTTCTATTCAATAAATTACCAAAAATACAGTTTCATAATCTCAAGATAAACTAGAAAATACTCGTTTGATTTTGAATACATTGAATGCAAATGTCTGAAAATAGTCATGCGGAAGGAGATGTTAACTGCAAAAACAGAAACACTACTGACAATAAACAGAGTATTGCAAAGATGAAATGTTTGACCTTCTCCTGCAGTCATTATTGAATCAGCTTTTGTTCATGTAATTTATTTGTTGTTTTAGCACACTTGTCTCTGGCACAGGCATGTTGTGCTTATTTATTATCAGCAATTAGCTTCACAATTAGTTAGGCAGTCAAGATATCTGTTGTGATTAGGCTGCTGCAGAGTTATAGATCTCTCCCCCATGTATTAATGGTGCTGCACAAGTCAATGACCCACCACGTGATGAAGATGATGTAGGTACACTTCTTATATTTTTACAGACTTACAGTATGTAGTGCAGTTAGGATCCAATTGATCAACCCTACATGTTTGTATCTGCAGAGAGGAGTGCCAAAGCGTACAAGATGTCTTGATACATTTTTGGTAGAAAACAACAATAACTTGCAATAAAGTAAGAGCTTGAGAATGATGGATGCAGCATACCGCAGAATACATTTTCTGAGATAAACTCTCACCACTCTTAAAGGTTGGGTGTTCAGAAAAAGCAACAATTGTTCTATGTACTGTACTATGGGATAATTATAAGATAAATATTGAAGGGAAAAACATTTCCCCTGAGCTACGAGAGTATACATGTGCAAATACATTTAGGTATTGACTTTCCATATATAATTAGACGGTGAAATGAGCCAAAGAAAATGTAATTTTCAGCAGGCAGTCAAGGACAATATAAAACAGGCAATAAACGGTATTTTGAGAAAGTGTGAATCACCGCAACCACAAGAGTTCCTTGACAATGTAACTGACCAACCAAAGTATTATGCAGCAGAATGGGAGATTAGACAGAGGTACACACGCACACGCACACACACACACACACACACACACACACACACACACACACACACACACACACACACACGCACACACGCACACACGCACACGCACACACACACACGCACACACACACACACACACACACACACACACACGCATACGCTCGAGCAATCGCATTACTCTCCTGCCGGAGATAATGATGAATTTACTGTCCTCTAAGGATGTAAAGTCAATAAGCTGAACTCTTTTCCTTGAGACTGTACAGGCAATGAGAGCGTGTCAGCTTGAATCGCGTCATCTCCAGCTTTATGTATTGAAAGTGATCACAGGGCAGGAGTGTAATGCCCGGGGGATGATGAAACTGGCATCACACACTTTCTATATGGGCCTTTAGGAGGCCAGCTGACACAACTGTGCTGGTGTAAGCACTTTATTTTAAGTGGCGTGGCTTTTCTTTTTTCAAAGTGGAAGCTTCTTGCGATCCTTTGAGATGTCTATTTTGGGGCTGTGTGATCTGACACATTTTGTCAGACACCAGGAATAAAAGAAATAAAAGAAACTTACAGTTTAGATTCAGTTTATCTTCACACCTCAACATAAGAAAATGTCTCTTTGTAGAGAGAAAAGCTCATAAGCTAATATGGTCATAAAGTCATTGTGCAACTTTAAATAGATTTTATTAGATTTCAATTTTGAAGTTGACATTTGGAGCTAAATAATAGCATCAGTTAATCTTCCTGTGGACTGAAACTTTTCATTTTTCAAGTGTCATTCTCATTTCATCTTGCTGTTGATGACACGTCTCACACTGGTGTCGCTGCTGCAGTGTACATAACTAACACACGGGGTTCACTGTGGCATGCTACCTGTACTTCTCTACTCTATACTGAATGTCTCTATCCATGAGTCATATGGATACAAAGATGAGTTAACTGAAGGAAATGAGTCCCAGTGTCAGATATGACATTTAGCACATATTTAGATTTGCATTGGCCTTTATCAGGGAAGCATCTGTTCTTATTTAGGTAGTGAAGTAGAAGATACGTGACTCAACCCAGAGATGTAGAGATATGTGAGTGTGTATGACAGGGAGAGAAAGTGAATGCTTGCTGGTTGTGAACCTCTTTCCATTTATTTTCCAATCTGTTTCACTGAATGAAATATGACAGTAAACAGCATGGATTCTGTTCTATTTGCATGCCTGGAAGTGAGTTCAATCAAAGTCTATGTTGCTTGTGCCTGTCTGCTATACTAGTTCAATACAGTATGACTCATCCATCAGTATGTTTTGAACATATTCTACAGATTTATTCTACAGATTCATTACATTTTTAATGAGTAGTGACTTTATTTCTCTCTGTTTAATTTGCAGTGTTCAGAAGCTCAGCGAGTTCTTCTCAAGTGATGAGATTGGAGATGAACAAGAGCCCAGAGTGATGTTAACCTCTGGCTCTAGCAATCACAATCAAAACAGATACCAGGCCGTGGTAAGTACATGTACACGCATAGATTTTTAGTTGGCTTCAATTAGGCAATGAAGCAGACATGATTTGTTTCTTACTATCTCCCCTGCTGCTGCGTCCAGACCGTCTCACTTTGCTGTGAATGTTGTTTTCTTCCTCCACCTTGTTGTCTTCCTATTGATATCACCATGTACCTCTTGGTCCTTTGTGTCTGATGTTACTCAACCCTCCTCTAGTCATCCTCTAAACCTCTCCCTTCATCCTCCTCCTCCTCTTTGTCTCGACACCGCCAGCCCTTGAAGGTGGTGAACCGGAAGCGCCCTCCGAGGGACGACTGGAAAAACTACAGCTCACCAGGGGACCATGAGGGGGACGGAACCTACCAGGACGTGGACCAAGACATCTGTATCAAGGTGAGAAAGATAGAAGGACAGAGTGTCATCCACCAGATGTCACCTGGTCAGAAACAATGTGCAATATTCCTTCAGTTAGAGTGGACTTCACAATTCAGAACATTTAAACTTTTGTTAAAGGTCAGTCACTTCGGATTACACTGACTTGAGTTAATGGGGCAAATAAACTTTCTACTCAGGTTTTGTTCTGACCTTTATAGATTTCTTTGCATGCGGGACAAAAATCTGTAAATTGTGTTTTGCGGTGATCCTGTAATGTTGTCCACCCTCTGCTTGTTTTGAATAATCCAAAAGAAGTTATAGATTTAAAATGTCATTGTGAATTATTTCAATCAAAAGGTAGCCTGAAAACTGCACGGTGGTTTAGTGGCTAATACTGTCACCTCACAGGAAGAGGGGCCTGGGTTCGATCCCCGATCCCGGGTGGTCCTTCTGTGTGGAGTTTGCACGTTCTCCCCCGTGGTAGCATGGGTTCCCATGGTGTGAATGTGAGCGTGAATGGTTGTCAGTCTCTATAAATGCCCTGCTATAAATTGGCGACCTGCCCAGGGTGAACCCTGCCTTCGCCCAATGTCAGCTGGGATCGGCTCCAGTGCACCGCGACCCTAAATAGGATAAGCGGTCTGGATAATAGACTGGAATGGTAGCCTGAAAACCGACACCTCCCTGTAGAGACAGAGGAACAGAAAGTCAAAGCCGGTCAGAGTGTGTTGATAAATACCCTGAGTGATGCCGTAAAAAAAGAAAGAAAAAGAAAAACAGCGCTTCAGGTAAATTGGGGAATATTGAAAATGAATATGAACCAATTATTTTTTTTCTGGCATTTAAAGACAGCAAATTAAAACCATGCATCATATCGTAGTCATGGGTAAGATGTGCACATTTAAAAAAATATATATACTTAATTTATTTAAAGGTAAAAGATAGGACACACTATCAGCATAATATCAGTTTTTTTTAAATGCGTAGACAAATTGGCATTTGTTATTATATCTAGGAGGCTGTTGATTGGCATTTCACACAAAACTAGCTCTAGCTGTGGAAAGTTTTAAACTTCTCAATTCATTTTCTGTATGTCAATCTTGCAAGTGAATAGCTCCAGTATCCTGCATTAAGTGAATATAAATTAAATCAAATGTACCTCTTATTGCCTCACTCAGCATCATTTTGGATGGATGGCATGTTTACTGTTTATTTGCTAAAGACTGAGTTCATCTTCACTTGACATCTGGATGAGTCCGTGCTCTGCTCTCCTCAGATAACTAGCGGTTATTTCACCTGGACTGATGGCCCACCAACACTTTCTAATGTGGACATCAATATTCCTTTCGGTGAGTGTCAGGCCGTGTGATGTACAATCTGCCTCCTTAATTCCTCTCCTTACTTGTTTCGGTGTCCAGTTTCATTCTGTTACTTAGCTGTTTACTTTATTGCCTCTCAAACCTCTCAGGTAAGCTGACTATGATTGTGGGCCAGGTGGGTTGTGGAAAGTCGTCCCTGTTGCTGGCAGCACTGGGAGAAATGCAGAGAGTATCAGGAGCAGTCACCTGGAACAGGTTGGTTACAAGTTCACTGTTTTCTGTCTGTGTCAATCAACTCGGATACTTCAGTTAAAAACGTTTCAATCACTTTTAGAAACAACGTCTTCTGTGAAAATAATTGCGACCATCCCTTAAACATACATTTTCTAGATGGGTGCAGGACCATGATGCTTGTCATTGTTTGTCCTAATTATCTGATATTTATTGTGATTAAGTGTCTCTTGGGTCTACATTAAATGACGCTCTATGGAGGTTCTCCTTTAATAAGTAAAGACTGGTCTCAAAACAGTAAATATACAACAGTCACCCCAGTGTATCAACCATCTGCCCATGAATGTAATTACAAAGCAATAGCATACATGTGCCCTCAGGGAAACTGTATGTTACACAGTTCACTCTTGTAATGAAATTCAATCCAGGGGTGAGGTTAATTTGAAGAGAATTGCTTCTCATAGAGACCCGGACCACTCCGGTCGATATCATCTCAATGTGTTCAATGTCAAACTCTAACTCATACTTTTTTAACCTCTCTGGTAATTGGCTGTCGGGGAGCTTTTATTTATGTTTTTTCATGCACCAATAAATTCTATTTCCTTGACAAGGCAACGCAATTAGCATCAAAATCAGACCTCTTTCTATGAAATGGCAATATAACATAAATGGATTTGTAGGTCAGTGAAATAGAGCAGATATTGCAGATTTTATGGCTGATTGAGTGTAGAGGAACGTGAGGATCCTGTCATGCACCACTGACCCAAAATTAGTCAAATGCAGAAGGGGAAACATCCCAACAGACTCGATGTGGCTGCAGGCTAGAAACCCCTTCAAACAGACGACACCAACATACACCAGGCTAACTATTAACCTCTCATTTCCTTTAAAAAAATAAATAAAATCTCTTAAAGTTTTGGAATACATCTAGCTCACATGAATGTGCTCATTGTAAGTCACTTTGGACAAAAGTGCTAAGTCAGTGATTCCAGACCTTTTAAACTAGTGACTCCCCAGAGGAAATCGCTACTGGACCTCTTGTATAAGGTGGGAAATATCTGAGCAGTTTCATATATTTATATTCTAATTCTTTTTCAGAGCTTTTGCCCATATCAAGCATCTTTCTTTAGCTCAGTTGATAAGAAATGGTCATATGCGTGGACAGTAGTTTACTACATTTATCAGTAGCGTGATGGTAGCGTCACTATTTTCTGCATCACATTTCTGTAGCTTTGCTCTTTTATCGATCAAATCGTGCAGTAGCGTCCACACAAGCTACTTTTTCTGAATAATTTCTGAAGCTCAAGTGCAGCAGAGCTTTCATGCTGCAGTCTGTTTACTTGATGGAAAGACGTCAGAGGGTGAGGACTGAGAGGGACTGATCCTGAGGGAGCCGCCCTGGCTGTAAAATACACTGTTTAATATGTCAATACACTTCAGTCTACAATGTACCTTAGTGCAAGTCAGGTGCATATTGCTTCGGTGGTAAGGTGCATGATTGGATGTTAGAATTCAGTTTGCATTGATAATTGAATATAAAATATACATTATAGTGAAAATTATTTTATCAATCATTATATTATATTTTGTTAATATTAATAGCATTTACTTGGAATTATTTTCTTTCAATGAAAAATAAAAAAAGGATTATATTTAATGTAGTTAAACTGCTTTTACCATGTTGCTGTAACTTAGCTTGGTAGCTTAGCTCACTACAATTCCCAAGTAGCTTGTCCCATTCAGGTGGTCACTAAGGCCGAAAGCTAAAGAAAAACATAGCTTCACCGTTACATGTTCCCAAAGTCAAGAATTAAGTGAATTTATCAGTATTGATCTTGCTGTAGATTGTGGATAGTCAGTGTCAGCAGAGTAAACCCAGTAGATCTAGAAAAACCTGCAGAGCATGTTTGAAATAGCTCAGCTGAAACAAAATACTCATATTCCACCCAGTGCATTCTGGGAGTCATTAGACTCTGAGTATCTCGTCACCTCCCCAGGATAGTTCCACCATCACTCTCCATTTGTCAACAAAGTTCAGTTTCCCCTACTTGATTGTCTCTGACAGTCCCACTTACACTCACACAGACCCTCCTTCTGTCCTGATGCCAGGGCCGGGCTGGCATGCTCTCTGATATATGGTTGGATTGTGCACCCTGCCGGATGCCAAGCCCTCTCCGTTACCCAGGGAGAAACTAAGGAGCTGTCATTTAGACTTTGCTCTCCTGAAAGCATTCAGACAGATTAAGAGGAGTTTGTCTTTATGTTTCCACCATGTTTGTTGTTGTTATTGTTGTGCTTTGTTTCAAATCAGGAATATTTGTGGATGCAACGTCCTATCTTTGGAGGGTAAGGGTGTATGCGACACATTCAGCTCAGAACAAAACCCAGCAGATACAAACCGCTGAGATAAGAAATGCTCATAAAGCAAAAGGCGATAAGGAGATGAATAAGTGCAGCATGTGTCTGACAGGAGTAAACTGCATCGCTAATCAGAAGGATGAGCGAGCAAACGTTTCAGATTCATGAAGATGACCCCATCGACTCGTTTGTGGCTCTGAGAATCAACTGTAACTGATCAGCGGAGGGTGTTCATGTTTTCAGTGCTTTGCCTGAGCTCACCATGCTCCATCTGTTTATATAATCAAGTAATTAGAACTATTTTAGTTGCTTGACACATATCATGTGTTCCTCAGGAATTGTGCCCAGATTCTGAGCACTTAAACTTCTTGTCCAACTTGTCATAAACATTGAAATTTACCTCAAAACATATCTCATGTCCAGGTCGACTGCTCAGTCAACTGCATGGTTTCAAGATCAAGAATACACGTTCGATCTCAAACTTGTTAGAAGTTTTTTCTTTCTTTCACCTTTCATTGTAGTGTCACTTCTTTTCTTTTCACTGAGCTTTAGGGCAGTATATAACATTGTAAAAAAAAAAAAGGAACAATCAATACAATAACACAGCAGTACGACAACATCATCAGGAACAAGTTGTGCTTCCTGTGTTTAGTGTCTCTATTCGCTGTGATAATCGTTTGCTTTTGATAAACTCTGATTCATTTTTGATGAAATAAAACCTGTTAGACGGTCAAATGTCAGGTCATGCAGGGCGGCAGCTTACCTTTTCCATTTACAGACACGACCCTTCATTCCCCCCCCCGGCCCCCCCCACCCCCTCATCCCCTCTCCCGATCTCCAACCCAACCACCCTTTCTCACCCACCTGCTCCCACCTGCTCCTGTCTCCAATCTGCTCTCCCGCTCCTAATATGGCACGGAGCAGGGAGCCTCTGGGACTTCTCCGTCGCTAAAGTGGACGACTATTTGTAGCTCGACCTCAGTATCCAGTTAGAGCAGTGCAGGTTGGATACCTTGTTTAGAGTTCGGTCCAGAGTCTCCAAACTGGGCAGCACGGCCAGTTGTATAGCGAGGTTGTGACCCCAAACCGTGCCTGCTGAAGGATTAAACCGCATCACGTCGACTGGCTGAGCCCCTGTCCTAAAATAGAGGGTGAAACGAGCACTTAACTATGAAGTATATTGTTTGTAGCTGTGTTTCAGTTATTGAGCTGAAAAAAGAAACAAGAAAAGGCCTTTCTTTAAGAGAGTAAAATGAATGGTTGTTGACAAATAGGGCGGTAATTATAAGGCGTGGTCATCACAATGAACATGCACCGTTACTCCCGTCCTCATTATGGACTTAAAGTTGTAAATGGGCGTTTAAGTTAATTAAAGACAGTTAGAAACTGTGGGAAGTTCCTCAGCCTGACTTTGGTGATTAGACTTGAGTTTTTTTGCTGTTGATTGAAACTATCTTGTATGACGCCCTCATGAATTCTCATCTAACATAACTTTGAGGTGCTGTTTTGCATGAGGGAGAAATAGCCCTTCATTTAGAGATGAAAGTTGTTGGTGTGATTACCCTCGCTGCATGGCTGCAGGATGAAGACAATCAGCCCTCCGTCAGCCCTCCGTCAGCCCTCCGTCAGCCCTCCGTCAGCCTTCAGTGTCTTTCAAGGGCCATTAGGTGATGAGGTCATTTTCTCTAGGGGTGCTCTCATTGTTTATCCTTGATAACTGAGGAAATTTCCATCCTGCTACAAAAACTTCAATTTGATATTTGACGTGATGATTTTGATGTGGTTATCTTACCACTTTCTTTTCAGACCTTCTTAAGAGTATTGATTTTCCACAATGCCCATATCTGATTTTTGTTTTACTTGTGACACAATTGAAATGAAAATGTAGACAGATTTCCTTTCTGGAAAACCAGGCACAGACGGTATTCCTTTAGATATCCTGGTGCACGGTTTTGGAAAGCCAGCCTACATAATATTAAGAGCTCGCTATAATTGCAAACGTAATTTTTTAATGTCAAATGCGTCTTCTTTTCTTTCCTTTTGTAATTTGTTTATGACAAATGAGCAATACTGCATTGCTCTTTCTATTTTGAGAATCCCTTGTTTTCCTTTTTATTTAAATGCCTTTTTCCCATCCACAACAACGAAGCTGGTATTGTTTTCACCTTGTGAGTCTGTGTGATATCAAAAAGCACCGCAGAAGCAGTTTTGAGTTCTTTGACAGTTTATTTGTCTGTGGACAGATCTTACCACCAACACAGCTTTGCAACTGTGTAAGACGCAGCCACAAAACTTTACAGCTGAGCAATTGAGATCAAAATGAAGGTCGAGCACAGGAAGTAGGGTATAGGAACTTTACGCCTATGGCCAGATTTGGCATTTCTATTTTTTTTTTTTATTAAGAATAAAATTACTGAATTGCCTAAAACTAATTCAACTGCAGCCCAAAAAGTCAACACTTATATTTTGTGGAAAAACTAACAATGGAAATAAATTAATATTAGAAAATATAATTTTTCAGTTATTCAAGACAAATCACAAAAATGATTATATATATAAAACAATAAATAAATGAAAATAATCAAATAGATGTACAGCTAAATAAAAAATGTTTAATGTTACATCATTTTTTTTGTTTTCTAAAATTCCCAACCTCTGTTTTATAGGTCTTTAATTCAGTTTAACGCCTCCTGTTTAGAGTTGACGACACCATTCACTTTAGTGTCTTTATTATACAGTCATACAGTGTTGTTTACATGTATGTTTGTGGCATGTTAGAGCTTCTAAAATATCAGTCACCAGTTCTCTTCCTAGCAGCTGTGATCTTACTGCTGCTGCAGTTAACTGGGGTGTAAATCAACGTTCGCTCTTCGAGAGTCACCTTCTCAGGACGAGAGAGGTGTCAACTTGGAAACCTAAAAATACACCACAGTTTCTACTGAGCGTAGGCAAAACTCCGAACAGCCAATCAGATCTTAATGAATTTAGATGTTACAAGTCTGAATGTGAATAGTTATGTGCGTGTGTGCGTGTGTGTGTGTGTGTGTGTGTGTGTGTGTGTGTGTGTGTGTGTGTGTGTGTGTGTATGAGTGTGTGTGAGTGTGTGTGTACTATATGTGTGTACACTTTGAGGCACTAAATAAAAAAAAATAAGAGTTTTTGTGAGTTTAAAAGCATTTTTTTTTCATAACCAGACTTCGTAAATATTCCCTGCTGGCATTTGGAAATTTACATTATATTTTTTAATGTGGAACAAAGGCAGTATTGTTAGATACACTTCGATTTATATATGTCCTTCCTTTATTTTCTGCAGCATGCCAAACGTGGATTCTGAGGGAGATGAAAGGTAAGTTGGAGGAAAGAAAAGAAGAAAATAAATCCAAATTATCATGTTTTTTTTTTTTTGCCTTTAAAAGACCATTTCAAACTTGCATGAACATCTGCAGACAAAAGTCAGTTTGAGTCAAAAACATTACAAAATATTGGCAGCCTGGATTACAGGAATATTTTCCAAGTGCAAACATTCTGCAGTGCACTATTTTTAAAGATGGGAGAGACATTCAGTTCAGCTGTTGCACATAAACAATAATGAAATGGACACTATAAATGCCTATTTAAAAAAAAAGCTCTGTTGACAATTCATAATTATCACTGGTTTAGATAACGCTAATAGTGGTGTTATTGTCAGTGGCTGTTTCTGTCGAACCAGCCTCTGACAAAACGTCTAGCTCTGTATTTATTGATAGCGTTATATTTTAAGTGTGGGTGTCTACAGAAAAAATAATTGTCTGGTGAATACCGGTAGAGGACAACACATGTGTTTGTTTACATAGTGTGGGCACAGTGAATCAAGACCTTTTCAGTGTGTAATGTGAACAAAATACTCTTACGTCAATTTAAGACTAATTTAATATTGTTTACATTTGCGTAAGTACAATTTTGTAAACAGGGCTTTTCCTGGACTGATCAAATTAATAATATGGTATAAGATGGCCTCAGCGGCCCCTTTAATTATAAATATATATATATTTAATATAAGTAACAAAACAAAAGGTCAGATCAGTGTTTCTGGTAATTTGATAATTCTGCAAGTTAATAAAGACAGCAATACATTCATACATTTTTGGAAGTTTAATGTTTATTCAGTGTTTGAGCAAGTGTGCTCAAATCATTCTATTCTCATCTCTCAAGCCCTCTGACGTTGCAGTTATAGCGCAGCTTGCAAAGAGAGACATACACGAGATGAACAGGATACCAGCGAACAGCTACAAACACCCCGTCGAGCACAGACCTCGTGTTGACGTACTAATCTGAGCAGGAGGAATCAGATCCTCTGAGAACTGAATGCGTCAGAGTCCTAACACGTTTATGCTGATTTGCATATCAGCAAATTACAGTAAGAAAAAGGAAAGGGGCGGAGGCGTTATTTTTAGGGAGGATAAGATGACAGCTAATGATAGATGTGTTCATATAGGGCAGTTGATGGCCTGTTTGTATTTGGCCTGCTGAGCAATTATTGCCATAGTGAGGGAAGAATATATGGGTTAGTGTGTGTGTTTGTTTTCTGTTAATCATTTCATGACAAAGGTGCAGTCAATAATCTGTTTATTTTAGAGGGAACAGTATTTCCTATTTAATGTTTTTTGTTTGTGTGTGTTTTTTCTCTGCAGTCCCACTGACAGAGATGCAGCAGGTGACGGAGAAATCAGGTGAGTTTAGACAACAGTATGCTACACAGCAGGTGGTCTCCATGGAGACGCATCACCATTATCAGCAGCGCAGAAAAGCAATCCTCATGCTTATCTAGACGATAATAAAAAACAAGATATTCCTTCTGCTCACATATTTACCCTCCTCAGGTGCATATTGACTTCACAAACACACCACATTCTAAAATGATCTCTGGACCAGTTCTTTATGGACTGGAGTTGTTATTATGCACCTCTAGCTTCTGAGGCTGAGGAGACCCTGTGGTCCAGAGGTTACAGGTTACAGTTCATTAATCATTGTCTGAAACAAAAAACTGAATAAGAAGTAGAATTTGAACATAAAGAACGGATTATTGATTGTACGACACTTTTGCATGTGTTTCCAAACCTCTGGTAGGAAGAGAGGTGCTGTGGCCTACGCTTCCCAGAAGCCCTGGCTGTTGAACGCGACACTGGTGGAGAACATCACCTTTGAGATGCCCATGATCAAACCGAGGTAAGACCTCATACCTGCACCAAACCAGTGGCTTAAAAAATGCTGCAATGAAGGTTTTATCTGTTTAAACTCTGCTGAGCTTCTCCACAAAGAGATGATGAGAAATTAGAGGAGAGAGTTTGGTATAGGCAATACTCTCCCTAAATAAAGAGCATGCAACGTTTATACAATTAGAAAATTGTATAAACATCGCCGTCTAATAAGGACGTTTCTATGCTAATATTTGTGGGCCCCATAGTATATAATACAGCACACACCACTTGGGAGAGGGCTGTGCTTGTGCCTATAGAGCTAGGGTTACAATATCGTAACCTTCGTTCTAACTCACACATGCTCCACCTTCTGCTGGACTGTATGGATATAGTGGGTGGTGCACGATGAATGAACGCTCTGCCGCGACATAATATCGCCACGCTGCGTGTAGAGTGTGCGCGTACCACAGTGGGAGGGTCTCCTACCCATAGAGTCTAGTTGAGGGCGGAGCCTGTGTGAGTTAGAACAATATTCATCACAGGTCCCTGGCAGATCCATATAGGATCTCTGTAAACCCAGAGGCCGCCAGGGCTCAGCAACCAGAAATACACTTAATTCATCACACACAAATGAGTGGGATGAAGTGCAGAAAGAGGAGCAAGCAGAAGGACAGATTTATTTGCCGACATTTGTATTAGAATGCAGTAGTTTTAGCTAGTTTACCTGATAAACTGCCAACTTTGTTGATTTGTCAAGATCGCATTCCAACATCCTGATTTCAAAGCAAGTTTTAAGCATTTTAGTTTCTCTTGAAGTCTATGTTTATGGATGTGCTCCACAGTGAACTACTTTGACATTCAGAGTTGTTAGTTATAACACAGTAATTAATGTGTTGTCAGATCAAGCTGTTAAGCTAAACTAGAGTCAATAACCTTCCTGCTCCCTGAGGCCTGTGGTAAATTGGACGTGTTGATGCCTAATTAAGTCCACAGTCCAGTGAAAAAAACCAAAGTGTGCCTTCCCAAATGACCTGTTTTGACACTGAGACAACCCGAGCCAGGATTTGTCTTGGCTGAAGGTGTCTTTTCGTTGAGTAGAGTTTCTCTAGTTTTACTTACTCCTGGCTCAATAACATATGTTGTTTTCGACCTACGTGAGCACAATCAAAAACACACACATTCTCTTTTAATGACTTCCACTCAAACACAATTACTCACGCTCCTCACAACAAATGGTCTTTCTGAAAGGTCAGTTGCTTGGATTTATGGTTGTAGCCGGCTCTCTTTGAGTCTAATGGACTGTTTTCATGAAATACATCTAATGAACCGCTTTGCTTTGTTACTGTGGAGATGTTTGCCCAACCTGCGCTGCCTCTGGTCGCTGTCTCCTTTGTCTTTCTCTTTACACATCTCCTTCTCAACGTTCTGTCCCTTCGGCTGTCCGTTAAGGGCAGCAGCATCAGGTGTTTTAAAAGAAAGATGCTGTTGGGTTCAAGGCTGAAGTAATAGACCTTTTACACAGCAACTATTTTAACATGAAATAGTAGTGTAGACACAGTTGTTACCAATGATACTAAGGTTCAGCTCAAACAGAGTAAAGGTGCTGCTATTGTGTATGATGGCTCACTGGAAAAGTATGCTAAACTAAATGGAACAGAAACTAAATTCCATAAATTAAACCTGTGTTTACCTGCTATTTCACGTCAATATGGCTGCTATAAAAAAAAGGTATATTGGCCATGTTTTCTGCAGTGTCACACAGTTATTTCAAGCTTTTAAAGTTGATAATGAATATTTTGTCTGCACCTGCCGTGATGCATCATTTCTGGCTCAGGAAGTAAAACGCTGCCTATATGTGTGACCATGTTTATAGCTTAGCTTTTCTACAGTTTTTTTTATATTACACTTTATTTTTAGCCAATTAGATAGATAGTCCATTTGTAGCATGCAAACATTTTAAATTAAGATGCTGCTACACATCAGCATGTTAGCATTGTCACTGGGAGCATGGTAGCATGCTTATGTTATTTAGATCAAAGCACCTCTGTGGCTTAGTACAGACTCACAGAGCTGCCAGCATGGCTCTTAGTCTTAACATGGTATTTTACAATTAGCTTGTCCTTTTACGGTGCAGAGTTTTGACTTAAGGTGTGTCTTACAATGTCCTGTTTAAAAGACATTCAGTACTGTAGCCATGCATCTGGAACAATATTTGCTCAGGTGCTGTGCTCCAAGAGATCTGACTCGTGCCTGGATCGTTGTGATTTGTTAGATAAGATTATCCAGCTGATAAGGGCACATCTCATTAATTAATATAAATCAACCTATTCTGGCCAGTGATCCCATATTCTAGGTCACAATGTTCTCAAAGCTTTAGCAATTACAGAACTGCCAAGCTGCCATGTACAACTGAGGCTGGCTTTGTGTCTACTGCAGTTTCAAGACCATGGGGGTAGATCCAAATGGATGATACAGAGATGGCGATGAACATGAATAAATGACTGATGCGACAATTTATTTTGTTCCCAATGTGTCTCTGTGCTCTCTGAATCTGTCTCTCTCCTCTTCCTGTGTCTGTTGAAGCAAGTCTGAGTGAATGCTCAGGGCAAAATCTTTGAAGTTAAACCACAGCGGCTGCTGAAACTTGTTTCTTCTTTTGTTTTCAGTGTTTGTGGCTCAGTTCCAACTTCCATTATGCATACATATCAGCAAATTATATATAATATATTTATCATTCAAATGAATTTACTGTCTAGAGGTTAATGGTGAGCAGGCCCATGGTTTTCCTTCTGGCTGGTATTAGCAGCTGCTTTCTGTTCTTATATGTATTCTGTCTCTGTTTCGGTCTGTCAGGTACAACGCGGTCATAGAAGCCTGCTCTCTTCAGCCTGACATCGACATCCTTCCACAGGGAGACCAGACAGAGATCGGTGAGCGGGTCAGTGAAGTTAATGATTTTCTTAGAATTCCTCTGTGGTCTTTTTATATCACAGATCTAACACAAAACAAATTACAGATCCCATTGTGGCTCCCTGTATTGCAGAATCCTTTGTCATCGTTACTGTGCAACCAAGATTCGATGTAAGTGTGTAGGGAGCTGGACTGACCTTGTTCAGCCAAAGCATTGTCCTGTTGGATTTCATCACGCGCCAGTAATGCGGGAAATAAGCTGTGAACTCCTTTGTTACTCTGGGGGCGACTGCCACACACATTTACTGGTTTTATCATGTTGTTCAATCGTCTTTGTTGTAAAATCTTGTAATAAAGTTGTCTACCCTCTGATGCAGGGTATCATCCTGTCAGGGGGACAGAAACAGCGTATCAGCGTAGCCAGAGCCTTGTACCAACAGACCCATGTGGTACTTCTGGTGAGTCTTTGTCTTCACACACACATCTTCGATCCAAAGAATGGTTTCAGTTGTTGGATTGCATTGAACTAGTCGTGTTAGTGGACAAGTCTGTTGGTATTCACAGTGAAACATTGTGGAGCTTTAAAGTGTCAGATGTGATACTATTTCTGATGGCTTCCTACGTGAGAAAAATAGCAACATGCTCTCTTAAGCTCAGCTGCAGGGCTTAAGGAGCTCAATGCAACTTTCAACTGACACTAGGAAATGTCAGTTTCTTTTGGATTTTATTGCCTCTCATTTATTAATAATCACTTTGTATTGTTTGTAACTACGCCTTCATTATCAATTGATCTGCAGATACATTTCTCGATAAATTGTTTAGTCTATGAAATGTTAAGAAATTGTGATAAAAAATAAATTAATAAAAGGCCACAATGATGTTTCTCAATTTGCTTGTTTTAGACTGAAGTCTAAAGTCTTAAGATTCTCAATTTACTGTCATATACGATGAAGAAATAACGAGCAAATACTCACATAAAAAAAAAGGTGAATTTTGACCTTTTCTGCTTGAAAAATGACTGGACCGATCAATCAAAGTAATTTACTTCTGTGCATTAGTCAGGCCACTGTCAGTCAAATCTAATCAAACAACACATACACACACTCCACAAGAAAATAACAAGTTCTTGATTAAGAAAATCTTAATAAATAGTAACTAAGGATTTTTATATCCAAACTTTGATCGATGCTTATTAAGTCATTAATATTTAATGTTATAGAGAAATACTTATTTTCACCCAGTACCTATTTAATCTATGTTGTCTATTTATGCATTTTTTTAGGATGACCCATTCTCTGCCTTAGACATCCATCTGAGTGACCATCTGATGCAGGATGGCATCCTCAAGCTCCTGCGAGAGGAGAAGAGGACGGTGGTGTTGGTCACACACAAGCTTCAGTATCTACCACAAGCAGACTGGGTAAGACCTCTGTGTGTGTGTGTGTGTGTGTGCGTGTATCCGTGTATGCGTGCATGCTTGCGTGTGTGTGTGTTAAACAGAGATATTTGTAGCTATTGTCTCAACTGACTGAATAAACGGTATATTTACAGACACTTTTACTCTGTAATAGTCTCACAAAATGATAAGATTGTCCATTTTGGATGCTCTTATATTATTCATGATGTAAATATTACATTTGGAAATGCACACAGTTTATCTCAGAAAGATTCCAGAGCCCATAAAGATTGATTTCCAGCATCAGCTAATACTAAAGATTGCATTTCCTCTTCTGTCTCCGTTTGTGTATGTGTTTTTATTAGATCATTGCCATGAAAGATGGCACTATCCAGACTGAAGGGACTCTGAAAAACATCCAGAAGTCTGAGCCTGAACTCTTTGAGCAGTGGAAAACGCTGATGCACAGACAGGACCAGGATTTTGAGACGGTAATTAATTACTGGACATTCGAAGGGCTGATGAATCCTTAATCACCGTATTTAGATTCTGGAGAGTTGCATACAATCCAGTGCTGCTTGGAATGACAGTTTGATTACCTGGATAATTGCTTAATGTCTCACCAGTTTGTTTTCTTTTCTTTATACCTCCTCTAGGAGACAGAGGCAGCTAGTATGACAGATCTGGAGAGGAAAAACCTTCGGAGGGCCATGTACTCCAGAGAGGCCGCCAGGACGGAAGAGGACGAGGAAGGTGAGAAGTCACAGGAAACAACAGCTTGATTTCCATATTTGCATGACTGCAGTCAGTCCTTTACTGATTTCAGTCTGATTATAATAAATGTGCGTGTATACTGATAATAATAGTAAAGGCGGAGTATCATCTCCCTTCTCCTGTTGTGTGTATTTGCTGAGGAGCAGCACCTCTTACATTACATTAAATTCTAAGCTGAACAGCTTAGAATTTAATGTAACACCTGCTGCAATAATTTGAATTATTCCAAATTCCCTGTATACCATTCTCATCCCTTGTTCATTATTTATTATTATGACATGTCTAAGTAAAAAAAAAAACATGACACGGGTGTCAAATGCTCCAGACCTTCTTCTGGGGCTGTTGTGTCATGACTTGGCTTCTTTCAGCAGCAACCAGATATGACACCACCTTCTCTGTTGCAGCCTCCTGATGTGGCCAAACACTGAATCTGATCCTTTATCTGTATGTGTCTCTGCTGTTGAATGTGCAGCTGTAGTGGAAGGGGCTAAGGTGCAGTGGCTGTACTCTTTATCTGTATTCTGTGTTGTCTCCCGTGTGCTGGTGGCACCCCTGAGTGGACTTGTGCGATGGCTCCAGCACCAAGTGCTGCTCTCATGTTCGAACGAGCAGGTGTGGCCAGAAAGCATGGACGGAAAACAAAGTCTGTGGCATTGTGACGCTGCAAGCAACCCGCAGCTGTGGCAGCTTCTCCCACCATCTTAGAATCTCATCACGCATTATTTTCCCCCAAAACATTTGTCACTCCTGCTCCGCAAAACCTACTTAATGCCAGCATGATTGCACAGTAGATGACGGTAGCTAAAGTCTGTTTAGCCCTGCTAGTCATCCTCCCCCTTTTTTTTTCCTCCCCCACTCTTTTCCTCCCCCACTCCCCTGCTCCTGCGTGGACTCCCACATGTAGCCTGGTTCTCCTAAGCTTGCTGCATGAATTGGTGTGATATGTAATTACATCCAGGGTGGGGAGGAGGTTGGAGGTCGTTAACAAGCTCCTCAACCCCAGTCAGTGTGTCATGGCTGCTCCGTTGCCCCTGAAAGAAAATGCCATTCATGTGAATAAGCATTTGCTTGGTGTTTAAGAACGTGAATATAGATGCTGTCGCCTTTAATTTAGTTTCTCTGCGGTTGCTCCTCTCATTTGGCCCTCTTTCCCTTTGTCAGTAGATGTTCTTCAGGAGAATCTGAGAAATGTGTCAGAAAAGGTGATGGAGAAAAGATAATTATATATTTAGGAGGAGGAGGAACGTCAGAAAGGTCAGGGAGCACATGAGCAGTGAGTCAAAGCAGAGGAGACCACATTTAAATACAGAAATAGTCTTCTATGTAAAGCACACATAATTCACATTCATGCATTAAAAAAATTCAATCATTTCCTCCCGAAATAAATCTATAAATCACTTTCCAAAAAAACTAAACCAAGACTCTTGAACATTTTAACTCGTCTCTGTCTCGATCCCAGAGGAATCTATTGAGAGTGACGATGACGACGACCTGTCGCAGGTCATGCGTCAGCGGGCCACCATCCCCTGGCACTCCTGTGGCACCTACCTGTCCTCCGCCGGGGTCCTCCTGCTCTCCCTGCTGCTCCTGTCTCAGCTCCTCAAACACACCTTCATGGTCGCCATCGACTACTGGCTGGCACACTGGACGTCAAACGTCATCGCGGCCAAGATCGCAGCGACGGCTCACAACAGTACCGTCGTTCAGGTGAGGGGCTGGACTGGATGATTTCTGTTTGAGATTATTTGTTGTTATGTGGCCTGAAGTCAAGAAGTATTTTCCTGCTTTATTGTCACTGTCTTTAAGGGGATATGTTTCAATCATTTTATTTGTTTTTCCCTCAAAAAGGCCCCACATTCTCTAGCTGTAGCTTCTGAATGAGGATGCACTGCTTTTCCAATCTTATCTCCAATCTTTGCATTTTCTGTAAAGTATTGTATAGTTTGGGATCTTTGGCCCTTCAGCAGTCTGAAGGGCCAAAGATGTATCAAAATGTATCAAAATGAAATGATCTGAGGAAGTCAAAGCTTGGGATTTTTAGACTTCTGACACTTCTATTTTGAAGTCGAAAAGGAGGTGTAACATTGTGTTATGTGATAGTATACTGAATATCTTTAAGTTTTTTACTGTCGGTCGGACAAATCAATCAATTTGATCATTGCAAGCTTGAGAAAATTGCTACGGCATTTTTCACCATTTTAAGACATTTTATAGACCAAGCAATTAATCAATAAATTGCAAAAAATAGTCTGAACTTTATTCAACAATGAAAATAATGGTTGCAGACCTATTCTTTTAGACCATGCTGGAGTGCAATTCCATCACAATTTTCACACTAATTCTCCTGTGAATCTCAGTTGAGCAGCGCTGACCTAAAACACAAACACAGACACTGCCAGCTCCAGATGGAGCGTTCGCTAACGCACCCTGAAGCAACTGCAGCTCAGACTCATCTGCATGTTAGAGAAACAACATTGATGGAGTCTCAGAGAAAGGAAAAGTAAGCACGCAGAACTTTGTTTCATGTAGATTGGTCGAAATACCTGCAGAAATCATATACATAAATGATCTCTGAGGCTTTCAGTCACAACTGATATGACCTGAAATAAACCCTTTTCTTAATTAAGAAACAACGGAATGAAGTGTGTGTGTGGGTGAAAGATAATTTGTCACCTACATGAACTTCTTCACCGTCATTCAGTTTAAAGTCTTTCGACAGCAACCTCTTCCCCAATATAGTCTCTGACTGGCACGCGCGCACGCACGCACTCACGCACGCACGCACGCACGCACGCACGCACACACACACACACACACACACACACCCACACACACACACACACACACACACACAAACACATTCAGAGAAAGCAGAGAGTAGCGCACACACTCTCGCTCAGATACACAATATCAGTACCGGCGAAGGTTAAGCTGCTTCGTTCACACATCGAGGTCACACCAGCTGTTGGCAGCTTATCACGTTCCAGGACCAGTGAAGCAACTCTATTATTAACAGTTATATATATATACATATATTCTCTACGTGTCCGTCCTGTGAAAACACGAAGTCCCATTTCACAGTCATGCAGAGGCTAAAGACGGTCAACTGGGATTTGGGGAGTTTGAAGTGCACTGTGTCCTCCTGTCGTATACAAACAGAGCAGCCGTTGCCAGGTTTATCTAATCTGCGGTGTGCTGGAGACAAATTCATGAGGGGACACTCAGAAGTCCTGTTCTGCTATCAAATACAACTTCTGGCACATTACTGACACTAAATGGAACTGCCAGGTTGCTGCCTGACAGCACAAGGAGGAGGAGAGTTATTGCTGAAGTTCACAACATACATTTTGCAAGTGGATTGACGAAGAGTTTTGTGAGGAGTGCAGATATGCAAGAAAAAAATATTGCAATACACAAAAAAGTTAAATGTAGAAGTGCTACCGGCCCACTCAGCACTGGGTGTGTGAATACTAATGAATAGGTATTCTAAAGGTATAAAAGTTTGATTCAAACTCAATGAAATCACAGAAAGACATAGGTGGTAAATTGAGGCGAAAATGGAGAAGCTCAGGCAAAAACAACATCTCTAAACAAAAAGTTTAAATGTTGCCAGATCAGCTTTTAAAGCTTCGCTGACTTCTGTCACATTAGACCGGCTACAGAGTTTAATTATGTTTATAACTGCAGTACAAGCAAACCCCAGCTCTCTCTCACTTTCTCAAACACACCTACACACACACACACACACATACACACCATTACAGTCATGTCTTTAATAACTCTCTCTCTCTCTGTAGGGCTTTCATTCGTGGTATCTGTCAGTGTTCAGCGTGCTGTGCTGCCTGGGCATCGTCCTGTGTCTGGCCACCTCCGTGGCTGTGGAGTGGACCGGCATCAAAGTGGCCAAAGAGCTGCACCACGACCTGCTCAACAAGATCATCCTGGCCCCCATGAGGTTCGACACTGTGTGTGTGTGTGTGTGTGTGTGTGTGTGAGAGAGAAAGAGATGTGAGCTCGCTGATACGGATACTGTGTGTTTGCTGAAACAGATCATTTAAACAGAGAAACAATGGGTAAAAGCATCTTTTTTCACTCCATTACTCAGAGCTACAGAGCACCATCTGCTTTCTTTACACAAAACCTAGGAGACATCGCTTACATAATTATGACGCTCACATGCACACAACACACCTGCATGTACTGTATATACACTCACAAACACAGCTAAATAAACAGATGCATTTCACATCAAATTATTCATTCAACATCTGAGCAGATGCATGTTGAGTATGTTTGTCTTATTGTAGACATGTGGAGATATTATTATGGCCTCTAGGCTTATAGGAGGAATGTAATCTGAGAAAATCAAACCGTTTTTGAGGTTAAATTATAAAATGGATAAAGGGTCATTTAAACGTTTTCATCCATCCAGGCTGTTTGAGACGACTCCGCTCGGCAGCATCCTCAACCGCTTTTCCACCGACACAAACACAATCGACCAGCACATCCCCACCACCCTGGAGTGCCTCTCCCGCTCCACCCTGCTGTGTGTGTCCGCTCTGGGCGTCATCTGCTACGTGACCCCCGTCTTTCTCATCGCGCTGCTGCCGCTGGCCGTCACCTGCTATTTCATCCAGAAATACTTCCGGGTGGCCTCCAGGTGAGCCGTGTGGGACGGAGGGACCGATGTCACTGACGTGTTGTTCACTGTGTGTTTTCATTTCAATTCATTTTTTCATTCAACAATTACAAACAAACAACACAGGATAAGGTTTTAAAGGCTCATTCTGGTGTTTTATTTTTGACTTAACATATTTGAATTTGACTTTTTCTGCTTGAAAATAGATTTCCCATAAGGGTACAGACTTTTTGGCGAATAAAATTTGATTTATTTTGTCAAAACAGGATGTAAGATTTGTCCTTTTGGCCCTGTTTCCACCAGTGCTCTGGTGCATATATTTCCTCTATATAATAGACGTCCAATGCAAGTGGCTGTACTGTACATGCCTGAGAGTGGGATGCATGTCACAGTGAAGCCAGTGAAATTACTTTTCATTTGATTCAACTGTTCTCTGAACCTGCTCAACCGTGCAGTTCTGCTTTCCTCGCCACTCCGACCTTACAACCTTTGATATTATTTGAACTTTGCTTGAGTTGAGATGTCCCTCTCTAATGTGTCCTCTGTCTTCTGGTCAGGGACCTGCATCAGCTGGAGGACAGCACCCAACTCCCTCTACTCTGCCACTTCTCTGAGACAGTGGAAGGTCTCACTACTATAAGGGCCCTCAGGTGATTATTAACAACAGGTCAAACCACCTTAACTGGATGAGAGATAATATTATTGTCCAACATTGTTGAAGAGGGATATAAACTTGAAAATGTGCTTCTTGTTACGCTAAAAGTCTGTTTTCTCTTTGTTTCTCTTTGCTCACCTTCAATCTCAGTTAAACGCATCACGAGATGATTTAGTGACATCACAACTAAAATGCAACTTGATGTGGGAACTTGAAATCTCCATTGCATACTGTGAATGGACTTTTCTGTGAAGATGTCTTGTGTCCAGCAGTTAAAAGTTTTGAAACAAAAGTATTTGCATATTCACAAATTCAAATTGTTTCAATAAGGTAGATGTCATTTTAAGAATTTAACTTTTTTTTAGGAAAAAGCCTGTTGCAAATGCATAAATTACATTATCCTTTTTTTCTCTTCCAACATGTTCGGAGGTTGATATGTTTGATATGTTGTCTCTACAGTCAGAAATACCTAATATTTTCACTGCAATTTACACATTTTCTTCTCAAATGTTGTAACTGTGTCATTATTACTATTTTACTTCCTGTAAAGAGGATGATATATATCTATCATTGAAAACACAAGTCCAGAAGTTAAATAATTCAGATAATTCAGTACATTATTATTAGTTATATTGCTGACACATGTCAGGCTCTCGGAAACAAACAGAAACGTGTCTTTTTCCATCGGCAGGTATGAGCCCAGGTTCAGACAGAGGTTGCTGCAGTTCACGGACGCCAACAACATCGCTTCTCTCTTCCTCACAGCAGCCAACCGTTGGCTGGAGGTCCGAATGGTAACGATCTGTCTCCTGTTCAGTTCAATCCTGTTTATTATTTGTCTGACAGCTGCTGTTGATGTTGCTGACTCCCTCTGTTGGGACCTTGGAAAAGCTGAATTACTCACTCATTTTTATTAAGATCCCATTCTGTGTTCTTAAAGTGATGTTTTATGTATCGACTGCATGTGCCTTGCAGCTCATTTGGCTTCTTGTGTTTCACAGTTTGAAAGAGGAGATAACCGTCAGGTGTTAATGGGTTCATGTGCAGAGATGCAAAATAAAACAAACGGGGCTTTTTGGCAGCACGTCCGTCTTTTTTGTGTGTAGTGACAATAAACGGATCTACGTTGGTGGATCTGCTTTTTTTTAATTCATAATTTTGCATTATCTTCCTGCTGTGAAGTTGACATTGTCTCTTTCTACAGGAGTATATTGGAGCCTGTGTTGTGTTGGTGGCAGCTGTAGCCTCCATCACTAACTCTCTCTACAACCATCTGTCTCCCGGTCTGGTGGGGCTGGGACTGACATACGCACTCATGGTGAGAGAGAGTGTGTGTGTGTGTGTGTGTGTGCGTGCGTGTTTTATTGGTTGTTTACATCAGTCTTCAAGGATATTATAGGTGGTTTGGCCCATTTTAGCTGCAAATTGTGCATATTCCACATGATTACCAAACTTTTTATATTTATTTACCAATTTAGAATTCCATTTTTTCTTCTACTCTTAGTATATTTTGAACGTATATAACTCATTACTTCGGGTTTTGATTATAAGGAAGAATTTATCTGATTATATTGAAAAACAATTACCATTTCTTGTTTTTTTCATACTTGGTGGGATACATATGGAGAGATTTATAACGAGAACAACTTCAGATGCACAATCAGTGGCTAATTGAATTTCTTGCAGCAGAAAATATGTAACATCTGCCTGAAAATCTGTTGAAACAGATGTTGAAGATGTTTGTAAAACTTCTTTCTCTACATATTGTTTCTGTCCAGTGAAAAGGATTTGTGTTTTCAAATCTGTTGAATTTAACATTTTCAGATAAACTGAATAGTTAAACGTTGAGAACATGCTTCTGCTCTCATGTTTCATAGACAGCTGGACTGTCTGACAAGTATGTGCCGACAGTGACATTTAACCAACTCTTCAAAACTCTCCCCCCCCACCCTCCTCCTCCTCCTCCTCCTTCTATGTATCAGGTATCCAACTACATGAACTGGATGGTGCGTAACCTGGCAGACATGGAAGTACAGCTTGGCTCAGTCAAGAGAATTAACGGCCTGCTCAAAACTGAACCGGAGAATTACGAGGGACTGCTCAGTGAGTCCAGCAACACACTCACAGTTCCATCTTAAATTAAACCTCCTTTCAACAATTCAACCGCTGTACATTTGTGGTTCCATGTCTGAGGTTTTTGGCTGCAGCAAGGCAAGGCCAGCTGTACAAGTCTGTCACTGACTGACTAAGTCACTGAGTGAGTGATGAAATTACACCAATGGCCACTTTCAAAATGAATAGGCTGTGTTTTTTTTTTTTCCTCTGTGATCAATCAACCTCGATGTAGTTGCTGTATACACTTTATTAGCCTGGACCATGAACATGCGCCTGCAAGTTTACGTGGCCGAGGATATCTACGTTAAGTATATAAAGCTGACAAATCTGACTCTGATGAGCCGATCTCTTCCTGAGTGGTGTTTTATTCAACCTGTTATGTTATCAAGGCCTTATGTTGCAGATGTTTATCCAGTCTGTCTTAAGAATCAGGAGTTGTACATTCTTTGCGCTCTTTGTTTTTATTATATTACCTCCACATAGTTTGTTTCTCACCACAGGCTTTATGTTCACGAGCCCAGCGTTGAGGCCAGATTGCAGTCAGATGAGCTGCCAACTGCATCAGGACTGGGCCAAACACACTTTTTGTAATTTTGTGGCCAGGCTTACTTGAAGCACCTGTGGCGCACTTGGGCACGAGAAGGGATCAGTAAAACTGCATAATTATGTTATGGCTGTTTGAGGCTTTTTTCAATCACAACCAATCACATTCACTACTTTCACCTCCTTTGATGAGTCGCCTCTCCCTGTGATGACGCCGTTTGGGAATCCTGTCGAGGTTTCCTCAGAGCCAAACTTATTGTAGTTTGGGACTTTTATTTAATTAGACTATTTTGTGAAGTTTAGTTTTGAACAATGTCTGTCAAATCATGATGCTTCTCACAGTTGCACTATGATAAAAAAAAAAAAATGTGGAGCAGCAGATCTGCCGTGTGTAATTCTGGCTTTAGAGCGACATCATCTCTTCAGTTAGAGACTGCAGATGGAGCGGATATCTGCTGCCTTCATACAGTTGTACAGAGTAACCAGAGTAAATTAAAATGCATTCGGTATAGTACGACTAACTGTCATGACAGCTGGCATTATGCCATAACCACTGGTAAAAAAAATGCCAAACTAATTACCCACAGTGACTGGACAATAACATTTTAGATGAGTAATCCAGGACAACAAAACAGCCAGAAGGGACTTTGGAAAAAGGCCAGTGCCTTTTAGCATTAAAATACTTTGGGATAAATAAGGGGAAAGCTGAAATCCACTGATGTTTCTGCGTCTGTCTCAGCTGTGTCTCAGGTCCCTGACGGCTGGCCCAAAGAGGGAGAGATCAAGATCCAAAATTTGAGTGTCCGATACGACCCCACGCTGAAGCCAGTGCTCAGAAATGTCAACGCAAACATCAACCCTGGACAGAAGGTAGTCAAACTGAGGAAACCTGTGAATCAAAAAATAAAGAATTGAATGTTGATGGTAATGATGATTCGGACCCGTTTGTTTTCAGGTGGGAATCTGTGGCAGAACCGGCAGCGGAAAATCCTCTTTCTCCTTGGCCTTCTTCCGCATGGTGGACATGTTTGAGGGTACAGCAAAAACATCAATGCTGACATTGAACTCCTTGTATTGTAAAATGCAGCACATTAAAAGACCTATTCAAAGACTACGAGAAAGCTTTTACATGTAACTCTTGCAAGAAAAAACTGCACCCTGTAACATAGTCTATGTGTGATTTATTTTTGCGTGTGGTTAGTTTTTTTTTTCTTTTCTTTCACAGGCAAGATTATTATCGATGGCATTGACATTGCCAAGCTGCCTCTGCAGACACTCAGGTCTCGCTTGTCCATCATCCTTCAAGACCCCTTCTTGTTCAGCGGCGCCATCCGGTACGATGAACTTCACTTCACAATTCTGTTTACCAGCAGGACGACTCGTCACAGAGGTCTATTTTTGGTGATAATCGGGTTTTGAGAATCTCCAGCAACTGAGCCAGCTGACGAACTGTGACACCCTTCAAAGGCACTCATCTGAAGCACGAGTAGAGCTGAGGGTTTGTAGATAAGAGGACATTCCTCTCAAAACTTCACCGGTTATTTTTAGACTGTGTGATAAACGCTGGACAGCCGGAGGGAGACAGTATGGACAGGGACCATAAAAGCTTTGTCATGTTGGAGGAGAACAGAGGAGGATACGATGTGATGCTGTCAGGCGGTAGTTTGGGATATTTTAGTAAGTCGAATAACGTAAAAGTATGCTCGGCTCTCACCTCATCACTCCCCGTAAAGTACACTTTAAGGGAGAGAGATTAGGGAGCGATGAGCTTCTTCAAATAGATCGATGACATTGTCGCTTCTTAAATGTTAATGTGAGTGTTGAATGAAGGGAAGGGGTTTAGTTGAGGGTTTAGTTGAGGATACAATATGTAACTAATTAAAACTCCAAAGGTGTATTAATGCGTGTGTATGTGTGTCTGCATGTATGTTTATGTGTGTGTGTGTGTAGGTTCAACCTGGACCCCGAGATGAAGGCTACAGATGAGATGCTCTGGGAAGCTCTGGAGATCGCTCAGCTGAAGCCTGTTGTTAAATCCCTCCCAGGAGGCCTGGGTGAGATGTGTGTGTGTGTGTGTGTGTGTGTGTGTGTGTGTGTGTGTGTGTGTGTGTGTGTGTGTGTGTGTGTCTCTGTGTGTGTGAGCTACTCTGTTCATCTTCCCAGGGTTTCTTCCTTTCTATCCAACCCAAGGTTCTGAGGGTAGAGGGAATCGCTTTGAGGCAAGCTCGTGACTTCCCCAGTTTCTCTTTACAAAGATCCAGTTGCTGTATCAGATAACACATGAGCATGAATCTTTTAAATCCCCGTCTGAGCCGCATTCTTTGTGAAGCTGCTGCGTACTGTGCAGTTATACAGACACATTATTCATAGCTGACTTCAGGTCATATAGTTCGGTTCCAGGCTGCAGCAGTCCCCCCATCAGATCAGATAGTAGCTGAGAGTCGTGTTCCTCTTCGTTTACATACATGATAAATGCTTGGCATGCCGGTGCATGGGGCCTCGTCTCTGCACGGGGTCTTACTTTAGCTGCTGTTGGTTGGAAGTTCATCCCCCAGGCTTTTATGTCTCTGTCGCTCTTTACACTTTGTTACAAAAACAGCAGAAAGCATTGACTACTCTGGTGGAGTAATAGACTGCTGCTGCTTCAATCGTCTGCTTCAATCGATGTGACGCTGACAAATGTGTGTGTGTTGGTGTGCGGCATGTTGAAACCGAGCTACTCACTGCTTTAGTTTATGTTCACTGGAGTCAAATGTTTGTTACGGTATTGATCTGTACACAGGGGTTAAGGATTCATCTAGTTCCCCCTTTAATTAAATTAAAGTAACAGTTTAGTGTCAACGTGGAGTCTTGTGTTGCCTATAAAGCCGACAAACAGTCATTTGCAGTCAGTCTTCGTTACTGCAGAGATTGGGTTTGAGTTTTGTAAAAGTTAGTTTGTGAAATAAAATTTTTTTTTTTTACTTCATTATACAGCATACTTATTTAGAGATAAACACCAAATATAGATTGTTATTTTCTCATATAGAATTTAGTTACATTATAATTTTACTCATATTTTGAAATATTCGCCACACTTCATCTCCTACATCATGGTTATACCCCCTCCCCCCTTTAGTTCCTGTCTATCTCTTTAATAGTTAACTGCATATTAAAGATAAACAACAATAATAACAACTCCAAACTTATGGATCACTGTAGAGCAGTTAAGTTTTTCAAGCATTGCTTTATGACTTGGCCTCATTCGTAACACAGGGACGTGAATGGAAAATCAATAAGATATCGACCTGCGAGAGTGTGATGGCCAATTAACTTTGCCCTCTCTTTTAGCTGAAGTAATAGCGTAGTGCCGACCTAATGTCACATGTTACTGATTTAAAATACGTCGATCTGTACACTTAATATGAATGTACATAAATATGAAAACTAACAATATCGATGTATTTTATTTTTATTCAGATGCCATGGTGACGGAGGGAGGAGAAAACTTCAGCCAGGGTCAGAGACAGCTGTTCTGTCTGGCCAGAGCCTTCGTGAGGAAGAGCAGCATCCTCATCATGGACGAAGCCACTGCGTCCATAGACATGGCAACGGTCAGTGGGTTTGGGGTACAAGACAGCACTGTGAGGTGGCATTGTGCATTGTGTGTCTCTCAACTGATCATACATTTTTGTTAAATTACATAATAATTCAGGTTTAGTTGTCGTTATCTCTTGGTCCATTTATTTAAAGATTTATCATGATGGAAGTGACAGCCATTCTTATCAGTTTTGGGTCAAGGGTTGCTCCTTTTTAAGTGATGCTTTTTTTTTTAAACAAGAGGAGGATAAAAAAGAAAGCCAGAGTGGAGGAGGCGTGCATGACGCAGAGAGAACGAAAGAAATGGAGGGAAAAGTACTCCGAGCCGGAGGGGAATCAGTGTTTTTATACTTCAGACCCGTTCCAATCACAAAGAGAGACATTTCTTGCCAGCAACAACGCAGCTGCTCTCGCCCTCGAGGAAACACGGTCGAGCGTTTAATCGGGGACACTGAAGACGAGGAACAAGAGAAGTGACAGTTTGAAAAAATAAGCCTCAACGGGGGTTGAACGGTACAAAGGAACATGGTTGCTGTTGAAATCGCTCTTTCTTGTACTTTGCATCCCACTTGTACTTCTGTTTGTGTCCTTGACTCTCAGTCGACATGAAAGTAAACCAGCCTTCTGTCCCCCTGCCTCTGTCCTCACAGGAGAGCATCCTGCAGAAAGTGGTGATGACTGCGTTTGCTGACCGAACAGTAGTTACTATAGCAGTGAGTATCTCCCGCACCCTGCAGCGCTCTCATTTCCCCCCTGTGAGCGCTGACCTTCTTCCTGCACCGCTGATGCAGTTCTTGTAAAGTGATACGAAGCGAACAGATGCTGAGTGGACAAAACACAAACTATTTGAAACTAATTCCGTGGGGTTGTGCTGTAAATTCAAAAGGTAAGAGAAAAGAAGGAAAGGGGGGTAGCTGAGCCGATGCCAGACTTTCGAGGGAATGTTACCTCTGAATTCTTCAGGTTATATCAAGATAAAGTAATCTAAAAAATGAAACTGTCAGAACTCTTCACCTCAAGATATTTCATATTTATTTATTTTCACATCTTACTGTGAACCAGAACCTCTTGTTTCATTAACTTAACGGCCAGTTTCCTTTTTCGAATTGTACTTATTTGTGTTGAAAGGAAATGTTGTGCGATAAAGCATTGATTTTTTGTTTCAAAAGATTAATTTAGTGTCGATGTAGTGACTGGTTTTCTTCCCCTCCGCCGCACAGCATCGCGTCCACACCATCCTGAATGCCGACCAAGTGATTGTGATGAAGCGGGGGATCATCCTGGAGCACGACAGGCCCCAGGCCCTGCTGGAGAAGGAGGACAGCGTCTTCACCTCCTTCGTGCGAGCAGACAAGTAGCACAAGGGAGGACGCATTAGCAGGAGACATTCAAAGTGCAATTGTCCCATGGAATATATATATATTCCTTTTATAATCATATTGTATAATATTTGTACATAAAAAGTTAATTCTTTGTTAATAAAACGTAAATTATCACTAATGTGTGTGGGGGGTTTTTTGTTGGGGGAGGGGGGAGTGGTTGGATCATGAAAAGGACTGGGATGGTTTAAAATGTTTTTTCGTGCTTGTGTGAGTGAAACTTTATGACATGTACGAAATTAATGAGTCATCAGTAGCTTGCAGGTTTAAAATGAGCTGAAGAATACACTGTGCTGTCCAGCCAGACGAGGCAAAGGGCCAGAGCATGGTGTTGATCATCTTCATATACTCAGGGGTGTCACAGTGGGATGAGCAGCTGCCTCTGCTGCAGCCAGGACTGACATGTGACGTTAGAAAGTTACAGAGGAGCACAGCCGCCTGTAAAATAAAGTTCCCCATCGCTGGAATGGAAAGGGGCACGAGCCCAGCCCGTTTTTAAGACCCTGGATGTAGATGAAAAGGGCCCCGTCGGTGAACGGCCCACTTTCTATTCATGTAAATCAAAGTTTATTGCACACGGCCTTACGGTGATTTACTAGAGTGCCCTATATTTAACACATTATATATTCAGAGCTGCCTGTGGCCTTTAAGCTTAATGGGCCCACTCCCGCATTCTCATTGAAAATCAGAGGAAAGGCACCACAGAGATGTTGGAGGGACGCAGTGGGCCTACCTTACCTCACAACGTCTCCATATCACGTTACCAAGCTATAGTGAAGTGGCGGAGTCAGCACGGAACCGAATGCGCCACTAAACCCTGCCTTCTGATCCAAAGGATGATCAAAAATCAACCCAGAGGCCCGTTGTGCTCCAGCATCAACATTTTACATCTGACTGAATTTCCGCGGCGAGTGCACACAGGGTCGATTCTCAATAGGACGGAGAGGTGTGGCGCATCCCTGCCCTGTCTGTGGGTGGTGTGAGTGAAGGCGACAGCTGTGAAGCTGAAAGAAGAATTTTCCCCAGGGACTTCGCGGTTGTGGAGCGCCTGATCTGGAGGCAACGTGAGGAGCGCACATACCTCCAGAAAACCGAAAACAAGACTCTCCTGCGCTCGGCAGCTGAGTGGCTGCGAGCAAAGACACCGGGAAAAGGGAAATAATTCATCTTTAGCAGGGCAGAGACGAATCACTCAAAACCAAAACAGGCGGTGGATCCATAGCATGGGAGCGCTATGTTGTCCAGGAAAGGACTCATTCCTGATGATTACCTGCTGACACGTCTGGCTGAGGATGTCCAGCAGCCAAAGCTCTTTAAGGCCAAACCGGGGAAAGCACGGTTCGTGACCAAAAACGGCGCCTGCAATGTAGCGCACACCAACATCCGAGAACAGGGTCGATTCTTGCAGGACGTCTTCACCACTCTCGTGGATTTAAAATGGCTCCATACGCTCATCATTTTCACCATGTCCTTTCTGTGCAGCTGGCTCCTTTTCGGGATGGTCTGGTGGCTCATTGCATTTGCGCACGGCGACTTGGACCAGAGAGGAGACGACTTTGTCCCGTGCGTAACGGACATTCACTCCTTCTCCTCCGCCTTCCTCTTCTCAATAGAGGTGCAGGTGACCATCGGCTTCGGGGGCCGGATGGTCACGGAGGAGTGCGTCTCCGCCATCATAGTCCTGATCGTGCAGAACATAGTCGGACTGCTCATCAACGCCATCATGCTCGGCTGCATCTTCATGAAAACTGCGCAGGCCAATCGGCGCGCAGAGACGCTCATTTTCAGCAAGCACGCAGTCATCTCCGTCCGGAACAACAAGCTGTGCTTCATGATGCGGATCGGGGATCTGAGGAAAAGCATGATCATCAGCGCCACCGTGCGGTTGCAGGTGGTCAGGCGAAGCACCACCAAGGAGGGCGAGGTGTTGCCTCTGGACCAGATCGACATCCACATGGATAACCCGGTGGGCACCAACGGCGTCTTCCTGGTGTCCCCGCTCATCATCTGTCACGTGATCGACAAGGACAGCCCCCTGTACGAGCTGTCCGCTTTCGACCTGCAGCACGACGACATCGAGGTGATCGCGGTGCTGGAGGGGGTGGTGGAGACCACGGGCATCACCACCCAAGCCAGGACCTCCTACGTGTCGGAGGAGATCCTGTGGGGGCAGCGCTTCGTGCCCACGGTCTCCGAGGAGGACGGCATGTACGCGGTGGACTACTCCAAGTTCGGTAACACTACGAAGGTGCCGACGCCGTGCTGCAGCGCCAAGAGACTGGACGAGGCAGGCGGCATCGCTCGCTTCAAACTCAACGAGGGCGTCACCTTGCGGGCGACCGTGAGAAGGCGGCGGCGCTCCGCGGTGGTCCGCAGGTCCCAGAAGGAGTGAACTGATGGAAACCATGTCTGCCAGCATTTTATCTTAGGATTCATCATTTAAGTTTGAGGATAGTCAAGTTGATATTTATTTTATAACGAATGTATGTATGTTATGGAGTACCTCTAATCAATAATTCATATCAGATGTGCATGCGCTCATCAACAAGCTTTTCACACAGGGGGCACAGAAGGCCCGCGGAATGAACAGGAAGTCCAGTTTGGATGTTTTTTTTTTTATATATATAATTAAGAGTGTATGCATGTATCTAAAAGCAATAAAGGAGCATCCTTCGTGGAGAGTGTTTTTGTGGATGGAGAGACCAAATTATATGTTTAAAAGGGACACCTCAATGATTTAGTATTGCACTTCCATAAAGTCAGGGGGCTCACAAGCAGAGCTGGACCAATACTGGAGGTTTGAGGTCAATATTAATATTTGTGAGTTTGAAAAAAATGAAGTATTGATCCAGCAACATTTTTTAGAAGGATCACTGCAAATTGGTTATTTAAGAATTGAGAACAAGAACGGTGCAAGAAATATTTCAAATGATATACTATGAGTTAGTTAATTACTTTTTTCTGTCATACTTATGCTGTGACATTGCTGTGTCCAACACTACTAAACAAGTTTGAGGTTCAAACATCATTTCCTTGTGAATTTTCATGAACAAATTTACGATGCGTTATGAAGAGTCTGTATTCATGTAAAGAAAAACAAAAAACATTCAGGCGGCAGGTAACAATTCAAAAATATAAAATAAATCATTGAATATAGTGCAGTCAGTATGCAGTCCGTATTGCTTTTAAATATGAATCCAACTGTAGATCAACTATTTCCATTTAATGTTATCACTGCTGAGTCAACACACATGTAAGCATGCTTTACTCTTCCATTTTCTCTTTACACTATTACATTTTTATGGCATATACTATATATAACGTTTTTTATGACATACTATATAAGACTTTTTATTGGCATAATGTATGATTGCTTTTTTTTTTATAAATGATATTCTTAGTGGCTTACCTTGCCATTTTTACATTTTGCATACTATACAACTTTTTTATGATATTATATAATCATATCTTTGCACAGATTTTATTTCATGACCATTCCTTTTTAATGACACTATATTTTTACAACATGCTATATTATAACTTTCTATTGCATACCATGGTATGGCTCTTTCAAGGCATTCTACAAAATGAAATATTGACATTTTAATGGCATATTATATCATGACTTTTCCATGACAAATGCAGCCCCTTTCTGAAGAAAAAGCAAGAAGACATCAGAGGACCGCGCTCTCTCCTCTTCTCCTGCACCTCGACGCTGAAAGGTGATCTCTGAACTTTTTTAGGGCATATTATACTATGATATTTCTATCACATTTTGATGGCATACTATGATATTTTCTGACTTTTTAAAGGCATACTATGCTAAAACTTTTCATGACCCTTTTTGTTATACTATATATGACACTTTTTAAAGTTTTTCTGATGACATTTTATTACATTGTATTATGATTTATGGCATACTTTCTTAAAACTTATGCCATTCTATACCAAGATATTTTTCAGACATTGTTATGAAATTTTTATGGCATACTTTATTCTCTTTTGTTAGTTTTTCTTGGCATAGTAGGACATATTATTATTGTATTTCTTTGGCAAACTCAATGACATTTTATGACAGTCATGACTAGTATACTATGATATATGCGTTCAATAATCTTTTGCATACTTTGACCTTTTTCTAAATATTGTTATGGCAATGATATTTTTCAAGATATGTTTATAACATGCAATATTATATTTATATAATTTCTTTATAATTCTTTTGTTTCCATAACATTCTATACTTGATTGATCTTTACATACTTTATTAATAAACATACTATATCATTACTTTTTTAAAGACATTTTTTTATAACATACACTATATTTTTATGAAACGTTTGATGGCCCACTAATTTGAGTTTTATTTTAATACATATTATACTTTGACGTTATTATTATTAAATGTCATGCCACTTTTATGAAGTACAGTATGATACTATGACAGTCTATAATTTTCTTCACAGTATACTATACTATTGCAATTTTATGGCATAATATACTGTGGCTTTATAATTAATTAGTTTTATGACATACTACACCGTTATATTTTTCATGAAATGTTATGGCATACTATTATACTACTATATTATTATTTATGCCATATTATACTGCTTTTTTAACGTACTAGATCATGATTTATTTTGCCCGTTCTATACTTTGACTTTATGACACACTAGAAGTTGTTCATGACATGTAAAAGCAAACTATAATAATACTTTCTTGTGATGTATTATTTGGGCTCTTTTTTGGCGTATTATACTATGACTTTTAAATTACCATGGCATACTATACTATATTTCTAATAAAATTCCGTGTCATACATTTTTATGGCCTACTATACTTTGATTTTCTTTATTATATACTATACTCTGACTATTTATGGCTATTGTATCCGATACAATATGATGAATTTGTTACAGCATACATCATTTTTGTTATACTATGACTTTTTAATGAAATACTATATAATGACTTTTATGGCATACTATACTAGAATATATGTATTACATTTCTTTGGCATAATTTATTACAATATTTTTATGATATGATTTTTGACCCTTATGGCATACTAAACAAACATTATTTCTTATTAATTGTGCAATAAGGTGTTGAGGTCATTCATGTATTTGACCTTAGAGGGTTCTAAAACCAACATGAAATGTTTTAGCATGGAGTCAGTTTTGTTTGAGATATAAATGAAGATGTAAAAGTTGGAATGGGGTTTGCATCCTGTATAAAATAGTTTTGTTACAACCATCATCATCAAAATTATGAAAAAACATGGTCCTGTTTTGTTCTACCTCGGGTAAGAGTATCTGACAAACCACGGGCCGAGTAAACTCTGGGTAAATTTAGTCAAGTCCTCTTCTAAAAATAGCATCATTTTTATGAGGTTGCACACAACACTTCTTCCCTTTTGCATAATTTTCACAAACACGTTGATACAAAAGACTCTGAGGCAAAATGGCATTTCTCTCTTTTATTAGATTATAATCCGCAGAGCTTAAAATATTAAATTGCTTTTAACTTAGTTAATAATTAAAATACATAAAAACGAGAGCCAGAACTGAAGAACCCTGCAAAAAAAAAAAAAAAAATAAAAAAAAAATTAAAATAAATAAAAAAAGGAGAATTATAAACCCAATTCTCCTCCATACAAAGGCTATGTCTGAGAGAACCCGCTTGCGATTCTTTGTACAGTAAAGTCCAAGCAGACTGTGCATTTTCTATACATGTGTAATGATACCATTATTGTTATTATTTCTGAACTAATTTTCCTCTGATAATCTTTTTAAAAAAGCAAATTTTAAACGGGACAGATAGAAATAATAAACCAGGAGTGGAGAATTTTAGTTTTGCACTGGGAGTACTGCTGACTGTTAAACAGCAGAGCAGCTCCACATCGTCTACTCCCACCCCTCACTCCGTCTCCATCTGGGCCTCTCTGGGCCTGCAGACATTACATCATGTCTTTGTCCTTCTGTGCTGCTGAAGTGAGTGTCGGTGGTGGTTCACGTGGCTGCTGCTGTGCTGAGCGTCAGCATACGACTCGGATTCAGCCTCATATTGGCACCAGGCTGTCTCGACTCTCTGATCGGATTAAATATCTATCATACAATCTTTATATTTTCTTCTCCATCGCCCCGTTTCTGTTGCCTTCTCATTATGTTTGCTGCCCTCTACAGGTGGGCTCTGGGACACGTCTGTTAGGGGTACACCAGGTGATTATGTGACTATACTGTAGTTAAACACGATCAATATCTGCCGTATAAAAAGGGCTGAGCAGTCTGGTGAACAAGGAACAGAGAATGAAAAAAAAAAAAAAAAAAGAGACTAACTTCTCTCTGGCAGCAGTGACATATTCTCTTAGGTCCTGAGTCGGAAGCGCTTCAATCATCCCCCACATAAACAACCCAAACAGTGATTGGCTAGTATCGCCCCGTCAGGCAGTAACGTGGCTCCCTACTGGCCAGCGTAGTGGCCGTGCCCCTGCAGGCTGCCTCCCGCCGCTGCAGGAGGAGGGAAGGACAAGCCTGCAGGTGAGGAGAGACGCCTCTTCTCCTCACGTTAACGACACTGTACAATAGTAGGTTGAAGCAAAGCAGAAACCCCTTCCTGTACTGTATGTTAGGTAGAGGACAGAGGGAGGTGAAGGGCCACACTGCACCCCTCCCCAACAACAAAAAATAAAACTGAATAAAACTTCAACAAAAATAGAAGTGAAATAAAAACCAAAAATAAAACATACACATACTTTTTTGTTCCTAGTTTAAATTGCAGAGAAGATGGGAGGGATTTGTCCCCTGGGAGGAATGCTCACGCCAATTCCTGCTGGCGTGACAAACCCCTCCCCGCTACCCCAAACCCCTCAAAAACCCTCCCCCCCTTCCTTCCGGCTGGTTGGTTGGTGTCATAGCGAAATATAAGGGTAGTGGAAGGTCTTTAAGTCCTGCTGGCACCAAGGAAGGGGGCCAGGCTGTCTTTCCTTCTCTCCTCTATCTTATCTTCAATCACCTCTGGGGCTGCTGTCTCACTGCCGCACCCGCTCATCTCTCCGTCACGTGGTTTTGTGAAGAAGGGGAGGGCGCCGAGGCTGGGGCGGAAGGGGCCGGGGTGGGTGCGGGCGGCGGGGCGGGGGTGCAGAGAACTTCGGACAGGTCGTCCATGATACAGGTCTCCTTGGGGTCAACCAGGTTGAACTCCCTTACGAAAACGATGAAATGTGCATACAGAGTGTTCAAGTGGCCCTGCAGCTCCAGAGCCACTGTCTCTTTAAAGTGCGCCCAGTAGAGGTGAGCCAGCACGTGGAACAGGTACCGGCAGATCTTCTTTACCAAGGACTCAAAGGAGTTGGGGAACTCTTTGCCTGGAGGGAGGGGAAAAAAGGAAACAAAAAAGGGAGAGACTGGATTAGGCACAGGAATCACCACGGGGGGAGGACAAGTCTGGTTTTGTCCTTTCATTCTTTTACATTATTAACAAATCCTGTGAAAGTCAAAAATCCACTCTGTGTTAGTTAGTCTCTGAATACTTCCTGTACAAAACTACACTTAGCCACATGCAGATTTGTTATTAATGAAGAAGTAAACTTAAAAAAAAAAAAAAAGGGTTGTTTTTTTTAAAAGCTGAAAACCTTTACTCAATCAGGAAATTAGTTTGGGACTATTTACAGCCACGGATTAAAACACAATTGGCGCTCTAACGCCTCTATTTACAACAGAAGAGTGAGAGAGTGGCTCCTTGCTGTGTTTTTAATAGAATATTATTAACAGAATAGATTATTTCATCGTTTTGGTCTTTTCATGGGATTTGTTAACAAATAAAAAAAATATATAAAATATCACCAGTCCCATCCTTTAATCACTAAAAGTTGATCAATTGATAAATTGCTCAAACAATCACAATATGTCAACTTGTGCTCTGGGAAATAGTTTATTTCATTATTTAAAAAAAAAATAATAAGGAAAGTGGACTGCCACTCATTTATGCCATCCATCTGAAGCAGCAGGGGGCAGCAGTACAACATCAGATACTTCTAGACAGAGACTTCAAAGAGATACTCACCATATTTTGTAGGAAAGATTTCCTCATCTGTGACCAGTTTCTGACAAAGACTCATTACAAAGTCGACATATTGTGGAGCAGTGCACTTTGTCTTCTTCCCCCTCTCGTCATACCAGTAGTATATTCTACAAAGAGAGAAAGAAAACATTGTAATTGCTGTTGTCACGTACACCTTTCAAAAAAGCATTAAAGACACATCAATGACAAACAGGATACTATTAAGTGACTGAGTATCTGGGAGTATTACCTGGTACGCAAATTATTCAGTCAAGCAGGAAGAAAAACCAACAAAAATGAGTTGTGAGACATAATTGGTCCCATTTGGGGAAAAACCATACTCATTGTGACGTCTCACTTTCTGGATGACACTGTTCCGAAAGAAGCTTTGGTCCAGTTACACTACAAACTAGTGCTTTTCACACTGTACTTAGCCCCCAGCGGTGGGGCCTGGTCGCCGGGGGCCAATCCTGGCACATTCTAAAAAGGGGCCTAACCTCGATTTAAGCTCAGGGTTTGATGTTTCATCACCTGAATCGTTTATCCGTGTAAAGGTCCCAGTGAGAAACGGGGCGAAAGGAAACAAAGGAAATTGTGTCATGTTTTTGTCATCCACTCTGTGGTTACGCGTCATTCTAGAACGTAAACATGAGTCATGAGTTTCAACAGATATGTAACCCAGGGCTAGTAGAGGTGCAGTGTGACTCGTGTAGCCATGGGCTTAGGTTAACCCGGACCTGGCTCAGGGCTGTCCTTTAGCCCTGAGCCTGGAATATGTCGTGTAAAAAGCCCAACCGTCTCAAACTGACACATCCTCATCCAGATACCATGTTTTCATTCCAGGGGACTTTCTGAACTCCGTGCCCCGGAGCTTTAATTTCCTGATTGGGCCAAATTCCCCACTGTTACAGGAGTTAACGACACTCTTACGCCCCCCTCCCAGTCCGCTGCTGATCAAATGTTTCTGGAGGGGGTGACCCAGATAGATGAATTGGGGCGGATCGGAGTTTTCGTTAACAGGTAGGTCAGCAGCACCGAGCTAGTCATGCTAGCAGATGAGCACCTATAGATGAATAAGCTAACCAAGGAGGAGGACGTAAACCAGAACCGTGGACCACAAAGACAAAAAGGCCAGCTGATGGATCAGCAAGCTGGAAAGGTCAATCAATAAACCGAAAAGATAATTTTAAAATAAATGTGCATGTAGGTGTTGCTGTTAGCAGTGTGGGTCTGGGAGGCAGTGGGGCAGAGAGTACAAATCCTAAGGAATGTAAAGCGTCCACATAACTGCCCCTGTAGGACGGGACCTACTGACCACAGCACCAGGACTAGACTCTCACAATAAACGTACTCACTCTGGATGAGACGGTGTGTCTGTGGGTGGGTCAGACACTGACTAAACATGTCTCCCCCACCCAGACAGGATGAAACTATTGCCATTTACAGAAGAGGGATTACTAACCGTTCATGAACACACAAGTTGGGGCTTGATAGGATTTTATTGAAGATAGATTTTACACATTTCCTCTAATTCATGCAACTTTTGCTTATTTAAATAAAAAAATTATTTTTTTATATATTTTGTTACCTCCGTTGAATGAATTGGAGTCATAGCCGTCTTGTGGTACTTTTTCTACTTTTTTCATCTATTGTATTTATTTTATTTTGGAGGTTATAGGTCAAGGTTACGGTATCAATAAATGTCACCATGGTGTGAATGGTGGCACACTAGACAATGTGGGGACAAACTATATATATGTTGATATGTGGCTTTATGATATCTGGTTGCACCTGCAGAGCATGTACTGTATGTTTAAAGGGTGAAATAAAAGCAACGAAACAACAACTATAACTTTAAGACTGACTCTGTTCAGGCCGACAGATTAAATGTTAGCAAAAGAGCGAAACGACCACTTGAATGTTTTGCACTCTTAAAAATAGGAAATCAAACCGAATCCAAAATGAAAAAACCCAAAGCTAAAGAAAAGAGTGAGAACACTACTGCACATCTCACTCACACTCATTCGCACGCACACACACACACACACACAAAACTGCGTCTAAATAGCTACCAAATGGTTCCGTTCCCTCATAGCTCATGGAAACATTTTCTTCCAAAAATAGTGCTGAGCTGTGCCTTTGGGCAGGGGTACTGACGCTGCTGTGACTGTGGCTCAGTCAGTTTTCACCACAGAGTGGGGGTGCGGGTGCCAGGTCCTGCACGGGCAGGAAAGGGTGGGGTGCCGGGCAGCGGGGAAGGTACAATCATAAATGGTGGGCTTCTTCTTAGAAACACAGTTTTTAACAGTGAGCGTTGAAGTCAAACAAAAAAAAAAAAATGCATTAAACATTTTTAGCTGAATCCGGAATTGAGCTGTGAGAAACTAAAACTGTGTTTTTAAGTCACTGGCTCCGTTTTCCACAGGTCAATAGACAGTGCAAACAAAAACATGCTAATCTGCACTCCTCTCTCCACTATTCATATAAGCACGTTGGCTTCTTCTCGCATCAGGCTGTGGGTTGGTGGCAACAGCTCCAGGTGGACGCAGTGGAAAAAGCCACCGTTGACTGGGAGGTTAACTCGTGACAAGATTGTCTTTCACAGCAACCGTCATGTGTGTCAGTTCTCAATGGTCGGGTCGTTTGTCACCGTCATATTTTTAAACCAGGGTGAGCGCATGCACTTGTAGTCGCATTGTAATTAGTTAGGAGCCGCGTATTGAGCGGCGCGGTGCCTCAAAGTGTCGATAATCAGGTTTTTCCAGACGTCAGTATCCACAGGGGGAACGACGTCCTCTCTCCAAAGACAAGGGCTCACACATAAAGACAACACCCCGCCCCGACAGGACAAACTAGTTAGATAAATGGTTACAGTCAGTCACCTCCCCTTCTGTTAACATGGCATGAATAGGTCTCCGTGTTGCTACTGCAGAGGTATGCCCTACTTCCCTGCACACAGTAGCAATAAAACCACCGTTTATCATTAGTTAATTAACCCTCTGCAATCATCACGGGCATTGTTTTCAAAGAATCTGTCTGTTGACTTCGGAGAGGCATGAACCTGAAGCCTCACCAACGGAGCAAATGGCCCCGAGTTACAGGCGGCCTCCTTTGTGTTAGCGGTTTGATCACAGCGCTCCATCTCGGCAGCAGCAAACACCGGCTGGACCGCAGGGGCTGAAAGGTGAAGCTCCACCAGGTCTATATCCAGCAGGTCTTCAGTCTCTCACTGCTCTGCTCAGTGGTCACATGTATTATAAACTAAGCCTAAAGCAGCTGCACTGGATGTGTCTGAAACTATTTGGAGGCAAAAAGCCAAAGAATCTAGCCCATTTTTGTCAGTAAAAATCAACCAAACGGTTTTGACCTCTGGGGTTTCGCTTTTTGGTCCGACTCAAAATCTGTGCATCTTCTTCTATACTAATGATGTCATCACTGAGAAGGTACAGTGGCAACGAGCAATTTCCTGACCAGTAAACGGGGTACTTTTTCCAAGGTTTTATGGCACAAAATTCAACAAGTAATAAAAAGTGAGTTTTACTAAAAGCTGTGTGGCAAGGGATGGTAAAAAAAAGAAGAGAATTAGGCTTTTCAAAGACCCACTGGATTGATCTAACTCAGACTGCTGAAGCCTGATGGTAGACTAGGGCTTTAAGACTTGAAAAAAAGAGAGTCAATCAATATGCAGTGCTTCAGCTCAGACACAGCGAGCATGGAGACACAAAAGGTTCCATACTCAATGTAAATACACAGCTCGCTGCACTACGTTGACGTTGCACACTGCACATTGCAAGATGGAATACGTGGGTAGTTTAAAAAGACCTAAATTAACCCGAGTGCACCCTCTGGGTTTGCGAGTCGTCCCTCGCTGACCGGGGGAAGCATCCCCTTGATGAATTAACCAATTTCTGATAAATAAACCAATGGGCCTCGGGAAGGAGAGCGATGAATAAACCAAAAGCGGCGGAGATAACTTACGTGTTGCAGGCATTCATGGCTTGACAGGTGTCCCCGGTGCAGAACTCTGAGATGGTGCTGTACTGCAGGTTGATAAGATTGAAGAACGTTGTCGCTGTGGCAAAGAAAAAAAACAGAGGGATTTCAGAGTGTGTCAATCAAGGTCTGACATGTGTTGCACGGGGATAAATAAAACGAGATGATGTGAATAACTAACGTACTGCCAGAAGGTAAAAGAGGGCCGTGTGTCTCGTCATTGTGATCACGGGGACGGTCACATGCACATGCTAATCCATCTCATCCCTCAGCAGCGTGTGAGCCGCAGAAAAAAAAATAGAAGTAATGGGAGGTGGCTGAACCTTTGGTAACTATTTAAAAAGACGTCACTCCAGTCACTTAAAACTGAAACAGGTATTTCTGCCACAAGGGAAAGGCCTACGCAACCTGTTGTGCTGCAAAAAGAAGGCATTCGGAAAAAAAAAAAATGGGGTGTAATCAGCGAGAAGAGACGCAAAATAACCCGGTCGAGAATATTTGTTCTGTACGTCGGACGTGTGCAGAGTTGTGAGATCTTTCTTGGATGGCGACGCTCACAACTAAATACCTTTCTTCGCAGACGGTTCATTTACTTAGAAGCAACAAAAGAGAAAATAGTGTTCTGTTAAATTTGGGGAGAAAACATTCTGGGGTTTTTTTTTTTTTGGTCAACATAATCATCCATAACTAATTGTGATAATTGCATTAATTAATAAGCCATTGAATAAAAAACATTGACAGTTTGATGATTATATTACAATTACATGAATGATGAACATAATGAGGAGCTCCATACAGAGGGTACACCGGTGCGAGACACTTTTTGTGTTTAACCTGCAGCTTATGAGGCTAAAATACGGTGGAATAAATCTAACAAACTGAAGGAGAAGCAATGGCTGACTTTGTTAGAATTCCTTTACATTTTCACTTGTTTTAGTGACTTTTGATTTATATTCTATCCCAAAGGTAATTTCTCACGTTGAGTAGCTACTACACAGCGTATTCCATTAGAAAGCTGGAGGGTCTGAACAAAGTAGGCAACTTTAAATAATGATTTAAGTAATAATTTGTGCTTCTGCACTGAACCTCAGGCAGTCGCTCTATTGATCTATTCCGGCTCCACTTTGTAAAAACTGCTCTATGATTTTCTGTCACGTCTAGCACACGAGTATATATCATGCCGAGTTCTCCTTCCATACGGGACAAAGGAGCCAAAAGGACACAATTTAAAAGTTGCACCGTCCAGAGGAAAGCCCACAGGACCCCTCCCCTCTGCTGTAGCCCAACAAAGTAGCCACCAAGTCAGGAACTAGCCATTGAAAGCGCTGTTGGTGTATACACGTTAAATGGTTCCAGTGATTATTGATTTGGTTAAGCAAACTATTTAATCAAAACACTGCGCAGACCTTTTGTTTGTGTTCAAACTTGCACAACTTCCCACTTCAACACATTAACCTGTGAAAACATGCCCCATCTGTTTTCTATAACAAAGTTGTATCAGTCTAAAATAAAAAGGAAAGAATGCTTGTTTTTTTTTTTTTTTTCTTCTTCCTTTTTTCCGCGCCTGGTTTGGATACGTAACCAAAACAAAAAGTCAGGGAGACAGAGAACATAGCGTCACTAAAAAAAAGGGTCTCTCTTAAAGATCGATGAAGCAGCCAGGCCACAGGGAGTTCACACAACTCCAGAGACGACGCTCCTCACGACAACGACGAATTCCAAGAGTTAAAACGCGGCCCTGAGGCTGGCAGCACACAGCGGTGTTTAAAGAAGCGGCGTGGGGTGTTATTGGGAACAGGCTCAACGCTGTGCCAGGCCTGGATCATGTTAAGGGCTTGGCTCTGTCAAAGTAAATATTTCATATAAAAAAAAAAAAAAGAAAATATTCATATTTGAATAATGACTGTGTTGAATTGCTGGCAGGCTGAGTAACTACAGCAGTGGTTTCTGTTCTGTGTCCAGGACATCATCCTCAACTATGTGCATGACTGTTTGAGCTCCTCTGTGTAGCATAAATATATTCATTCCATCATTGACTAACACTCCCGTTACTCACTGTTGCTGGCGAGCCATTCGTTGAGGTCTATCTCTCTGGGCAGCACCACAAGCTCTTTGAGGTCAAAGTCCACCACACGGATTTTGGTGTACTCTAGCTCCAGGTACTGCTTCTTCTCTTCTGTTGGAGGCTTCTTTCCATTTGGCTTCGTCTTCGACTTCCTGCGGGAGGAACAAAAGGGGACAGGTTAAAGAGCTGCAAAGGACTTGATACGGGCAATAAAAGATGGAGGAAATTACTAAGCGAGATTGAAAAGTGCTCAACAGTGATGCAAATGGTACTTTTATAGAGTTTTCTGTATAGAAAAATGGGAAGAAATGTCAGGTCCTCGCGGGGCTTTTTCCCCAGACAGGTCGACATGATGTCACTGTGCGGTATCTAACCAGATGTTCAGGTATATTCAACACTGAGTGTGGAGGAAAAATCAGCACATGTTGGTTCTGCAGTAAAAATATGTAATAAACTGAGAAGTTAGCGAAGGTTAATCGTTATGCATTAAATGCACTGTAAGTGGGAGAAAGAAAACTACTCGCAGACATAGAGACAATAGCAGAGACAATAGCATAAGCTCCGGCACACAGATCTATAAAGCATCGACAACTGAATATCTTAACTTCCTACAAAAAAGAAAAAAATCACAGAAACAAGTAGCAAAACAAACTTTCTGTGACTTTCCCAAAAACGGACTTGCAGCAAACTAAGGAGACCAAACAAAGGGCGCTCAGTTGCTGTGCCTGACCCCTAACTCTGATCTCTGACCTAATGTTAGGTCTATAGCTTCCACACAGACGTCCGTCCCCAGCGCCTTGTACTTCCACTGCTAGTTTTAGCACAGGGATGTCATATCACACTCCTCCTGCACTTCCAGGGCTGTAACCTCTCCTCCCACGGCCCCCGCTCGCCGTCTGCATCCGTGCAGGCAGTGCAATCCGGGGTTAAAGGTTGAAGAGCCTTGATACATAAGTGAGACAAATAAACAGAGGCACAGTTGTCTGGGACAATCCGGGACTAATGTACTCAACTGCCTCCTCAAGGCTTTTGTCATCCTGTGATGACTCCATTTCTGTTCCCAGCATCTTTACTTTGCTCCGTCTCGGCTCTGCTACCGCTGGTTGGGTTTGCTTAAGGACGAGGGAATTTCAGTTCGCTCCCTGAATTTATTGTGCTTTTGTTGAACCTCATTTCCGCCCGTCTTGCGATCTCCCCCCCCACCCCCCCTCCTCCTCCCAATCTCCAGTTCTCATCCCTCCTCTCTGCACACCCTCTGTCCAAACACAATGGTCCAGCAATGTGTTCAATGTGTTCTTGGCTCTCGCTTTTCCCATTTCCTTCCCGGTCACACTCCCAGAAGACTCCGGGTCCCGGACTGACGGGAGCTGCTCTCGCAGCACTAATGAAGAGGCGTCATGAACACTGTTTTCAGTCAAAACAGACTGCAGTCAAAACCCTTCTCACTTTCAAAATCGGGCTCTGCTGCGAGCATCACCGGGCTTTACTGGAAAGAAGCAATGACTGGTTGCACCTTCAGCCAGAGACATTAGATTTAGATACAGGACAGAGAACAGAAGGGGGGAGAGGAGGTAGATCGACACAGGCCCAGCTGATATCCATGGGAACTAACAAACACTTACAAAACATGACAGAACTGTGGGAGCGCAAGGCCTCTTTGCCAAAGCACAGTGTTCAAACCTCCGTTTAATTCCCCTCTCCAGGAAGCGTCGCCCTGTTTTCCACCTCGGCAAACAAGGGAAGGCATGTCAACATGTGGATGCATTAAGAGCCAGCAACCGTTTACTTTGTAAATGTTTAAGTTTCCCCCTTTATATGTTTGGCTGTTGTCTAATTTAGCTGTCGGGAGATATTCTTGGCGGTGCGCTGCCTGCGGGCCTCCTGTGAAAACGCCGAGATCTGAAGGACCAACGCTTGCACAATCACGTTCACAGACACACGACACTGCTCGGGTTCTCATTTGCTGGCTAATGATTCATCAAGGTATTCGGATCTTCTGAACATGCTGCTCCTGAGCACGTTTTGGCCTCATTTAAAAACCAAGGACACCGCAGATTACACTGCTGGCTAATCTAATTATTAATGAGTGGACACTTTCTGTTTCACCCCTCTTCTCCTCTTACTCTGCTCTTTCGTTTGGTCCTGCCCCCCCCCCCCCCACCTACCCTGCCCCTTCTTCATTTCTTATTTCTATTTTTTACAATATATTGTGTTCTTTTAGGCTTGTAGGTGCCCTTTCCTCTTCATGGCTGCAGGCTCACCGGTCCAACCAGCTTATTGTTCAGGGTCAAATGTCAGGCCTCGTAGTTCTATCCTTGTCCTTTCTTTTCATCTCTTTCCTTTCTGTTCCCAACTATTATCCTGTACCATCAGCTTCCCATTTCCTCAACCCTTGACCTCTACTCTAATATTAATTAAAGTTTAGTTTTTAAACTTAAGGTTCCTTCCCATGCCTGTGTTTATCACTGGTTTCATGCCTCCTTATCTCTGTCGGCTTCCTTCTCCCCCTCAAAACAGACAAAAAACCCTCTTCCTGCTCATGAGGGTAGAGACAGATTCATGTGGTCTGTTTGGTTTTGCGCTGTGAGCTGCATGTTCCATCACGTGAAAGAGCTTTACTCAAGGATGGAGCTTCATCCACAGATACCATCAGCTCCACTAAGCCCTTCAAAAAATAAAAAAAAAAACTTTCAAAAAAGGTTCAAATCAGTTCTTCTACCCCGCCCACCCCCCTCCCCCTTCCTTTCCTTTTGAAAACATTTTGTTTCACTGAGCTATTTCCTGCCTCTTTCCCTCAGCAATTTCATCATTTTCCATCAAACGCCTCCTCCACCTCTTGCGAACATTTGTGTGGTAAGGGGAGGTGAAATTCTGGAGCCATTAGTTTATTTTAGGATAAAGAAAACTTCCTCTATGCCAGCACTCCTCCCCTCATACGTACATCGTCTGTTTTAGCAGCAACACGCACACACAGCTTTTTCTGTTCTTGGTGAAGTTCTCTCAGGCCAGTCTTTGCCATAAAAGGCAGCAGATGCCTCTCTCTCCCTCACCAGATCAAGGCAGGAGTGGAGGGGAAGTGAGACATGGGCCAGGCCATGTCTCCGAGCCGAGGGTACGGCCACAGCCTGCCTGGCACCAACGGGGACCAGTCTCTGACACAGACTCACAATCCAGAAAACCGGGTTAGGCTTGGTGAAATAAAAACAAGTCTACAAAGAGATATGAGAAAATGCGTAAAAGTGATGACTTTTGAACTTTTCAAGTGGAGGTCGAGGGCTTTAAGCGGGAAGACGGACATGTTGGTGTTTATCTGCAGTAGAGGGAACAATAAGGAAGCAGGGTTGTATAGTCGGGTGACACGGAGGTCAGAGCTGCAGAGCTGAGGAGTGACTGACCTGACAGCTGTTCAACTCTGTCCGTTAACTACACTCTCTTATCCCTTTCTCCCAGCAACACCACCTCTCCACCCCTCTGCCGTCTTCACTCGCTACCTTTCCTCTTGCACCACACGGCACCAGTACCCAACTCTCTCTCACACACACACACACACACACACACACACACACACACACACACACACACACACACACACACACACACACACACACACACACACACACACACCTATCTGTAGCCCCCTCTCCCTTTTCACGGGCCGACCCAGCTGGTCGCGACAGCTGCGTCACAGGCCTGATCCCACCAGAGACCCCGAGAAAATCCAGAAGAAGCGAGTCCTGTCTGGTCTGGGTGAGTAGTGCGTTTGTGTGCAAGCACGTGTGTCCGACAAGTGTGTTCAGTGTGTCAAACCTACGTCTCTTTGGCCTCACACTGGTGCGTACATCCGCTGCTGCATGTGTGCCTGCAGAGCACGGAATAAACTCGGTTCCAAAATAGACTTTCTGTGAAGAGGAGCAGCCCTCTGGCAGGTACACTAAGCCCGTTTCATTACCAGAACCTGGTTCCAATTAATCCTGGAATCACTCGAGGCCACATTACGCAGCTATGCTGAAGAATTAGTTTAAGTGCGTTCTTGAAAATACTACAATTTGCAACTAAAGAGCTACCCATTGCCTCCATGCGCACACAGACACACCAATGCTTCAAACGGGGGAAAACGGCACTTTTCAAACGTTTTCACATACTTGGTTATCAATTCAACACCAAAACATGCATCCATCAGAAACACGTATACGGATGCTACTTTAAAACCAGAGGCCTTGGATTTGGGGTTTTTAATTGGTGCTCTCTGTGATCGAATATAACTTCACTATGAAACCTGTTTAACAAAAACTGTTGGAATAACTTTCCCCTTAAGTATGAGACTTATGCAAAAGCCAAACCCAATATTGCACAACTGTTGCATGAATTGGCCTCCTGTATCTATTGCAATATGGATGCAGCTCATGCAAGTACAGCCATCCAACACTGACAAGCAAGAAGTCCACCATCTTCTCTAAGGAAGCTCGTGACCTGAGGGAAAAAAAAAAAAGATTTATTTCTGTTATCTCTCTGGAACAAGAAGAGGCCCTCCAAGGTGCAAAGATATGCTTTCCCCAATACAGAACTACATTTTTTTTGCCACTATAAAACAGCCTGTGTGTATGATAAGGATATGAGCGATAACACGCACCACAGACAACAATCAGAGGTCTTCTTCACAGGATCAAACACTTCTGTCTGACCTTTAAGAAAACACCTGATGGGTCAGAGACGGAATCAATAAAATGTCAGGAAGTTGCTCCCTCCTTCGTCAGCTGATTGTGGGATTCACAGTATTCAGGGTTTCAAAAACTGCAATAAACCATCAATAGCAACAAGATATCGCTCCGATCTCAGCCGATAACACCGGAGCTGAGTGAATGAACTCTGCCATCTTGCAGAAAGAGCAGCTTCAGTGAGGAGGATCAGTTTTCTCCAAGCCTGGCCTCCTAATCTATTTCAGGATTCAAATTGAATAGAGTCAATGGCTCTTTTCCCCGAAAAACCACAGACAGAGGAGAGCAGGCAGTCTGAGCCCACCAAAGCTAAACCACAGCAGCCGTTTATGGGGCTAAAAAGAGACTGAGTTCAGGATGGACTAACCAAGAGGTTGTGCCTCGTCGTGCTAAAGCCTACAGAGCAACTGCTCTGTCAAAGTTGCTCCTGAAGCTATTTTGTATTTGTAAAAAAAGGGTACAGATTCACAAATACATTCAGTAATTAAGTCAGTAACAGACAGTTTTAGTTCTGAAGTGAGGAGGGAAATAAAAACAAGAATGCACAGCTGCCACCACTTAATCAGTAGTATCACCGGGGGCATCAGCAGCACTGTAAATCAGTGAATGAGAATTGAAAACACACACACACACACACAACACAAAAACACACACTTTCTGGCTACCTACTCTTCCCCTTGTCATCCTGTGCTAAATCCCATTCAGTGGCCCTCGGGCCTGCAGAGTATGTGAGGACCCCCTGCCTGCTCTATAATGGAGCCTCATCAACATCACAACACACATGTGTGACAGGAAATGGGCTCTGGGGTGGAGATAAGACCGAGCCCCTGGTTAAGCACTTGGCAACTAGATCCTTGGTGGAAGAAGGTGAGCGCCGACATTGATTTGGCTTGATAGCATTTATGTAGATGTGATGAGCTGAATGACATTTCTCGACACCAATCAGTCCATCGGAATGGTTGAGCAATCAAATAGTATAAAGAAAAGAGGGAATGTGTGTATGTGTGTATTTGTTCCCCACATTAAGTATTCAAGAAGCCAAGATGAGCAAGAAACAGACAATTCTAGAAAAGCGTTTTAGAGTATACAAAACTACATATTTACTCTCAAGGGACTGGGACTGTTAAAAGCTATCGGAAGCAATTTTTTTCCAGTCCAGTATTCATACCTGCATCCAAGCCAACGGTATTCAACCATTCAGTGTAGGAGGAAACTGGTTAAAGTGGCGCTATAAACAGGTCGACGGCGCCGCCCACCCCCTCATAAAAACCTCAAACTATGCAACCTTGTTCACTTTGATGACGTGCTTTTTGTTCGGTTTTTCCTCAAGATGTCAAATTTGTGAGAAAAAAAAAACAACATTTGTCCCTCCCAGGCAAATAACTTAAATGTGAATTTCCTGGTTAAGCAGCTGACTTCTTAAGTAAGGCGGATGAGTTCCCAGTAAAATAGAAGGGGCAGAACTTGTCTCAACCTGCTGCAGGTCTTGCAACAGACATAACAACATACTGTACAATAACACTCTCTGCTGCATCCATTACATCCTGCTTACAATCTCTCAAAGAGAGCCTAAGATGGTGGATATTCTCCTCGCTATCACTCTCCACATCTTCACAGTCGACAATGGGTTTTGAGGTATGTGCCCTCTGGGCGGCTGCTCGAGAACACACCTGTCCCCAGACTTGCGAGGTAAGAGGAAACGTCACCAAAGCATTAAAGGTCGACCCCTGGAGGAACACGCTCATAATGACTGCATGCCTTACACACACACACACACACACACAAATATTTGCCTTCGTTCACAAGCGCTGTGACATGGATACATCCTCTTGAATTGCATTGGGTCTCCATGGGGATTAAATCATGACTGGGGTTGGTGTTTGTGTTACTTTATTTAACACACAAACACGCTGTTAACACTGCTATTTGGGTCATGCATTTTTAAATCTTCTCTCAGCTCGGTCACATTCTGGCTTTTAGATGGCGGCAGAAATAATTAAATTTACATAGCATTTTTTTTTTTTTTAATACATTAAAATTTAGGTTAAAAATGCTTTCCATCCCAAGAGAAAAACACCTGAAATGAACAGAATGTTAAATAGGAAAAAAACAAATGACACAAGAGCCATCAGATGTTTCAGTTCTAGTGTTTAGCCTCCAAGTTTTAGATTCCCAACAGTGTAAATAGCATTCAATTTGTATTAATAGGCTTCCTTAACTTAACGCTCGCCATACCGTGCTCCTGTTTCATTTCTATTTTAAAACAAAAAAAAAACGATATAAATAATTTGAGCTCTGGTATAAAAAGAATTCCCTGTTTACATCGTTTAAGCTAAATCGTTAGTTAGGCGCCTTGAATAATGTAGGAGCCTGGATGGGGAGACAGGGTCGCGTTTCTCGGGCTCTTGTCGAGGCTTGTTAGGAGCGAGAGCAGCAGGAAGAGGAATGAGGCGTTCAGGCTCCACGTCCCCCAACACCAGCGGCTGGCACATCGCTGTGACCCCGGAAACCAGAGCATCCTAATACTAATAAAGAGGAGACAGCTTCTTCTTTTTGTTTTATCTTTCAGGCTGAGTAATAGAGGCAGAGCGAAACAGATATAACCACAAGTCTCCTCCGTTTGGTCTGAGGCAGGCAACAGGCGGGCAACGGGCACAATGTGGCTTCACGGTTTCAGTGTATAATCTCTGTCAGGGTCACTGCACCGCTGTTACATTGTAATAAAACTGATTAAGATCAATTAGGATGTCGGGAAAAAAATATATATAAAAAAAAAAAAAAAATACACTACAAACGTACAGTCAACACGGTTTCTGTCCAATTACACGACATGTCCCCAAAGGCAACTCGGTATCGTCTTAGACAGTCCGGCTCTCTCGGTCCCTCAAGAGTTCATAGACATAAATATTTAAAAAAAAAAAAAAGGGCACATTCACAGTGCAGGCTCGCCTCTGTGGTTATTAGCAGACACCACTTTGTCAAGTTAAAATAAGGACGGAGTTTTTTTTTTTACCTTAGTACTTTTCCCACAGCCTGAAGCACCATCTTGCAACTTAGTCCGTTTTTGGAGTTTCTCTGAGAGTGCATGTCCGTTTTATCTCCGGAAAATGAGCAATAATCGCCGACCATAGTTTAAAACATGAAGACACAGAGTCAGACTGTCTCCGCTGAGTCTTCTGCTGTAACGTCAGCCTGCTCTAATTTAACAGACTCCACGGCAGAAAGAAAAAAACTTTGTCAAGTTTACAGAAGGGCCTCCCCCTCTGTCCCCTGTCGTCCAATCAGCGAAAAGGAGAGTGTTCGGTGGGCGGGGCGTGGTGACGTTACAGTCTGCCCATGTGGACGTGGTTGGTGCCTCTCCCCGAGATGTAGTTACAATGTAGCAACAGGTGATCCGCTAATAACGGCGGACCACAATGGAATAAAAAGGTGCTACTACATTTTATTTACCTGCTGTAGAACATGTTTACACAAGCAGGACTTTTACAGGACGAACATATTTATAAATATTTATGGAAGCCCACAGAAGAGCTTGTAATAAATCACTTCCAATGTATTAGTTTGTCAGAACTTAATGCCCCTTGATACAGCTTTGACCCCAAGTGGGGCTATTAATAACTCGTCGGCCTATGTAATTATTTTGTCACTATAAATGCACATTATGAAAAGTGAAATGTGGTTGAAAGCTACTGAAAAAGCTAGTAAGTGGACATTGAGTTAAGATTATGTTGTCAAACCACTTTTATTTGCATTCTTATTTTTAAGAAAATTCTGATGTTAAAGGAGACATTTAAACTATGAATAAAAACGTTAAAAAAAAGCGGGCTCAACAAAAAAAACCTGACACAGGTTTTCACTCTACAATGCAGCTAACACACACAACCTTTTTAAAAGTGTGCGCGCAGGGACGGGTGACATTCCTCGTGATGGTTCTGAACTTCACCTGAGTCCAACTTTGTCAGGGTGGCAGCAAACATGTCAAAGCTGAGGAACCAGTGAGGGAATCAAACTAAGCCTGTTTGAGAGCCAAAGAGAGAACAACAGTAAAATCTTGAGTGTCTGTGGGGCGAGGTAATTGTTTGTAACAATCATTTTTAGAAGTTTCCTACGATGGACATGGTTTTAAGTGTACAATGTGAACTCAAATTGACCAATAATACTTAAGTACAATATGAACATGAGGAAATGAACAATGGGAGTCGAGTGGCGCTGACAAGATCACAACTAGCGTTACAGAGCCATCATTCCTTCTTCCCTCTAATTGTTGCCTCTCAAACGTCCTCTCTTATTTTCCCCTCTATTGCTCTCTTCACACATTTCTCCTCCCTTTCTTGGTTTGTTTAACTCGCCTCTCCCTCTCATTGTCTCCTTAACTTCTTCAACAAGTCTGTTTTTCCTCTCTGTCTCCTCAAACAAAACTTGTTGGGCCATGGTGGTGCTGGAGATGTGAGAAATACTGGACCGGCTGGCTGCTGTAGCATGGACACACAAACACACACAAACACACACACACACACACACACACACACACACACACACACACACACACACACACACACACACACACACAAAGCCCCTAATCTATGGGATCTGTGGCGCTATGTGCACTCCTCTATGTGGGTGGGTGCAAGTAGCCAAGTGAGGAAGATAAAAAGAGATCGTGGAGGGTGTTGCATGTGCGGACTGTGCTTGTGTGTGTGTGTGTGTGTGTGTGTGTGTGTGTGTGTGTGTGTGTGTGTACTGCTGGACCCTCTGAGGCGCTGCTTGTTTATGTTTAAATATGATCCAAAGAAATGATGTGAAAGAATCAAAATGAGCAGAGGTTTCTGACAGGCGCCTCTATGCACCCGCATCCTACACGAGAGACTGCCCTTCTCACACACACACACACACTAGTGCGCACCAGGCCGTGGGTTTTTGTGGGCGGAGTTTCGGTGATCCAGGGGCCCAGTGAGGAGCAGGGGCTGAGGGGAGAGAGAGACCAGAACAGGGCGATGACTTTTCCCCCGCTGCTAAAAATAGCATCGGCCTGACTGGCCCATAAAGAATACAGAGAACAGTGCAAAGAGAGGGGGGGGGGGGTTACCATATGTGTGCGGGTATGCACACATGAGCGAAGGTGCAAGCAGGTGAGTGACTGAGCTGATGATAGGGGACCTGTAGGTATGAGAGTGGTTTGTGATGGGGACTGGGCTTGTTGTGTTACACAGTTTAGTACGAGTATAAGAAGGTCAATACTTTCTTTTATAGCTACTGAAACGTATCCGCAGCACTGAGTATTGAAAACTGAACCGCAAATGGTCCTCAAATGTCTAGTCCGCTTGGTCAGCTTTGTAATCTTGCCAAGTTTTTGATTAAATCAGAACTTTACCAAACTCAAACCATTTATCTCAAGAAAGTTGTCGTACGGCTGCTATAAATACAGCACATATACACCAAAGCGTACCGTTTATAAAGAGTCGTGTGATGTATTACAGTGTAAAATTGTTGTTATAGTTGATACATGAAGCACAACTTGTGACCACCCAAGAGAAAAGCAGTGTGTTGCTGTAATGGAAATCCCGTGCTGAGGGAACTTTCCATTAATTTGCTTTGAACTGTTGGATCCGTGCCGCCACTGAAAATAGAAGATATCCATTCAAGATCACCGGGGCGTTCGCCTATAGGCCTCTTCCCCCTCGGCTGAACAGGTAATATGTAGTCGCACCTGTAGTTCGTCGTGTCATGTGATCTGCAGGCTGACAGGATAGATGGGGACAGAGACGGTGCCATCGAGCTGCGCCTGGTCGACCCTCTTACGCAACGTCTGACGTGGATGGAAACCAACGGGCCACATACCACCGTCTGGAGGACCGAGGTTTACTCTTTCGTCTCTCGCTAACGTCACAGACGCATTCCCTTCCACTATGCGGACGAGACATGGCATCACTCATGTGCCACCTGCTCTCACCAGACCAGATGTTTACTGCCTGTACGTATGCCCAACCCTCTCACAGGCAGCACAGATAAGAGTTTGATCTGCTTACTTTTGATTACTCCTTTCTTTATGGCATAGTCGTGGTTACATTAAAAATGTTAAGGGTTACATAACTAAATTACTTTTATCAGTAATAACAAGGCTGCTTCAAGAATGCTGCCCTCATCAAACGACAAACCACCCCGGAGATACAGAGAGGCCAAGATTTAATTACACGTCACTCATTAAAAGAGATGGGAGAAGAAATAAAAGCTGTTTATGGAAACACTGCGACGTCACTGGCTGACTGATGGATGCGTTATGCCGCAATCTGATGGGGGAAGAAATAACAAGACGCACGATACCTACAGCAATAACCAATCAGAGCAACAGATAACACCGGGGAAGATAAAGACTGGGGTGGAGTAAAATGCAAGTAATTCAACTCATTACTGTGTTGACGTTATAACGCACGTTTATTTTTAGAATGGTATTTTAAAAAAAACTCAAGAACTAAACTGCAGCCACTTTTAGCCATCTACCGATACAGGAAAGAGACACTGGCCTGTAAAAACTACAACACCGCCCACATTAAAACATTAAAAGCATAAAAAAAAAAGGACATTTTGGACAAAGTGAGTTGGCCTGCAGCGCTCTCTTCCCCGCCGAGGGAGACGGCTGGCTCAACAGGTTGGGTTTGAAAGTCAGCGGACATTCCACCTATTTGAGACAAAGAAAACACTGATTCCAGGCCAGCAGCAGATGAGTCACAACCGCAGCAGATGCGCCTTGGGGCCTGGCAACAGCTCAGTCCCTGCCCCTCCAGAGCACATCTCCAGCCAATCAGAGCCGGGATCAAAATGACAGACGTTTCAGGCAGCCAACCGTGTTGACACCAAAATGAATACGTAAAAAAAAAAAGAAGAAAAGAATCAGAGCCGTTCCAAGTTGCGGCGTAAGACCTTCAGTTGGCGTTGCGTTCTGTGTGTGTGGGAGTGGTGTAGTATGTTTAGGTAAGGTCTTAACCAGTGAAAACACTGCAGGCTGAAGGCCTTTAGTGCCGAGGGGTTTTCTATAGGCCCAGATAAAAAGGTCAGCAGGGCCAGGAGACACTCCGCACACTGAACCCAGCGACCCAACCAGCAATACCAACCAATGCAATTAGACAAAAGGGAGCCGTTTCTGCTGCCACAGCAATAAAAAAATAATATTACAGCAAAAGTACATTATCGGCCTGCCACCTTCTCCTTCTAGAAAATAAAATAACTGATCCTAGAAAAGGCGAATCAGCCAATCTAGGCCCCAAAATCAACATCACTCCTTAACCCTTCATTTCAACTGCTGCCTCTGACTGTGCATGGAATACTGAGTACGTATACAGCATGTGAAGACAAAAACCTGGGCCAAAATATGCTGCATTAAACTTGGCATGCAGGAGTCTACCTCAGTACTTAATGGCTTAGAGTACTTTTGCTATCATATCAGTTTTCCTTTGACCTGTGTTCTTCCTTTCCACCCTTAAGGAATTGAAGTTCACTTTCTCCCTTTGCATGTGTGCCCCTTTCTTCACTTGGCTTCATCTCTCCGTTGCTCTGCATTCCTGGAGGGGAAGGGCTGCATGCAAAGACATGTCACCGCTCTCTCTGCACACGCAGCCTGCATAAACAAAAGGAGAGGGAAGAGGAGAGCCGAGGAAGAAGAGCAACAAGAAGAGTGAACTAAAGGAGGTCAAGAGCAGCAGCAGATCTAAGAAGTTTGATTCGACTTGGCTTTTCTTGTTCAGGGGGGGTAGATGCGTGCACATCATGAGCAAACATATAAAGGGTCAAACACGCTCCATTTAACAGTAGCAATGGCACAAAGGAAGATTACTCTACTGCCTAATTGCCACTGCACTCGTAATCCAATTAGAAGTCAGAACTATTTCTGCATATTTTCTGGAGCCAATTCAGAAATGAGAGAGTAGCCCAGTACGTTCGAAAGACAGGAGGCCAGGTTCTGACTGGTTTATGACTAAAGGAAGAGAGGGCTTTAGCAAGATGGAAGACAGGAGATGAGAAATACCAGACTTGTGTCCAGACGTTTAATAAATGACCATTTCCATGGATACTGCTTAGATTAACTGCTATCTTATCAGCGGGAATGGGCCAGAATGGAATATAAAGAGGAGAAAATGGAGGATGAGGATGGGAGAAGGCAACAGATGAGGAGGAAGGAAGTGAGAAAGGGGGGAGCAGTTGAGATTAGTTAAGTGAGAGGGGTGACGGGAAGGCAGGAACGGAACAAAGAGAGTAGCAGAAGTCAGGATGAGAGCAGTGAAAGAGTTCGGCTCAATGTGGGAGGTTGTCACAGCATGCCCTGGCGGCTCACTGTACTCCTCCTCCCAACATTCCTCAGCAGGAGAGAGTCCATCCCATAATTCGCCACCTGGGCAGCCAAACACCTGTCTGTCAAATTTAAGAGCACGCACCATACAGGTGTTCACGGACACCACGGCCAGAATGAGACTTTGTCCTCAGGCCTGCAGGTAAAAAGGGGGAATGGCAAAGATGATGCGAGTACCACTAATAAGCCGTCCTTACAGTTGAGGTTCTGAGTTCATTCTTGACTTTGGAAACAGGTTTAGAGAAAACAATCCGACCACATGGTCCATTTACTGGCTGTTCTGGAGCTTTTGATCAAATCCAATTATCGTTATCTGCAGAGGGGTTTTGCAGTTGTTCGTATTTCCTTTTTTCAGTGCACTTTAAAAGGTCACTGTTGCGTGTTCAAATGATATTTGAGTTATCACACATAACTGTAGGTGTTTACATGCATTGATGGAGGAAACAGAAAAGGTTACTGAAGGCTTCCCAGAACTCGAATAAACCTCAAAAAAAAGGAAAAGAATGTGGTTTTTCTTGGGAAGAATATGATAACCTTGGCACTGAGATTAGAACACACACACAAAATTCTGAACATTTCTGAACCAAACCAAAACATTAGCAACAGATTACAGCTCCAGTGTAACACAACAGTGCGCAAGGTGGTTTGCCTGTAGTGTCGGGCCTGTGAGAGGAACATTCCTTGTTCTATGCACAAGCACACTCACAAGTTCAGACACAACTCAGGTGTGAGAGCAACACTGCCACCTGCTGGCATTACATGTAGGTGTTCACGGTTACACATAAGGTAAGGGAAGTCAAACATACTGTATGTTTAAACCTAACGAGCAGCAACCTGACTCCTGAGAAGTTAAAAGCGATATGAAAACACATTTTTTTTTACAATAAAGAAAGAAGAGAGCTGAGCGTAAGCTGAGAACAGTACCCACCCTTGGAAAAGGCCTCTCACTGCAGACATTGTCTAAAACTTACACAACCTCACAGCTAGACTGAGTTTTCCATTCCACTTTTCCGTTCCAGGTTGTATAATAAGGGTGTGGATCCTCTGTGTGTGTGTGTGTGTGTGTGTGTGTGTGTGTGTGTGTGTGTGTGTGTGTGTGTGTGTGTGAGACTTGAAACCAAACCAAGCACTACGCCGATGCTAGACGCCATCATCCTTTGAAGACTGTAAAACTTAAATGAGTTACTTTCCACTACTGGTGTGGCTGAGTAATACAAAGCACATAAGAGAAAGCAAAGTGGCAAACATTAAAATATACATGATTCAATACTTAAGCAATTATACGGTGAAACCACTTAACAAGGAGAGGGGCAAAGGGAGCTGTGGTCGAACGCTACTGTTTGCTCAGGAGCACAAGAGGCAGTCTGTGTGTGTGTGTGTGTGTGTGTGTGTGTGTGTGTGTGTGTGTGTGTGTGTGTGTGTCCAGTGAATGAGGTGGAGGAGAAAGACCGTCATGGAATACAGGGAAAGAGGAAGCCAGGAGGAGGTGGTGGGAAAAGGATTGGGGTAGCACCCATGTTTGCACAGGATGTGTGTGTGTGGGTGTGTGGGTGGCATGTGTGTATGAGGTGAACAGAGCTTTCTTTTCATGCCCCCGCCCCCCAAAAAAACAACAACAACCAGAAAGCAACCCTGTTTGGGGTTATGTGTCTTGCCCAAGGACACATCGACATGGGCTAGCGGAGCCGGGGATCGAACCGGCGACCGATCGGGAAGAAGTCCTCGGTTAAAAGGAGCAGAGAGGGGATCGGAAGAGAGAGTATACAACTATTCTTTAATTGAAAGAAGAGCGAACAACGGCACTGAAGGCTCTTCTCACAGCTGGCGGCAAGAGTTCTAATGAAGGTGCTTCATTCTATCACCTGCCAGGTATCTTTTTGAAAAGTGCCCGCCCTTTTCCACACGGTTTTCAATGACGACTTCTCAGTTGGTTCTGTGTAACAAACCATCTGAGGGCCCGAAATTGGCCGACGGTCTGGTACGACAAAATAGCTGAGCTGCTAAGTCTACAAGCAGCTGGGACAGAACCAGAGTCAGTCGGTGAGTCCCATAAGCGAATGATGCAGAGATAAAGAGGGTGTGGGCTTCTTGCACAGTTTGGGTGGCTTTCGGTTTTCTGCTCAAAAGGCCGTGCTTGCCCGCCCTGATCCACCTCATTAACTCCTAAATGAGGGCATTTAGTCACAGATTCCCTCCCGAGGGGAATGTGGATGTAACCTATAGCGCTTCCAAGAACAAAGTCATGCTCACAGTCTCTCACACACACGCACACACACACTGAACTGTACAGAATGTTCCTTCAACATCAAGTTGAGTAATTGCCGCTGACGGCCTGAGAAACTAAACTTCACTACAGTGGGGAATGAGTGATTGATCGATGTCGAGCAGACAAAGTTCATCTCTGCTTGACGGAGATGTGTCGAAGATATACTACACATCACTCTCTGGCTCAAAACGGAGCGTGACAAATGAAACGAGGCAACTATGTGAACAATGTTTAAAATCTATATCACATAAAAGGCCGGTATGGCCCAGCATCGCCCCGGGGCCCGACGAGAATCTCAAATCTAAGAAACCGTCGCGTTAGCAGAAACGCTAATGATTTAAAAAGCAGCTGATAAGATCAACATGCCGCCTAGAGAGCACACGTCAAATCCTATTAGTGCGCTTCTTAACACCAGCAATAGGTATATTACATAAACTGAGCGGTGACTGCGCATTCTCTCGGCCCGCGAGATGCAAACGATTACAAAGAAAATGAGGGATGGAATGGCAGGTTTCGGGGACCCCTTTCCCCAGGAGAAAAAAAAAGGTCTCCATTTCCTTCATCAGCAGACAATACGACTGCAGCAGACCGTCTGGCATGTGAGCGAGCGGCGACGCTGGTGTTGGAGTTGTTATTTCGCCCCCTTCGGTGCCCCGTTTGCTCTTTAACCCTGAGAACACTGAACTAACTGACCGGAGCTGAGCCTGCTGGGCCGGAGCTACTGACCAACAGTTGTACAAATCTTTGAATTATATTCAACGGAGAGTACTATATAGTCATAGTACTTCCAAAAATCATGTCTTTTGTAAAGTAGTTTTTTTTTTGTTTTGTTTAGAATTTCAATATTACAGGTAACGTCTTTGACAATTGTTTTAATTCGTGGAGAAAGCAGGTCTGGTTGAGTCTACAAAGTTGAAAAGTTCCAGTCATATACAAATAACAAATATTCGTTAAGTAAGTACGAATTCTGTGTGAGATATGGTGGAACATTTTTCACAAGACGAAATTCTAAGAAAAATGTCAATGAGGCCGGGCTAAATAACACTAAAACCTCCCTGTATCACACACTACAGTTCAACAAGCTACATCCTCCAAAAAGACCAAACAGTTGTTTAACACATCGCTAAAACAGTTTCCACAAAAACGGATCATTATAACTTAATGAGGATGTGATTTAGGTAGGATTGCCGTGTTAGAGACTGCTGTAGAGACACTAGAAACATTTTGAATGAGGTAATGCATTTGTACCAATGTTGTTTCCTCAAGGATGAAATCGCATTTAATCCTCATCTCCTGTGTTGGCCTTCCGCCATTGTCAAAATTGCCTTACAATCTCTCATCTCGGTGAATGACGTGGGCTTCTGAGGAAAAAGCGCTCACGTCCGCGCACCATTTCATTAAGGCCGCTCGCTGCAGATGTGAGTGTGCGAACACGATGTGTCCGTCAGCGAGTGCATCATGTACAGTAGCCGTTATCTCGGGAGAGCATCGCTGGACTCGTCGCGGCAGCAGAGGCCCTCTCTATCTATCTCTATCTATCTATCTCTCTCTATCGCTCTCTCTCTCTGCGAGTCTGATTGGCTTTCAGAACAGCCGACTCACATCTGCTTCCCTGCTCATCACAACAACCACTCGGCCAACAACAAGGACATTTTTCAAAGAAGAGTACAGCCAGTGCCTCCCCACGCAAAAGTAATTAGCGCTGCTTACACATTCTCTCCGAGAACCACAGTTCACAAGGCGCTTGATTGAAATCAAAAACACACTCCTACATTATCTTTTGACCAATTTCAAAAAGTCCATGGTGCATTCTGTTCTCTGTTCTTAACATAGTGATGACTCAGGGACATGCGTAGGCATGGAACAAGCAAAAAACAGAATATGATGTGAAGAAAACAAAAACATCTCAGTAAGGGTGTTGTTTCGCCCAAAAGTCCTAAGAAAAAAAAAACTAAATTCACCCCCTGATGACTAGACGAGATCTCGCCACCATCTGATAACAGAGGAAACTCTGGTCTATTGTGTGAATTCGATTAACACGGAGTGGATGAAAGCGTAGGAAGTGGTAACACCCGGGATTTGGCAAAGAGGTGAAAGGAAGCATGTGACTGAAGGAGGCCAACAGATTAACAACCCAAAAACCAAGCTGGTGGAAAATATGAGCGAGCCAGTGCTCCCTGACTCGCTCAAGCCCACTGAGAACCAAGGCAGCTTCTTCGGACATTCTGCAATCAACACAATCACTTATCTTAATGCGCATGTAGGGGCTTATTGTTAGGGATCGCGCTCTGTTGTGATGTTTTAATGGACTGCATGCCAGTGGGAGAACAATCCACTCAGCACTTTTATCATCACTGCTACTTGGTCACTTTAAGATGCATAATCGCTGCGTCCAGTCTCATACGCCAGCGCCAAAGACAAATGTCCATTTTATGCAAATCTAATGGAAAATAAAGTAATCTAAATCTGATATCTGGTAAGTAAGCCTCTGTGTGCATTTTTACCTAAATTAATGTGTGTGTTTGTGTGTGGAGGGACACGCGTCTGATCTCTCCAATTAAGATACGTGGAAGGCAGGCAGGCGTTAGTTATTGTAAGTCGCTTTGGATAAAAGCGTCAGCTAAATGTAATGTGATGTGATTTAACCACTTGGATATCCACTCATAATAATAACAACAACAACAACAACAACAACAACACTGCCACCAAACAACTGCAGCACAAAAATAAGAGATTGTCCTGGACAGCCAATCACACACACGAGTTGCGGGCTGAGATTATTATTTATCTTTTCAGACCAAAGATGTGCTCCACCCAAAGGCTTGTTTTTCCAGTAATTAGCTACGACAGAATATCATGTTTGGATGTCAGTAAATATCAACCTCCGAGGGCTAATCAAGAGAGGAAAAAAAAACACAAAGTGTGAACGTGTTTGACGGAGGGGGGCAAAGGCAGAGCGATGTTTTTAGGCAAGACTTGGCGACGGCGTCATGCGTTTCTGTGTCTGGGCCACAACAGAGGAGCGGAAAGGGTGTACTCAGGAGTAGGGAAGCTTGGAGACAAAGGGAAGCAGCTTCAAATATTATGGAAATTCCTGGACAAAGCCACGCATGTTTTGCGCCTTGAGGGCATTGCTGAGATGACAGTGAAACCACAGTGAGGCCCTGCCCTTTGTCAGAGACTGGCATGAAGGAAATAAAGAGCACGTCCTCCGTCGGTCTGCTGAGAGGAGAAAAAAAAAAAAAAGACATGTACGAGGGAAACGATACTATTGTCGTCTACAGATGGTGCATAAATGGGCGAGGGAAGGAAGTGGGCGTAGGCAGCTGCTATTGACGAAAAATAAGAGAGAGAAGGACTGAAAGGAGACACAAGAGAGGTCAAATCAATAGATGTCCTTTGGAGCAGTGAGAGCACGGACTGCCGCACAACCTCAGTTCATTGACGAGCAATGACGTTCACATTTTCCTCTGCCCTCCACAGACGCATCACATCCTACGGTAAATTAATGAACTGTGACGGGAAAAATATAAATCGGACCCTTTTTTATGAGCAGAAGAGATCAGCGGCTCTTAACACTCGTAAGTTGAGCGCGTGTGTGTACGTGCGTCTCCTTGCGAAGGGATTCAGGTGTAAACAAGCCTCTGATTGGCTTAGAGGAGTAACTGGCTCCCACCTGGGAAGATGAGCTTATGGAGGTGACATCATCTCTCCTAGAGGGGGATGGGAGGGTTGCTGGTGCCTTGTGCACATCTGTCTGCACCACAAAATACTTAAACAGAAGAGAGAAAAAAAAACGACTCCAACTAAAGTCCATAACACACTGGTAGAAGTCAGAGCTAGTATAGTATTTAAGGTTATTCCTTGTTTGGTCGGCAGCCTCCGAGTTCTGTAAGTGAACATAATAAATGATACGAACGCCACCTCAGAACATGCTGGAGTCAGCACTCTGCAGCTTCGCTGCTCGCTCCAGAGCGGCCTCCTCGCCACAGCTACTCTGATTAAATATAGTCTCACAAGGAGGGAGGTGAACGGGTTGGCCACGAGTCTCACGAACATGACGTAGGTGGGATCCAGCTGTGCATTTAAAAAAGGTATGAAATATGATGATGATGATAAAGATGCATTTCTGGAGGCAACTTAATACTTTCCTTGTCTGCTTTTTTTCATGTCTTCCTCTTGGGTCTGTCCTTGGTAACAGTGCCATGGTAGATAATGGAAACAAATGAGGGGGCACAGCTGCAAAAGGCACTGCAGCACTGAGGCAATTACACAGCTATGCAGCAGACAAGTGTGTGTGTGCGCGTGTGTGTGTGTGTGTGTGAGAGTCTACCACCTTCTCCGTTCAATTGGGCTTCACCAGACCACCCCCCCTCCCTCCCTCACACTCCTGCCTGGGACAAACTCAACAAACAGGAAGTGAGGCGCCAAGGCACTTCCTGTCTCCCTTTAAAACGGGCCTCTTGTTCCCAAGAGGCAGCACCGAGAAGCCATCGGCTGCTGCTGCTGAAACAACTGCTACAACCAAGTTGCCTGCCACCTTAACAGCACATACAAACCTTTCAGGCCTTTGTTTTGATACTGAATTCTGTCCAAACCTTTTTCCTTCCACCTGACCAAGCTACAAAGTGAGCCAAACACAATGAAGCCCACCTCCACTTGCCAATTGGGCCACCAAGCAGCTGCAAGTTTTGCCATGCCCACGGGGCACCTGCTGCCTCACACAGACAACTTCCACTCTGCTACGCTGCACCTCATACTTGTCTGATGAGCACAGATTGTGTTTTCTAAACATGTAGTGCGTTCCAAATTTTGCAATGAATCCCTGCTTCTAAGTTTTTTTTCTTTTATATGTTTATCTGAATTAAGTTGTTTCAGTAGCAAAAGGAGCTGCAAAGATGTCCAGAGATTTTGTATTTAAACATGTGCATGACTGTGTGTGTGTGTGTGTGTGTGCGCGTGTGTGCGTGAGCTGACTGTGTGAATCTAAATGCAGAGGTGAGGTTAGTGCAAGGCCATCTCTTTCTCTATCTCCTGAGCCAGCAGGACGAGGCTGCCCCTGAACACACACGAACACACACACACGAACACACACACACAACACACACACACACACACACACACACACACACAGTCCTTGTTATGCAACTGGCCCTGCGTGTGAGGTCTGCACTCCGCAGTGACTGGAGGGCAGGTGAAAGTAGAGAAGGACAAGACTTCTATACTGCCTTTACCTATACCAGCCAGTGTCCCTCCATAGGAGTCTAATGTAACATGTCCTGACAGGATCAAGTAAACTAAAGACACCTTGGGCAAGGTTTATTTGTTCTCCATTAGGATTAGAGTACAAACGGCATTCACGCTTAGACATCCAAAGACAAAAATCAAAACCCTAGAGGTTATGTACGAATCTAAACCTCACTGATGCAAGTTTTTCTGACCTGTGCTCATCTGGTTGCAGCCATTGGCTTAATGATGACTGCATAACTGCACGCCCCATTTGTTTAGGTGTGGCAGAATGACAAGACGGCTTGATTATACAGTGCAACAGCCACAGGGAATAACGCCGGTCACTTCCTCCAGGCAAGGCTTTTAATAGATAATGGTTTAGCCAGCTAAAGCAGCCCAGCTTTCCTCAAAGGCTGGAGCGTTTCAGCTCGATTCAATTCAGCCCCATCTGAGAGACGGGCAGCAATGTGAGGAGGGAGTCTGCTGGGCGGAGGGGAACGAGTGTGGGGTTTGATGGTGGAGAATGGCGTCCTTGTTGAGCTGCACGCCCCGGCTCTGTGGAGGCAGCCGGGCCTGCCAAAGATAGCCTAATGAGAGACACATGGAAAACAGTACGGCCTGCTCTGCTAATACAACACACACAGTATGATGATACAGTCAGAACTATTGTTCCGCACCACACATTATAACAAATACCAACCGATCCACCGAGAGCAAACACACACAAGCTTTTGTCATGTGATGGAGCCTCGAGGTCTGTACGGCCCTGCTTTCCAGCAACACGTCAACAGCGACACATAATACGGGTACAGAAACATTAGACCGCATAGCGGAGAGGAAAGTGGGATTTGGTTTTTCACGCTGCAATTGTGTACAATGATGGCCGCAATTTAAACTTTTGACTTCATTGTAGGGGGGGCCAAGGGGGCGGCTGAAAAACAGCAAGCTCACAAGGCTCACAGCCCAAACCAAAGCTCAAAATTACAATACATTACAATATATATATATAGTTATACTCATTAAATAGTAACTGTAAAAATACACCTTTTTTTTCTCCAGTCTCAATATGGGGCCACTGACACTTAAATCCCAACCAGACTGGTTAATCTGTCAACAGACAGCAAACGCATGGGGCACATGAGATTAAAACAGTGTCATGACCCTGAACACATGTTAGACAATACTAAATCGACATTTCAATTGCCAAATACTTTTTTTAAGTAAACCCAGTAAAACCTCAACGTGTTGAAATATAAAATGAGATGTAACATGCCATTTATTTGTTAGCTGTTCCTCCAGCGTCCAGTCTTTATGCTAAGCTAAGCTAACTGGCTGCTGACTCCAGCTTCAAACAGACAGACTTTACAGTGGCATGATTTTTTTTTTTTTTTATCTAAATCTTGGCAAGAAAGCAAAATAGCATATTCCAAAACATGTTAAGCAATTCTTCTAAATATGGCTTTAATGGTTTCTAATGGTGTGTTTACATGCATGTGATGACAAAATGCTTATCAATCTTTGTTTGTTTCCGATAGTTTAATTCAATTTTGAATTATGTTTACTGAGATATCATTATATTATATTAACGCAATTTTAGGGTGAAGTTGTTAAATTCGCCTGGTATAGAATAGTACAGTAAACCTTTCTTCCTAACTGTAGTATATAAAAAAAAAAAGGCAAAGGCTGAGAAATGAAGGAAAATTCCATCGTTTTTACTTCACGTCGTACGATGACAGACTGTTCAATCGCTCCATTTTAAAAACAGGATGATCAACACCAGAGCTGACACTGTCTGATGGAGTGCTGGCAGGCCGTTTCTCCTCCACACAATGCTCCTGTTGAAAGGTGACACACTGGAGCCCAGGGCACGGAGGGCTCGCCCCCGCCGAGGTCAACGAGGACCTGTTCGGATGGGTGTAGCCTCCAAAAGCACACATCAATCAAGCCATATGACATCACCGCCACGCCGCCCGATGGAGAGAGGCCAAGGGAGAGGAAATGCCAGAAATAGACGTGATGGCCCATTTTGTCTTAATGAGCCCACGAGACATCGGTGCACCGTCCAGGTCCCAACCCGTGCCTTGATCATTACGGGGGGAGAAAAGAGCATAAGTAGGTCTATTCCTGGCACAAGCCCCTGCATTCACAAGGCTTCTGTGTGTAATTCACCGAGGCCTACTGTATGTGTAACACATATGCAGCCTCACAGATACATGACACACTTATACACACATAAACGGCCGGCTGCTATTCATACTAAGAGTAGCCGTGAAGTGTAAACAAAGTTCTGAATCACAGCGAGGCCTAATCTAATCCAGCTGTGCCGTGTGTGTGTGTGTGTGTGTGTGTGTGTGTGTGTGTGTGTGTGTGTGTGTGTGTGTGTGTGTGTGTGTGTGTGCGTGTGTTAAAGCTACAATTTTACCCTCACCATCAAAACGCTCCTTAGAGAACTAGAAAAGTTATATTTAGACTTTATACAGCAGTCAAGGCAGGCTCAGGCCAGCTAGCCCCACAACCACAAGAGAGGGGAACCAGATCATTTCTGCTCCAACTGCCAGAGTCAAACTTAAATCTACTCTCTCTCTCTCTTGCTCGCTCAAGCACAACAACCAGCTACACGAGTGCACGGCACAGGCTCTCAAACACATGATAGTCTTTCCAGGTAGGGAACCAAAGAGAAGGTCAATTATGCCGCTTAATGACCAGAAACGAAAAAGAGCACAGCCCGTTAGGTCAACGTTCTGCAAACAACAAAAAACAAGAAGAAAAAAAGAAAGAAGGGAAAAGCTGCTCCCTGCCCCCTTGGAAGGGAACACTGTGTCCAAACAAACAGTGCTGCATAGCCAAAAGGGCACACGGGAGGATGCGAGGCGAAGTTGCAAGCCTGAAACCGGCTTCTGGCTTCGTGCCATTTCATTCCCGATTAGTCTTAAACTACCCTCCTAACAAACCCTGTAACCAGCCAGTTACCAGCAGCAACAGCATCGAACACACCTCCCCTTCAATCAGCTATAAAAGAGGGTGGCTATGTGCCATCTATGTCCCTCAACTCCTCCTCCTTCTCCTCCTCCTGATACCCCTTGTGTCTGACTACAGCAGAATCTCTGCCTGCTACAGCAGCACTGTCCTCAAATGTCTCCTACAAAACTGCAGCAGCATAACAGAAAGCGTGAATGGGGAGGAGGGTGAGAGGTGGGGGGGGGGGGGGAGACGAAGGTCTGACAACGTAAGTTGAAGAATGCTGAAAAGGCCCGCATGACGTACACAATAACAATAAACAACAGTAGAGGGGAAGGTAAGGTCAAGAAGGGAAAATAGAGTGACTTTGTCAACTACCGGTAGAAGAAGCAGTCGCAGCACACCAGAACCCCCATCAAGTCAGTGGTGAAGCAGAGCCGGGGCGACGAGGCTCCGACCCACAGCACCCTTCCTCCCTTTCACCTTCCCCGTCTCCGCTCCTGTGAACTCGTCTACAGGTGCAGCAGCTCCAGCATAGCCCCCTTTTGTGATCGAACAGCTACCGTAGCGGCTTCTGGCTTCAACGCAGGACGGACAGACGGACGCACGCAGGCCGATACGGGAGTCAGCCAAGTAAAACGTGCAGATATACACTTTCAAAACAAAACAAAATCATTCGCAGAACCTGACACTTCTCCGAGCATGTTTCTCTTTCTCTCGCTTCTTTCCAACTACTGCAACTGCCTGCCTCACTTTCACACTCCCTCCCTCTCTCTCTGCCCCTCTCTCTCTCTCTCTTCCCCGCTCCCTCTCTCTCATTCGCTTGCTGGCTCCCACTTGGAAGGCGGGAAGATTAGCTTGGCAAACAGCGTCCCATAAACAAAATGCTGACTGCTGGGCAGCACAGGGTGGACTGCAGGGAAGAGAGACACAGCGAGAGCGAGAGCGAGAGCGAGAGCGAGAGCGAGAGCGAGAGAGAGCGCGAGAGAGAGCGAGAGAGAGCGAGAGAGAGCAATCTCAATCATCTGTATACATCCTATCTCCACCCATCCCTCGCACAGACCAAACACACGTGACTTCTGCTAAATCTGAGTCGGGGTCAAAACCCTGTCAAACCTCTCTGGACAGTTAATCAGTGCAGCAAGTTGAAAGCCCTTTCATGCTTTTGCACATGAAGTGATATATGTAGCTACATTATAACGGCATGGTTAATTGTCAACTCTCGAGTCGACACTGAGGAGGAACGGCACACGTGAATGAAGAAACATGCAGCACGGGATGCACACGTATAACCGTGACTCTTCATTCACACAAATGATGCAGAGGTACGGGATGGGAGGGGCCAGTGCGGAGACAAGCCCCCAGGAAGCGAGCCAATCACTGCGGAGTATTTGTGCTGTGCTCTGGTCAAATGAGGTGAAGGACACAAGGGTCACGGGCCTCGTTACATCGCCTTCCTCTCTTCCCTGCATTTTGCCCTCTGCTGTTCACTTGCTCCTTTACACATCAAGAACACAGACAGAAACACACGCACGCTTCAAAAGGACTGCAGCGGTCAGGTGTGTGTGATGCTGTAATCGAAGGCTGCAGTCAGACATGACACAGGATTAGCCAAACCACGACGAAGGCATCCGACACAGCGGAACCCTGACGCTCAATGTCAAACAGCCCGACGGCGCTCTGTCCAGAGGAAACTAATCACGACAGCCTGCCGGGAAAACGGCCGAAAGACAACAGAGGCAGAGGACAGCCCCCCCCCTCCACAAAATGGCAGTTATGTACCACAGGGGGGCGCTTCTGCTTCTACTCTGTTGCTTACTTATCAAAGAACTCCTGAACAGTGAGACGGATTTAACAGTAGCCAGAGCTTGCAAATATTTTCAGCCAACCCCACAGGACAATGCAGTTTGTCCTCCCTCTGCTCCTGTTCTCTTTGAGATAAAAAAAAAAAAAAAAAAAAAAAAATGACAAAGACAGATCGCAGAAGCTCTTTTACATCCCATGACGTCATCCCTCCTCCAACACCTCCCCCTCCTCCCTGGAGGCCTGTCACCAGGAGCTAACAGGCCTCCTCTTTCACCGTTTAATGACCTCATCCCTCTCACCTGCACACACACCGATGGGAATACACACTTGCAACACACGTGACACCATTGCTCACACAATGATTGCAGAGGGGGGTGGGGGGGGGGGATCTTGCACGAGGAATGGCGGAGGGGTATACGGCGATAAGCTCCTTCTCGCTTTTTGGACTGTTTGATGAAGTGGGTGTTTGGCACTCATTAGATCACCCTTTGTGTTTCAGTACCTGGAAGTCGGGATGTGGGTTCGTGTGTGTGTCAAGTACAGCAGATGGCCATATGCCCTGTGACAAGGCAAAGGGGAAAGGGAGTGCCACAGGAGAAGTGAAAGAAGTGAAACTGCCATTAAATTAACTGTCACTTTCAACACTATGAGCAAGTTCTCGTGGGTCGCCGTGTGTGTGTGTGTGTGTGTGTGTGTGTGTGTGTGTGTGTGTGTGTGTGTTCTCAAACGTTTGGGCCTTATCAGAAAATCCAGACAAACAATAAAAGCAAGACATCCGTCCGGCTGGCAGACAGACAAAGAAAGACTTTTTTTCTCATAAACTTGTGACTTGGAGAGATAACACAATGAGGAGGGAGAGGGGGGGGGGGGCGAACCACTGGGCAGGGGAAAGACCCGACTCGTGACTGGGTTTAGAAACGCCAGGATATGAATACACGCCGTTGCAATCATGTCAAGGGAAAGTGGGTTAGGGGGAGAAGCAGACGCAGACGCAGACGCACACACACACACACACACAAAGTTGCTAGGTGATGGGATGGCAAGAGGGGGGTTTTTCTGTGAAGGGGGAGGAGAGAGGGAGAACAGAGATCATTTTGCTCTTTTCCATAATGGAATTGAGGAAACAAAAGGGAGAGGAGAGGAGAGGAGAGCCCCCCCCCTCACCCCCCCACTAACACAGCAAGACAGACAGGTTCCTCCTGATCCTGCCTCACAGACTGAAATACACGTGGGTGCCACATTGAAGTGAAATCGCGGAACCCTTGAGAGGAATTGACATGATATCATCAATATAATTTTGTTTGCAGCCAGTTATCGAAACAAAACAGGGGGCAACATATATAATGTAGCTACACACAGACCGTAACTAAGCTCCAGAGTGATTTTCCATCAGATGTGGCCTAAACAGACCTTAATATAGATCACAATAAAGAAGTAGGCTCAAGTGCAAAATGCTTTAGCATTATTGAAGAGTTATGGTAGGATATTAAAGAAATACCATGAAGTACAATAAAGACACTATAAAGTCGCTATGAGCGCCACTGTAGCCTCCATGGAAGAATCACAGGGGAAAGTGAACCGATTTATGAGCTCAGGCATACAGCAAAACGTGCTGTCTCCTTTCCTCCCTCCCTCCCTCCTCTCCATATGGAGAATACATTAGCAAGTTACCGCTGCGAACATGACGTGTCGGTCTCTTACCTATTCAGCGTATAGGACCCGTTCCTTTTAAACCTCATCCTGGACGACAGGAAGCGGATTAAGAAATCCAGAGTTGACGGTGTTGCAGCTTTTTGTCGCACCCCGAAAGAAAAAGACCCCACCGCGCCTCTCTCTCTCTCTCTGTGTGTGTGTGTGTGTGTGTGTGTGTGTGTGTGTGTGTCTCTCCCTCCCGCTCCCTCTCGCTGTCTCCTCTGGACGTCCGCGGAACAATACGGAGTTGCTCTTCGCAGTCCTCTCTCACTCCTCCAGCACCTTTCTCTCTATCGTTTCTTCCCAGACCTCCTCCTCCCCTCCTCCCCTCCTCCTCTAGTCCCCTCGGTTTAGTTTCAGTGGGGCAGGGTTAACGACTCTTCAGACTGCAGGCGTTTCGATTAAAACAATAAGAGCTCGTGCCGGTGGCGCGCGTGCGGTCCAGGGCGATGCAAGTTAGGAGGCGGGAGAAAGAATCCCGTGATTTGAAGACGGAGGCTTTGTGTGCACAAACCACCGCGCTTTTCCTCCCAAAAACAGCAGATAAAAACTTGAAGCCTTTCTTTCGTAATGTCCACATGTAGAGCCCCTCCTACAGCTTCATCCGGCCACTTACAACCGAACTACACCTACGTCTAAATACACAAAAAAAAAAACACACACTAAATTGACATTTACAAGTCGACGAGTTCTTTATGAAAAATGGTCATCGATGCGAGCCAGCGTCATTCTTCTCCCCATGCACGCTCCCGGGGAAGCTCTCGTGTTTCAACAGCGTTTCCTATCGGAGGAGCTGTACACACACACACACACACACACACACACACACGTATATTCCTCCATATGCTGAACACAAACCAGACTCCACCACCCCAACACAGCTCCCGTCAACGCATGAAGAGTGAGACAGATTTAAGGCTAAGAATAGGACCGAGGAGCCATTAATGCCGTTTAAATCCAAAGTAGTCCTTCCAGGAGCGAGCTGTGTCTCTTTCTAGCAGACACTCAGTGATCCGGGACGCTGGTAAACATGCATGAACTCCTGGAGCAGAACTAGGGCTTTTAATTGATCAATTACCACACACACACACCCACACACACACACACACACATCAAAAATAGGGTATATAATAAGAGGATGTGGTTTAATGAAGAAAGAAAGTGGATTTCTGAAATGATACTTTGGATTATTACAAATTAGTGTGCAGGTGGTAGTTTGCCTGTAACGATGATTAAACTGGGAGTCCACCTACTTGACCTCACACACCAGGTGCTGCAGGGAGGACAATGACCAAATGACCAACAACAATTACCCATAATCAACAGCTGGCTCACTGGAGTCATATCCCTGCTTTGCAGCATTTCCAGCATCCTCTGTGACAAACACGGTGAGGAATAACAAAAAAATTAGCTGCAGGAATTTTACAAAATGACGGGCGGAAAAACTCAGACTAACTGTGATCACACTCCATCGTTGTTAAGTCATTCCAGGTCTGATCTTTAGTGCTGCACCCAGACGTCTGACGCCTCCAGTGTGCATGTGTGCCCTCAGGGACGCTATAGCTCGCTGCCTGATCTTTACGCCTCTGGGAGTGTGTGTGTGTGTGTGTGCACTGGATACAGCTCGGGCGAGTCAAAGCTCTTGTTTTGTAGATGTATATGGTAATGGGAGTTGGTACAGAGAAGTTGGAAAATAGAAAAGATAGATGGGTGGGGAGAAAGGGAGAGTGGGAATATGTTGAGCAGAGGGCCAGACCACAAAGACTGACAAATGGAAAGACCAGATGTGTTTCTCTTACAGCCAATTGAGGAAGCATTGTGGAGGGGGGGGGCATCCAACAAGGATCCAGAACTGGATTCAAATCCAGGATGTTTATGTAATGTGCTTTAGTATTTGAATGAAGCACCAAAAGCTGTGTTTTTAGAACTTTTATGAAGATTTCTGGAAGTGACGGGAAGACCAAAAAAAAAGAAAAGAGGAACAAAAGGAGCTATTTTCAGCTGAAAACCTCAAAACATCTCCACGATAATAACGGCAGAGATTAACCAAAGGACAAGTAATCTAAGAGCAAACATTCGGTTCAGAGAATCCTGAACAGCGTGCCCACTGAAACAAACTAGTGATATGAAACGTCTCTAACTTTGGTGTGTAGGGTCTGGAGGGGTCACAGTACAAAGTGATGAATCTAGGCAAGCGGTAAGTTTAAGAGCATTCAGGGTTAATCGGCATTACGTCATAGGAGGGAAGGGTGTGTGTGTGTGTGTGTGTGTGTGTGTGTGTGTGTGTGTGTGTGTTTCCTCCGCTCCCGCAAAAGCACTCAGGGTCGGTTTCAACTGCTGAAGCTCGTTTATTACAATAAGAGCAGCCTGGCACCAGAACTGCTGATCAATCGCATCACTGCTGCTCAGTCAGTCACTGCAGAGTTACACAACAGCCACTGGAGGGAGGAGAGGCGGAGGACGAGGAGGAGGAGGAGGTTGGAGGAGGAAGATGATGATTAACAGGAGAATGTGGAGGACCGAGGAGGTTTGGAGCCCAAATATAAGAGGAGGATGGTGGCAGGATAAAGCGGGCGACCACTGGAGAAAGCAGAGGCACAATTAGCCTGAGCTTTATTGATGCAGTTCAAAACACCCCCCGCCCCTCCCTTCTTTCCTCCTCCTATTCAGTCTCAATCCTTTCCTCCTTTCTGCACTTATTCATCCCCTGCACCTTAACTTCCCTTGATTTTATTGCTCCTTTTGCAGCCCCTTCATTAAGCTAATTCGAGCTTTCTTGCTTCTTTCGCAATCCCCATTCAAGCCTCTTTTCTACGCCCCCCTTCTTCTTCTTTTCTCCCCTTCTGTCCCTCGAGCTCAATCCCTCCCCACATTCATCTTCCTGGCACACGTTGCGCAAGAATGACGTGAGCCTTAAGTTTGTGTCCATGCATACAAATGGTGTTGAAGATGCCAGTCGATGCACAGTGCATTCACTTTTTTGGTGAGAGGAGGAAGCTGCAGATTTTCTCTGAAGGTGTCGATTTTGAGGAAAAACTAAAAACGCTCATAAACTCGTCCAAGTGACAGAGAGAAGCTTCCAGTAAACGGTCATCGCTGGATGTTGTGCAGCTGTGGAATAGCACTGATCCCCTCCACAGGCTTTCCAGGAATACATTGCACAATTAAACGCTGGACCGCAGTGCACACACACACACACACACACACACACACACACACACAACTGTGGCTCCAGCAACTTGAGTGCATGTATGAGAGGAGAGCTTTAGAGAGACCATGTCACTGAATGCGCCAAGTTCCCCAGCACAGAGGTGATACTGACTGAGAGCCCACGCACACACCTCCCTGCTGTAATGCCAAAAAAAAGATTAATCTTATGAAACGCCAAACATGTGTGTATTACGCAATTTAATGCACGTAGGGTCTTGCTGCCAAGTAACAAGAGCATACTGTTTCTCTCACCAACACACCCTAAATATGTTTCAGCCCACACAAATAAACACACACACGGCGCACAGTTAGAGGTATATGTGAGCTGGGGCCACGCCAAGGGCCGCGGTATGAAAGGGCCTATATAACACCCCCCTCCCCTCAACGCCAGGAACCAGTCAGAGTGTCTGTCAGCCAGGCCCATAATGAGGGTACACTAGTAGCCCCCCCCCCAGTGGGCCTGTCTGTCTCTGTCTGACCCTCCATCACCACAAAGCTGAGGGTCTCTCAGTATATTGACACTCATGAGAGTTGCGTGTAAAAGACGGGGCAAAACGACAGTGATGTTGATATTTTCTCAAAGTGTCTCCTGGATGGCCCCAAAGGCAAATGTTTATGTTTGGTGGTTTCTGGGCTCTGCACCCAATCAGTATTATCTTTCTATATCTAGACAGCTTTGGTTTCTATTCAAATTCCGGGAAATTAAATGCAACCGTATCCATGCACTGAGCATTACTTTGGCATTTTGAGAATGTAAAGCTCAGCAATAACATTGGAAAAAAAAACTATCGAATTTAAAAAAGGAAAAATAATTCACACTTCTTTCATTATCCAATACTCTTATTAGGACAGTATATATATCAGTGGAGACACTATGGCCATGCTGAAACAATTAGTCGATATTAGTCTGAAGGTTCGGGACTGTCTGGGACATTTCTCACCATTTTAGAGTGCAAACAATTAATTGATAATGTTTTAGCAGAATTTGCATTTAAGGAGCCTGAAGGGGAAACAAACTAAAAGAAAGTGTCTATTTTCTTGGCTGATTGGAGTGTTTTTTAACCTCAATATACTTCGGTTAGACTACTTTTAGGTCAGCAAAAATAATTGAATAAATTAAACGGTTCAGTATTTCCCAACTATAATATAATTCCTGGCAGTGCGGAGAAGACACCGTTTAAAAAACACGGCTTTTTTTCCTGAAGTTATTTGCATAAATAATCAAATATGAATGACCTAAAAAAAATGGTAAAATAATGTATTGTGTGTTCACCAGTCCGCAGACCCATCCTGTACCGCTTAGTGAAGCGCTGATATGGGGAACTGCTGAGGACGGCGGGACAATGGCGCCACCTACTGCCTGCCAAGCATTCCCACCTTCTCATTCTCTCTCTGGGGCTGATGTGCTACGTGAGTGGTGCTGGGCCCCGAGGAGTGATGAGAGAAAGGCAGCAGGCAGAGGTTTAGCCCTTCACTGATGTCCTGTTGAGTGGTATGCAGTCTGGTATTGCTGGCATGTGGATAAAGGCTTTGCACCTGAGATGGGAGGGAGGAGGTGAGGATAGAGGATTTAAAAAAAAAAAAAGAAAAAAAAAAGAAATGAAAAAGACATGGGAGGAAAGCAACGCTGGTGCCTCAGTGACGTCTGGTATTGCTGGTATGTGAAAGACATTCAGGGCGTTTAATGAATGGAGGGAGACGAGGAGAAACAAGGAAACCATGAGGGTGAGTTGTTGAGCACCCTCGTGGGATCCTTTATCTGAGAAACATTTAAAAGCTTCTGGGCTTTTTCCTCAAAGCATACTGTCAGTGAAGAAAAATAAATCTCAGAGAGAGGTCTCACATTTAACATAAACCACCAGTGTTTCTTTAGCATTGAATGACTGCAGTGTACAACCACTCATAAATCATGAATATCCAAATTAAGCCCTTAACTTCACATGAAAATGAAAAAAAAAAAAGTATAAAAGGACTGTGCCTCAGCACAGAGAAGAACGGAACTATTGATCTCTGTCTGCCTCTAGCTGGTGGTGGACTAGTATTGCTGGCTTCATACTGCAGCCGCTTGATACAGTCATGTGATAGTGGACTGGAAAGAGCCCGGTGAACAGGGAAGGCCTGTAAGCCATGATTATGCAACAGCGAGATCTGATTTCATGCTCATTGGATCTCTCTCTCTCTCTCTCTCTCTCTCTCTCTCTCTCTCTCTTCATGCCACCACCAACTGTCTGCTTCATCTTTTCCTTTTTGATTCTTTATGCTTGCCGTTATATTTTCACACAACACACACCATGAAACTGGACATGTGGTTCCCTCTTGTGGTAAAAAAAAGACACTACATCCAAATCGTGTATAAAGCAAATGACCAGTTCTCCCTAAAGTCAAGCTACAATTGCAACCCACAGATGATTGCAAGCATTTTTAGACAAATAAGACTCACTTACTATTACGGTAGTAATAATGACCTGTCCAAAAATAGATGAAAGAGTGAACAATAGAGCCCGGCAAGCTGGTCAAACCAGAACAGCTCAGGAGGGTCTGCATGATATCAGACACACAGGTCGTCGTTATGATGCTTTCCTCTTTTACAGTCTATCACAAGGTTCAAAAGCACATCAGGATATTAAGCTCAAGGACATTTCAATAACTTTCAAGGTTATTTCTATTTCATTTTGTTTATTAGTCCCAATTAGCTTCCTCTAAACAGAGGCCATCTTTACTGGGGTCCAATCTCACAGCACAACTTTCAAAGTTTTATCTGGAGATGTCAAGCAGCCACAGGCGACCTGATTGTTTCACTCATCGTTACAATTGTGGCTAAATCAATGCAGATCTCCGTCACTGGGATGAGGTGTATTAACAGATTTGGTGACATTAAAGTAGTTTGATCATTTTCCTGAAAAAGTAGTTTCATGGATCTTTATTCAATTTCAGAAATCTTAAGATGTTTTTTTTTCTGACAAATACAGTCTTTCAAGCATTTCTGAGGCCTGTGGGAACACAGATATCAGTATAGTGACAATCGGCGAATAAAGACGGAATGTTCGTAGAGATTTTCTACGATTTTCTTACTTATCTTAACAAAACGCAACCATCCATTTCCCCAGGTGGTATTATTTAACCCCTTTGATGGAGCTAAAGAAAAAACTAAAACTGAATCTCAAAACTACAACAATGTGCAGATTTCCATTTTCAAAAATCAACAGCTTTACTATGACTGTGACTAAAAGCCTAAAACAGTGGGTTCTGCACTCTGCAGTCACTTCCCCCAAATGAATGATGCAGGTAAAACACACACCTTTTAGATAAATTTCTCAACTACTCGTGTTCAGCAGTGATAATGTGACCCTCTACTGATCCGCATTAGCAGGAGGCTTATCACTTATATCCATATCCCAAAAGAGATAGGAAAATGTGAACCGACATTCCCTCAAATCTATTCAAATCTCCAGACTTGTTGTGCGATAACGTTACAGAAAGCGTGCTTTGAGCACATGGAGCATCTCCAAACTGCTCGGATGCTAGAAAAAGGTCTCGCCGGTTGGTTATGCCCAACCTGGAAAAGGTTCCACACACACACGCACGCGCACGCGCACACGGTTACTCCAGCTGGTATGTGCAGTGGTGTGTGTGTTTGAAAGTGTACGTTATCCACCCTCTGCACAGTCTCTCTGAAGCGACCAGTGACCCCTAATGACCTTTGACCACAGCTGATCACCTTTCAGCTGTTAGAGATGCACTTCAGATAGATAACCAGCTTCACTTACGGTTTAGCTGTAATACGGGGCAAGAGGAAGTGACGTGTCATGGTCAGCTGCGAGGAGCAAACTAGAGAAAAAGAACATTGAAGAATGCATGTGTGTTTTTTAAGTTTCTGGAATAGATAGAATAAGGAAACTGGAAATCTACGAATGTGTTTTGCACATTCCCCTGTTTTTTTAATCGTTCTTGTTGATGACTGCAAATCAAAGCAGCACAGGGCATGACATCACATCAATTTCCAAGAGGCCACTTCACTAAACTGTCGAATTAATGAATATAAAATATGGCACAAAGGCTAATTAACAGTATTCAGGCAGTGCAGCTGCACAGAGCCAGGGCGGTTGTCACGGGGCAGCGGGCGGGGCACGTCAACAGCGAGACCGAAAGTGAGAGAACAGACACGTGCGGTTAGAGACGGCGCTCACGTTGCCTCGCTCTGAAATGCCGAGCAGAGTGACAGACGCCCGGCTGGAGCCCGCACGAGGAAGGCAGCACTTCCTGTGTGTGTGTGTGTGCATCTCACTGTTTGCTTTTCAGCGCAACGAGTGACAAAGACTTCCTACGAGCTCACGCTCCCGACTCCCTGACCTGGTGGAGAGGCAGAACAATAATAAAAGGGAGGAAAGGAGGGCATGTTACAGCACGAGGGGGGTGAGGCAGAGAGGGAGCTGAAGGGACAACACACACACAGATACAGGTGTACACGAGGACACACACACACACACACACACACACACACACACCCAGGCCAAACAAGCAAACACACAGTGAGTCGAGTGCAGATAACCGCAACAACAGCAAGCACAACGTGAGGAGACGAGGAAGCACAGAGGCCTTGTGATCCCCACGATGTCAGCTTCCTTCACTCGGGCAGCGTCCGAGTGCACCAAACCTCCCTCAAAACAACAACGAGGCTAAACGTTTCTTAACATGAAAGAGGCCCGACTACCTCACTGGTTACATGCAATTCCTGTGGATTATGAGAAACGTACCATCTGTGTGCACTATATTTCTGTCCCCCCACCCCCTCCCTCCCTCCGGCCCTGAGCGACACATGAACCCAACAGAGCGGACCAAAACCCCTGACCTACTGTTCCTCTACAAGAGGAAACGGATGTGGGGAATTTGTCTCGGTTCTCATTGTCTCTCACTCTGCGCACGAAGCAAACGTGCAAACCGACACATCATCTAAAAAAAGGGTTGAGGACAGAATAGCTTACAGAGCGGATGTCCAGCACACCAGTTTGTGCACATATAGAGGGACATATCCAGAGCCATACGTAGACCTTTACTATTTCTATCTCCCTTGACAAATCCTGGCTTTTGAAGTGGAGTCAGGGAGGTCAAAATGACTGTGTTGAGTGTGTTAGAGGAAACGTGATGGTTAAAGGGGCTTTGAGACCACCCATCGTTGACAGACGGCCTGCGGTCATACCTGGGGTGTGGTCCCATGAAAAGCTGCAAATTAATTGCATTGTAGGAAACGTAGGAGCCAGCATTTTTAGAGCTCGATGCTGACTGGGGAATGACACCAGGACAATGCAACAGTTGCTGATTGATCAACTAAATTGTTGTAGGCCTCTTGTGAGTCCTTGTGGAGGCTAAAAAAAAAATGCATCTGAACCAATATTCCCTCAGCGTTCAGTGCCTTCCCACAGTCAAAATCGCAGAGGGGAGATAGCAAAGCTGTTTCAACTGCACCGACCAAGTCGAGCTCAGGGCTGCAGCGCTGCACGAAGAACACGCAACACTATCAGTGACGGTGACGAGCGGCGACTTACTGCATTTTAATTGGGCAGTGTAGTTGGCCGCTTCTCAAAAAGGCCGGCCATAACCAGCACTGCTCTGCAGAGGCAACACGCGATGGACCCAAGGATGTAGAGAAGGTCAGAGTAGCGGAGCAGAGGAGGGGAGGGGCCAGGGAGAAGATAAAGAGAAACGCTACGCAAAAAGACAGGAGATCAGGAGTCAACGGTCGCTCCGCAGATCTTCTCCCTCTCCATCGCTCTTCATGTAGGCTAATCTCTTCCATCTCACCTCCCCGAGCTGGCCAGCTCACTTAGCCTCATTTAACCAGCTAACGGCTGATAATAAATCAGCAGCGCTCCTCTCCCCTCTAATCCATAGTAGCCTGCTCTGCTCCACACGGCCCCCCTGATATATGACCCAGTCCACTCCAGCTCCCAGTGCGAGGCGGCTACTGGAGGTAGAAAACCTCTGCTGGGAGTGCGGGGTCAGACAGCAAGCAGAAGACAGGGAGGGGAATATAACATTTTGGATATACCGATGGCTATCTGACAACACTAGACAGAGAGATACAGTATGCCTCTCACATTATTACTTGGAACATGTTTCAATGAAGCTCTGATCACATGATGGTGAGAAGAAGTCCCTCCTCCCTTCCCCTGGCTTCCTGGATTAAACTGCTGGCCTTGCTCCCACGCCTTCACTCCTCATAATACCCCGTGTTTACGGCTACTCTTAAGAGCTGCTAGCTTTTTAACGCAGCTCCTAACTCCACCAGGCTGCTTGGCTCAGTGTTGGCGTTTTGTCACAAGCCAGCCAGCCCAGAGACCACCGGTGATTTAAAAGGCTTTTTTAGAAAGGTCACGTTTAGCAGGTCTACTACGGCTGGAAGCACACAACAGGGAAGAAAAGGCCAGTGTTGGGACACCAGGCCAGACAGCTGTGTGTGCGAGGCCTTGACTGTGTTATAATGAAGGACAGTGTGTGTATGAAGAGGACGGTACACGGACAGAGCATGTTCCCCAGTCAATCAGACGTGTCCGTGTTTACACACTCGCAACCTCAAGGGAGTATCAGAAGCCTTATCGGGGTCAACTCCTCTGTTGTGCGTCTTGCATTTTTTTTGTGTTGTTTTCAGCATTGAGCTGCTCTCTGCCTCACTTGTGGGAGGCCCAGTCAGCAGCTCCCACACAATGACCCTCACCGGGCAGCGGAAATCAGACGACCCTGAACACCAGCTCCCTCTGCCTTCATTCCGAGCCAAGCTCTTCCCTCAGAAGCATCTCCCTCCTCACCCACATCCCTTTTTTTTTTCTTGTTTTTAGACGTGAGGCACCTCATGCAGCGGCGGGCTTGTGACACGCTCACAAACTCGCACGTTCATCTTTAGCAGGTTTCAGCGAGCCGTCCACAAGGTAGCCCGTGTTACATCTGCAGACGTAGAGGCGCTGATGTTGCGTCTTAAAAAAAAGGCAGAGAAACATTTGGAGTGCTGATCGGACAAAACAAGACATTTTAAGCCGTCTCTGTGGGCTCTAGAAGAATGTAAAGGGTTTAAATGGGATTTACTAAAGAAATATGAAAAAAAAGTGATGGCTGATTAGTGAATGATGAAAGTAAATGAATCATTAGGTGCAGCGATGGCACCGATTTCTTTGGCTGTTAGTGGAAGTGACCATTTGTTTAGTGGTAATGGCCAACCTCTGCTGTAAACACCTGCGGGAAAACTTTGATTTGAAACGATCACACAGATGTTGCAACTATTGGTGGCAGGAAGTTGAGGAGATGTACAGGCCATATGGGCCGATCAGAGCCATACGGCCGACACATATGAAACATAAGGCCTGCTGGTCGGCCATCAAGCCTCCGCTAACTAGCCGTCTCCCTCTAATCTTACTGGCTGCATTGCCGTGGTTTATTTTCTCACCTAAACCGCATCCACATGTGCTACGTGAGTGTAAGCAAACATATGCATGTACACACACCACCCACACCCACACCCACACCCACACATTTAGTGTCGCATGGGTTGCTCTACCTCGATCTCTTACTTTCATGCCTTCTCTTCAGAAATCTCTTGTTTGAGCCTGTTCTGCAAACCTCAAATACAACACACCTCACCCCGCCCTGCTCATGCATTACAATGATCAGGAACACCCGATGCCTTTTAGTTCCCGCTTTCTTTCTTGGCAGGTAAAGCAGTCAGAGCAAGTCAAATTTTTCTATTTGGCTTTTGTTTTAGTTCGTTTCCTGACACAAGATTATTCTTTGGAACTGCTGCCGCTCTATTTGTAAAGTTGATGACCTGAGAATTTATCTTTGCCCTCATTCATTTATTGCTAATCTCTCAAAGATAGCAGCATCAGCTTCACTACAAAAAGATCTGTCAAGGCAACACCCCCGTGTCACTTAAAATCACATGAATGAGCCACAGAGTGAGACAGATAATAAAATGGTTAGAATAGGAGACACACTGCACCCAGTTAAGGTCAATAACCAAGTTTAAATACATTAATACAACTTATCATGAGCTCTATTCCAGTTCCTCCCACTCTTCACAGATTAGGCCTTTGCACACCAGGATGTTAAAAAGGGTAAATGAGGCAATCAGGACGCACACCATCCATGACATCATTTTTACTTCCTGTCCAAAGCTGCTACACAGGAAGTTCACAATTGAAGAAAAAAAAAGAAAAGGTCAAGAGCAGCGCTCTCACTTTGAGTACAGTAGGATGTCTTCATATTCACATCTATCGCGTTCATTATGAGGGTTCACATTATAACACTTGATCTCTCTCTCTCTCTCCCTCTCTCTCTCCCTCTCTCTCTCTCCCTCTCGGCTCCGTTGCAACTGCTGTAATCCCATTTAGAGCGAGGGTATCTACGGCACAGGGCTGATCCATATACATGCACACAAACACCAACACGCTCACACACAAAAAAGCAAGATTGCACACACGTGTACACATACGTGACAGCCAAGGGGGGGGGGGGGGGGGGGGGGGGGGGGGGGGGGGGGGGGGGGGGGGGGGGGGGGCTGTTGATTAAAGGGGATAAAGAAAAAATAGCGGGATGCTGGGGAAAGAAAAAAGTTTGAGAGGAAAGAAAAAATGAGGAGGAGGAGAAGCACAGCCCCGAGTACCGAGATGAACTCGGCTCCCTGAGGCGTGAGTGCTTTTAAAGTATGTGTGTGTACACTCGGCGTGCCTTGCCTGATGCAACGCAGAGATCTCTAATCCAATTACAGTTCAGACCGGCCTGGCGGCCTAGCCTCAGCCACCAAGGACAAACCGAGCTAGCTTACACCGACGCTGGCGGCCCACCGGCTTCTGCACAGATTTAGCGGCTCACTGCTCAGCCGAAGCCTCGCCCGAGGGTGCTGACCACATCCTAGTGGAAAATAAATAAAACCAGAATTAAATGCTTTCTCCTCCAAGACAAATTAGGCCTCTTATCTCACTGATTAGCTCTCTTATCTCACTGGTTGAACGGGGGTGGGGGGGGTAAGAGGGAGGGGGGGGTAGGTACTGGTCTGCTGTGCGAAATCTTGGTTTTAAAGTTTTGGGAATCAAACCAATGAATAGAAGGATTCCAATGCATTTCTTTATATGTCTCTCCTTCTGCTGGCTTTCCCTCCCTTTCTAACCTGCACACAGCTCCATTTCTCTCTCGGTCGCCCCGGCCCCCCGCTGTTAAATCTCCCTCCGTGTCCTATATTGCAGCCCTCTGCTGTTTCTAATCTAGCTCTCTGACCCACGTCGCCTCTTCCCATTTATCTCCATATCTCACCTATCGCCTCGCGCCCCTATCGTTTCCCTCCCTCCATCGCTCTTATACCCGCACCATCTATATTCTCCTGCTGCTCTCCTCCTTATCAGCTGCCCCCCCCCCCTCCCCTTCTCTCTGGTGTTTTCAATTTGTACTCCTCCGTTACCCCATCTTCCCTTTTTTCTCTCTACACATCACATCACATCACATCACATCACATCACATCACATCACATCACATCACATCACATCCCGGCTCAGTCAGGGAGGTTCTGTTTGTCTGTTCCTTTACTGGACGACTGAAAAACTTCTGCTCCGGTTTGAATGACATCTGGTGAAATGACACATGACGCGATTAGATTCAGAAGACTGAAGACTCTCAGAAGAAATAATGACGCTTTTATGGAGGTGTATTTAGCTTTCCCTAAACTGTGGGGGACGATAAATAGGATGGGCACCACATTGTGGCTCTGTGGGATGAGGCCAGTTTACGGACAAGGATTATACGTGTACCTGCGGATACCGTGCCACTTTATTTTGGCATTACTGCCCCATTTACATCACAGCATTCAGAAGCTGCCCTCTTATGGAGAAATATAATGACACAAATCTCACAACTTACAGCCAGAGCCGCATCTGAAAGATTGCAACCAGTTCTGAAATAAATGCAACCGACTGTTCTGCAGTGTGTCCCTTGTGGGTGGATGGAAACAACAACCCTCCTGCTGCAGGGGGTTCGACTTATTATAGCTGATCTTAAGACAGCTCTCGCTGGCAGCGCTCCGTGACGATGATACTCTCCGACAGAACGGTAGCTGCACCCAGGCCTGTGGCGGCCGGTCCTGCTGCTGAGAGTCCAGTTCTCACCCAGAACAAGGGGAGTGAGAGCGAGAGAGAGAGAGAGTCTTTTCTCTCTCCCCCGTCCGTCTGTCCGTCCGTTTGATGGCAGTGCCAGTTGTTTGCGCAGGGCAGCCCAGGGCGTTGTGACAGAGTAAACACAGTCGCAGCATGGTGTCACTCTCCAGCCAAGTGAAACAGAGGAAACAGGAAACACACACACACACACACACACACACACAGACAGACAGACTGATGACACAGGCCATGCAAGGAGCAACACAACAGCGTGGCCTAAATGAGCAAAGGGAAAGAGAAATCACGAACAAACTCTGCAGATCAACGAACCTCCACATTGCGAAACGCAGCCTGTTCAAGCTTCTGAGCGGGTCAGGGCCCATTGGCGTGGGCGGAGAAGCTTCACAGGCATAGCCAGCAGTCAGGTATTGAGTTGGGTTGCATTTGGAGCGTCTTGATCCATGACAGTGTTAAGTTGCACCGTCCTCACCGGCTTTTGAAACCTCATAGTCGCTGGCGTAAAAGGGGCAAAAAAGAAATTTAAAAAAAGAAATCGCCACAGAGTTTCCGCCTCAAGTGCTCGCAAAAGTGCTCGATACAGCCGTGCTTGCATTAGGATTCTTCAATTATCCACTTATGCATATTCAGGGAAAGGCAAACTGCCGAGTCATTCTGGGATCACATTCATTTCTGGGCCTCTCCGTGTCCCTGCCTCGGGGAATGCAAGGAAGTAGAGAGGCGTCTCAAGAGACAAACCAGAGACAGTGCAGCAGCAGTATTTACACAGGAGTGTGTGTGTGTGTGTGTGTGTGTGTGTGTGTGTGTGTGTACACTTGTACCCAGGCTGTTTGCCTCCTCAAAAAGGCATTCAATAGAGCCTTTATATCTCCCCTCAAAGATGCACATCGATGTCCTAAAAACACTCCATGATACAGCACCGTGTCTTCAGGCCTGGAGATGGCTCACTTAGAGAAAAAGGTATTCAGACCTTTTCTCCAGACGCCGGCCAGCTGCAACCTGATGGTGCAAGGTTTTTCTATGTTATCACCAACTAACTGACTCAAATAGCTGCACGTCAGTGAAGGGCCGCAAACAGCAGTTCCTTCCGTATCGACTGCACTTCTCTCCGGTGAGCTGGAGCTGTTGGTCGTGATCGTTCAACCACTTGCTCTCGGTGTCACCTTCCTGTGAAACCTGATGTCATCGACACCTCTGCCCTACGACAGCTGAGCTTTTAAAACGGTGTGGCGACGACCTCCCCCCCCCGGGCAGCTCACTTTTATTTGTTTTTGTTGTTGCTCTGATGTGCTACTGGGGAAGAGGAGGAATCTGCTGCCGTTACCCCAAAATAATAACTACACAGACTTCACGAGGAGCACAAAACACCTCCAAATGTCAAAAAGGGGAGGGAGTGGGAGCGCTGATGTCAGAGATGGGAGCTGAGGACGTGTTTGTTTAGACTCTGCCCCCTCCAGCTTTGCTTTCCACCGTTTTCCTTCCTTCCCAAAACCGCACGATACCGCTTGTACAATATTACCCTGCGTATAGACCGTCCTCCTCCTACATGCTCAGCTCCGAATACAGATAACACCCCCTGCTAGCTTTCGGTGTTAAACATTTCTCGGGGAGGGCTGAAGCTGCCCTGGGCCTGTTTGCCAGCGCTGCCTGGCTCTCTGCAGCTGAACCGTCCAGCCCAGGCAGCAGTCAAGCACGCAACCGTCTCTGCACATCAGCGTCCAGAGGGAGAGGGAGAGGGAAAGAAAGAGAGAGCGAGAGAGAGAGAGAGAGAGAGAGAGAGAGGGGGACAAACAGAGCCAGGGAGTGAGCAGCAGAGTGAGTTGAAAGTGACTAAGATGCCCTTTCTGGGGAGTAAACAAACCAACTAGCCCTCTTGTCATCCAGCCAATCCCTCAGCACATCGTGGTAGAATAGCCCGAAGCACGCGGCTAGGCCCGAGGCCTGGACCCAGCTCCATTAAAGCAGGGCAACGGTGATCAGCTTCGACTGGAAACGGAGGCACATAAACCAACGAGGAGAGAAATATCAAATACCGATTGAAACATTTTAATTTTTTGCTGTTGAACCGTATGAGGTGCAATATTTAGTGGCGTTCCTAATATTTTCTCCCCCTTGTAAGTAAATGGTTAACACCTGTCTGTCTGACGGCATTACATTTTCCGAAGGTCTTCAGACCGGTTTAGAAAAGGGGACATTAGTAGTTATTGCAGGACTAAGAAATTGGATTACATTACATTTGACAGGGGTTGATATTTTCCTGAGCATTGAGTGATACAACCTTTTTTTTGGAAACTTGGGCTCTAATGAAACGGAGAAGCTCCGGCCTAAACAACCGCTCAACTCCAGTATTGACAGGTGAAACTTAAAACCGTGTGTGAATAAGTCATGCCACTAACACAATCAGCCAAAGGAAGCCACTTTTGCAAAACAACCGATGTGAAACACGGGAGTAATTCTTCCTCAGGGGTTCGGTGCTGTGGACAGCCAATGTGTGTGGAGATACTGGGCTAACTGCCACCTGCAACACGAATCCAATTTGTAAAACAACAAAGTCACTAAAGGACTGGCTGGCTTACGTGGTCTTAAAAAGTCTTGGCCTCGGGTGTGAAGTCGTAAAGCAACTTTAGTGCCAGACGCAATGAATCGATTCGGAACAGAAAGCGATTCCGACCGTGGGGACCCGACACCGGGAGAGCCGAGTGAAGAGTTCTTCACTGTAACAGCAACAAGTCACGGGCTGTGACCCGGTGGGGACACCGGGACCTTCTGCTAAGCCGACTGCTTTACACTGCCCTCAGGTCAGCGCTAAGAACAGAACAGCGTACCGGAGAAACACTACGGATGATCGTGAAGCTAGAAATAAATACAGCAAAGTCAGACTCCATCCCCGTGGAGACCACGCGACACGGTGACAGCGTTGGTTCGTTGCTATTCTCGAGCAGGAGACCGCTTTGAGATGATGTCTGCTCATCTGTCGCAGCGCATTATTAACCAGTGGAAACAGCCACCTGGGCCGGGAGTGTGTGCAAACAGTGTACGTGCAGAGTCAGGCGTGTGTGCGTGTGTGTGTGTGTGTGTGTACGTGTGTGTGTGTGTGTGCCTGCGTGCGTGGTGGAGATGGAAATAAGGCAGTGGGGTTGCTCGAGGACAGGGTTGCAATCTGCAAGAGCCACATTAGGAACATCTACATATACACGCAGGGCAAGTCAGCTGCATGAAAGAAACATTTCTCAAACATGCACGCTCAGAAGGAAACCACCACCACCCAAAATGCTACCACAGAGTTTTACATGGTTGGGTACAGCATCATATTTAGAGATACATTTTTGGAAAGTTTTTTGTAAAGAATTTGTTTGAATAACTTCCGTGGACCATTTCACTGGAATCTATAGGCAGAGCCACCGTACTTTCCGAGAGATATGGAGGAGCAAAGTGTTTTTCTCCACTGCACATTCACATTTAAAGGGTTATGACAATATCAGCGTTTGGGATGTTGAGTGTTACTAAATACTACAATGCCCTGGAACCTCATTGGCCCCAGCCGGACACATACAAGGTTATATATTCAAAACACTTTGTTGCTGCGATCAGGAACATCCTGTACTATTCTACTATTCTTTCTTAGGTGTGAGCCACAGGGAACTAGACAGACGTCGTGCGCTGAAGAGGAAGTTCAGTCTATAGGAGGTTCTTGTAAATTCCCCTTCTCTTTCTGCCACAACACCAACCACTGATGTTCGTCGCTCTCATCAACTCTCGGTTTCAACTGCAGCAGCGCCTGGTTCAAAGGCATTTGGACATTTTCCAAAACAGACCTCATAGTTCTCGAGACGAAATGTTATCTGATTGAAGTTGCACTTGGTGACGTTTTAAATATAAATAAATAAATAAATAAATAAATAAATAAATATACACATACACACGATGATTCAAATGTTTTTGAGGATTCCTTATTTTGGGGGAAGATAAACAATTTTATCAGACATATCAGTGTTTAATGTTATCTCACCATAACTGATTCAAAAGTAAATACACAAAACTAATCATCAGATATATATAGTTGATAATATTGAATATGTTCAAAACAAAAAACACTGGCTTCTCAAATACAAGAACCCAACCAAACGATAGACATCATGCCTAAAACGACCCACAAAATGAGAGGATACAGCAGCCCTTTATTACGTGACTCTTCCACACTACCACTCGCATCACTCCAATGATGCAGGATAATGAGGCCGATGCACCATTAAGTCACAGGTGACGCCGAGCGGGCTACAGTAAGTGTAGCCTACATTAAATCCGACTCTTGCTCAGGTCAGGGCGCCTAAAGTGGCGCTCCGCTTAGCTGCTGTAGTCTCCATTCTCTCGCTCCTCGTTCAGCATTACCAATCCATCGCTCAAAAGCGAGGGGATTAAACATCTGTCAAAGCCTGCCCATTTCACCCAGCAGCAAAAGACACATTTAGGCGTCGCGCATCTCTCCAGTGCTTTAACGTCCCGTCTGACTCTGAATAAGGACGGATGAGGTCATTCGGCTCTGAAATAATACGCTCTGTCCAAAATGAACACATGGATATGCGCTGAATTTTAGTTTGCAGATGCGTTGTCGCTTACATTTCAATGCACGCACATGAACGATACACACCATTGTTAAGGTGTTATGTGGAGCCTCCCGCAGAGGCCACAGGAAGGGAATTTCATTAGTAGGCCGTCATCTGCCGTCGACCTCCATTTGATTCCCTGTGGAGCTTCATCCTTCCCATCAACTGCTCCACCCCTTCCCCCCCACCTGCTAATTTCCTCCATTTTCCTCCCTAATCAACCGCTCCATCAAAAGCATTCATATCCCCTTCCTCCATCGGTCACAAACCTGCCGTCTCCCACTCCTCCATCCCTTTATCGCTCCTGCCTCCCCCCCCCACCCCCCCTCATCAGTCTCTCCCATTTCCTTCATCACGCTTTTTCCTTCCTTTCTCTCCTCCACATTTCTCCCCAAATCAGCTGCTTTCACAACCATCTCTCTTTCTTCCATCATCCCCTCCCCTCCCCTCACTTCCTCCCTCCATCGGTACTGGCAGTGGCGTCCTTCACCCTGGGTCTGAAATTCAGAATGATTACACGCTTGGTTAACTCATTCATGGACTGCACTCCATCGGTGACGCACGCTGGACGCATGCCCGCTCGCTTCGCATGCATTCAGCTCACATCGTCATCTTACCCGCATCAATACAGTAGACAACGTGCAGGTTTAGAATGAAGGTAAACACATTCTCAGCCCGCAGAAAGGCCATTAGACCTGGCCAGTGTGGAAAAGGTAATACATAAATAGACAGCTGACACATTCTAGATACCATACTTAATTTGTCATGAATAAAAATGTTCTAGTTTATATTCTGAGCGATGACACAATTACATTTTTAAAAAGGTGTCACTTCACAAAAAAAAAAAAAAAAAAAAAAAGGATTCAACATCTTAGATTGAGAGTCAATGTGTCTCTTTTACACGTATGTGGTTCTCCTTCGCTTTGCTCACCTCTTCTAACACCAAGACAAAACTGGGTGTTGCTTTTGAATTCCTAAAAGATCACTCAGCAAACCAGTTCGGTCTGGCAGCACCAAGCGTTTGGGCAAAAAATATCATCATTTCATGGGAGTGACTCGGGGGGGGGAGGAATAGGAGGTTAAGACCTATAAATCCCATATACAATGGAGAGAACCGTTGCAACAAGTCTGTGCAAGAACCAGTTACCAAAACCAGGGGAACCAGTGTCAGGAGGAAGACATAACTTGAGAATAAGAAAAAAAAAAAAAGCTTTCAGAGAGAACCAATTAGGTTTGGTTTGAACTGCACAATGCAATATTATGTCAGTAAAATTGGATGACCCTGACAAAAGTTATCATGTGTTTTGGGTATTTTTATGCATAGTCCATTTCACACAGGCAGTCTACCAAGATTGGATGAAATGTGTGCCCGTCCCCAAAAAACAAACGTTTTGTAAAAAAAAAAAAAAAATGGAAATTTTGTGCCGGGCAAATATGAGCAGGACAAAGATAGATAGCTGCAGGGAAATTATTTTAGCTCATATGCCTCACTGTTCAGGATTTATAACTGAGAATGTTAACAGTTTCATAAGTGGCAACGAGTTGTTGTCTTCTTGTTTTTCTCAGATATCCTGCTAACTAGCAGACAGACAGACCAGCTGGACCAGAGCTAATAATAAACACCGGTACTGTGGTTGGAGGTATAGAGGGGCAGCATCGTTATCGCTTAGCCAAAATGTTATGATGTGAAGAAACACCCACGATAACATGCTTCCACCCTTCCTTGGCCCCAATCTACTCGCAAAGTGCTTTGGCCAGCCAGCCAGCCAAACTGATAACCAGTCAGCAAAAAAGGAAAGTCTCTCAGCGACACACCTCACTGTGTTAGATGTTATCCTTTTTTAGAAAGGTATCAGATTCCACTTTGTTCCAGAATTAAGCATCACAGGTGGAAATAAAATCTTACCCATGAGCATGAAAATGTGTTAATGTGGAAAAGAAACCGAGTCCCTCCTTCACTTACAGGCGAACATGACCCAGGTTCTGACCAGACAATCTGGTGACTTTTTAAGTTTGCATAGCAAATACATAAGTAAATGCAAGACTGGTCCCCTTACGCTGATGTCACGGGGTGATCCCGAATACAGCGATGGTGGCCTTGATGTGTGGCTGTACAACAGGTGTAAGACTGAGGCAGGTGCATCTCATTCAGTAGGAAACCCCATGACTCCAGCCATATTAAGCCAAAAGGTAAGTGACAAATCAGCATCATCAACTTCGATCAGGTGTCACCTGCACCATCAAGGTTAAAAAAAAAGAAAAGAAAAACACACACTACACCTTAAGTTACTGTCATGTGCACCTCGCCTTATTGACAACTATCTACATATGGTGTTTCAGTGAATATACTCACTGCCATCAACCAACCTCCCCGTGTTTATGCATCTTTCTCCAAGGTACCCACCTCACAAGTGTGAGAGCTATATCCTCCATCAATGAGCTCGTCGTCACCCCAAAAACCCTGTTGTGTCCCAAATAGTGGCCCATTAGGTCACGTTGAATTCGCGCGACTGGAGGCAGCGGGTCCCGCACCTTGCACGGGGAATACAGGCTGCTAACGTCAGCCCCTTTCGGTGTTAATCATTCCTATAAATAGACTTCCCCGTGCAGCAAACTGGCCTCCACACAAATATTCTCACGACCTAATGTGGGCACCGCCACCGGCGGCTGGATGGCTGCAGGGCCACAGGCGTGACACCAGAATACCGCCTGGCCCCGGGTGACGGTCGGCAGGGGGATGCGACCGTTACCAGCGCTGCTATCAAAGCTAGCATCGCGGAGCTAATCCAAGCTAGGCGACATGCTACCCGCTTGCGGCTACACCGATGCGTTTAAATGGACATGTAACAGCACCCGGGGCGACAGTGCACCTGTCCCGCCGCTCGCCCCGGTGGTGACCCCACCGGGCGGTGCATTTGCAGTCGGCGGCAGAAAGACTGCGCAGTTGCCCTGACAGAGGAGGGTAAGCTGGCTAGGCACGTTAGCGGTCGGCACTCACCCCATTAACCAATCCATGGCGCTGTTTGTAGCTAGCTCGGCTAACGTTAGCGAGCAGGGGATGAATCCACCAGGAGCTGGAGGCGACCCCCTGGTTTATCCGGCCACCACCCTCGCTGCCCCGGCTGCCTTGGCCCGCGAGTCCCGGTCGCTCTCTCGCCCTCCTCTCCCCCGGTGTGCTCGTGTCTCTCCCGGCTGCCGGTTCCCGGTCGGTCGGATACAAAACGCCGCGTAAACTTTGAGCGATTGTCCTTGTTGTGATCCCTCAGCTGGCTCGGATCATGGAGCGGCGGTGACACGGTCGGATCAGTCCGTTAGCTGGTAGCGGGGTGACTTTGAGCAGGAAGCGGAGGAGAGCGGGACGGCGGCGGGTTTGGGGTCTGCCCGGAGAGCTTGCCTGTTGGGATGCCGCCGGTCAACTCGGTAACCTCTGTCATGAAAGCCTTGTATGGCCACCGTGCTAGCTGACAGCCTGAACCTCCACTGGAGCCGCTGCTGCGTTCTGAGCGAAGTCTAAATCGGAGTCCGGAAGTAAACACGGAGCCGACCCACTCTGCCTCTCCTGTGCGTAAAATGCGTGTCACGCAGTGCTGCACGAACATGGATGCAATAGGATGCGTAGTGAGCCACTGAGATAAAAGGGAATGTCGGTTTGTTTTGATTGCCCAAGGAATTGTAGACATCCAGGCCCACTACACTTTATCACTTTGATGGGAGGACGATCACGTCTGCTGTCGACGTTGAGTTAAATAGTGATAACACATTGTCATCTTATTCTAAGGCATTGGTGCACAACCTCGGGGTCGGAACCCGCAAATGGTTCTCCAGATTGGAGGGATTTGGGGAAAAAAACATCAGAAAATTGCAGGAGAAAAGTCAAATGAGACAAATTACGAAAAGGAAAAAAAAAATCAATGCTCACAAAACCAACATGTGATGAGGGGGTCACAAAAAAAGACATTGCTTTATTTCAGTGGGTCGGGAACCACCTTTTTTTTAAAAAAACAAACAAAACAACCTATTATCCTTTTCCATCTGGTCATTTGATCTGGCCATCTGATATGTGCAGGTGCGCATGTGGTTAAAGCTTACTATATGACAGGACAAGCTTAGAATTAGTATAACTAATTCTTTATGGACAGAAATTAAGAAACTAACCAGGGAATACAGGCAATTGCTCTGGGGCCACAGACCACAGACCCCTAGGGGCCACAGATGTCAATAGGTTTTGGAAACTGTGCATTTATTAGGGAATTTACACCACACAAGTACAATAACCAGCTTTATAATAGTATCATAGTTTGTATTGATGCACAGCTTTAAATAAAGTTGTAATCAGTCTCTTTATTACCACAAACTAAATGACACACCGAAAGCTTGTGGCCAGGTACTCCAGTTTGGGAATACTGGTTGGTCTCAGGCTCTACGGGCATATAATGAAGCTGCCATGTACATTCTGCTGTGTGCCACTGTACTGGACGGGAATCTGAGATGACATAGTGCACAGAGGGAGGTACTGTCGGTTGAGGGTCAGCAAAGTTTTCTCCTCCTGTAGTTTCCATCATTATAACATATAGCCAGAGAAATGTCATTGGGGGCTATACATCTCAACAAGAAGGCCTTCATGTGCACTGACCCCTCATGTGAACCTGTGCAGGCAGTGCAGTTACAAGTATATGGCTAAATTGTTATATACTATCAGCTATATACTGCTTTGCTTGTTCTCAGACACCAACTGTCCACAGGCAGAGGGGACTCTTATTTATGTCCTCCCCTTCATTGAAGGCGTAAGTTAACAGATTCTTAAGTTAACTCTTCATTTAGTCAGGCAAGATGACGTTTCATCAGCTTGTAGATTAATATTCCAATAGTCCAAAGAGCCAACTGCCTCCTGGTTTATTAGCCACTCTGTATTCAGAGCAACGTGCTGCTGAAAGCGTTGATTAATTGATCAAGAGAAACTCAAATCCCAATACTTTGATAATTGATTAATCTTTTAAGTCATTTACCAAAGAAAAAAAAAAGCCAAACAGTGCCGTTATAGCTTATCAAAAAGGAGGGTTTGCTGCTTTTCTCAGTTTTTAAATTGACAGTGTTAACATTTATACTTTAGCAAAACAAGACATTTGAAAAAGCCACTTTTCACTATTTTATGACAACTTATTACTAAGCGATGAGTCGCAATCATCATTTACACATTAATCAATAATGAAAGTAATGGTTAGAGTGAAGCATGTTTTTACACAATACTGTAACTTAGAAGATAAATAAAGTGATTTAGTGACAACACAGTGGTCTTTATTTTTTGCCATTCATATTTTGGTACAGATATCTATCTAGATAGATAGATAGATAGATAGATAGATAGATAGATAGATAGACATTTTGCAGAGATGGGATCAATATGTACATTGCCCTAAAAAATGACTGGTTTCCTCTCTTCCCGTCCGCCTCCCTCTCGAGAGACCATTAGAGCGAGACATTTGATTGTCATCATAGTCCTAACACTCCTTTCTTTTTCCGTCTTACCCTCTCCTCCATTTCTCTCCTCAGCATCCTCAGGCTTCTATAAATAACAGGAGCATGCAGGTGACATAGAGGGCATTCAGAAAGAGCCCTGTTAACAGGAGGCAGAGCCACACGATTGGCTCGTAGACACTCCAGCTGCGTCCAATCACGTCAGTGAGAGGCGGAGTCACAGCGGCGATCGATAGGAGGCTGGTGGAACGTTTAAACCGATGTAATACTTGCAAAAGCCACACGGGAGCGGTGTGGGACGTTTGTTGACATCAGACCTGTGCAGAAAAATAAAGGACATTTATTAAAAATATCACATTAGTATTATTATTTTAATAACAGAGCTCCCTGTGAATGGTTTTCATCAGAACTACATGCATTAAGAGACGATGTCTGTTGAAAATTCCTATGAAAACTATTTACAAATAGGCATAGGTATAAATACGCTGGGATTACTGCGGTGGACGCAGACACCGATATCTTAAAACCTGAGCTATTGAAAAATGATATATATATTAACTGAACCATCACTTTAATGTGAATTGATATCTTGCACATATCCGATCGATGATAATCAGTTGTGGCACTAATAATCCAGTTCATTGTATCTGTGCATCACAAGTCTGTGCCTTGCTCAGGAGCAGCTGGTCATACCTTTATAACCATTTACCAAAGCAAATAAGCTGTTCTCTCTCGTAGCCCTTTTTCACAGAAGACATTTTAACAGGAAAAGAACAGGTGTAAGTAATTCAATGAATGATGGCTGAATCCCATTTAACTGCTTCAGTTTCTGGGTCCTGGCATTGTGCAAGCTGACTCACTGTCACGGCTTACTGGGGATAGAGCAGAGCCATTGTTACGGCCCATTGCCGTTAGCAGTTACAGTCTCCTCCACCCTCCATTAACAATTTACAAATTCACGACAGCATAGCAGTGCGACTACACTGACCTACGCTCAGTCTGCAATGACCTAAGACCAGTGCAGCAAACTGTGTTTACCTCTCACAAGGAGCTTTTCATGGGGCCGGCTGGTGCCAGAGATGCGCTCTGTGGGAAAACGAGCTGGGCTCTGGTCAGGTGCTCGTCTGAGTGAGCCAAGGTCACTTCCTGAAATCCATCTAACCGTCAATACCGAACCATCCAGGGGTCGATACGATCCCATTCCACATCATCACAGTCGGTGCAGTGCATGAGAGAGATCTACGTCAGCTCGTCCCGTACCCTCCCTAGTCTGAGAGTTCTGTTCAACAAAAACAACTATACAATGTAATGCAATCCAACAGCACTCCATTAAATACAATTGGCCTTTTTCAAAGCACAGGTGTACCCAACTACCTTAATAGTGGCTTAATTGGGTAACAGCCCCTTTGAACTGAAATGCCTAAACAAATTGTAATAAGGAGTAATTATCAATGTTATTAATTATACCTGCGCTTTTCCTGCCAACAAAGTATTTAAAATTCAATATAGTATCTCACAATGAGGCTAGTACTTAGGACATGCTAGCATCCATGAAAGGCTTTTTTGACACAGGTGTTACTAATGACTGCGTTCCATTCAAGTGCCCATGTGAGCCATTGTTAGATTATTAATTAAACCTGTGCACCCATTCCTACTGCAACATGTTGTGGCGGCTGCAACTACTAGCCATACCATCAACCAGGCATAGTGAAGATGAAGTTTCACAGTTCTTTTGTGAAACATCATGATACCAGACATAAAGACACTTGTTTTGGCCCACTTTATTTTTTTTTAGATTGAGTGCACACTATGAAGTAAAATTGAGTTACGGTTAACAGAAGCGTTAACAACTTTCCTGTCCGTGGCCGGTAGCCGACCGTCCTTCTGGCAAAAGACTGAGCTGCTGCATCACACCTGCCTAAGTAGAGTAGCCTGGACAATTGGACTGTGCCATTCTGCTCCTGCCAGAGGGGTGTTCTCAGGAACCACTACATATGCACCACAGAAGAGGGAGGTCTTCTCTCCCCTGCAATCAACTATGGACTGGCCAAAGTAGTATATATAATCATGCAGTCAGGAGATGGGGAGGAAGCAGTGTCTCTTGGTCAGAAGAGTGTGCATGATGGTGGTTTAAACTAAGGGCTGTCTAGTTAAGTTGTGTGTAGGTGCCAGAGCAGTAATGTTGAGGCTATATATTTATTCAAATTTGTCTCTTTTGCTTGATTTTATTACCCATCTTTGTTTTTAAATACTTTGGGTAAATGAAATATGTTCTTTTCCAAGTTTACCTGCTCTCCCAGCTTAATGCGTACCCTGGTCCTTCTTGTTCGTCCTTTTGTGACAAAAGTCTATAGAACAGTAGAGATGTTATCTGTACATACGCACTATTTCTACACATGAGCTTCGGTGTTTGTATAGAGAGTGACGTACAACGTGCTGCATTTCGGAGCGTGGTGCACAATGTAACACACACACACACTCCTAATATACACACACACAATAAACACTTCTTGTGTTATCAACACAAGAACAATCCTGACCTTTTATAGAATCCAAAACATTCTGTGAAAACCAAACAAACCACATGCGCCACATACCTATAGATCAGGGGGAGTGAGGAACTGGCTGCCCCATGACTGATATGATTTATCCATAGCTGGCAGCGGTAACTCAAAAAGCCATTAGGAGGCATTAAAACGGAGACACCTCACATTACTCTTGCATGAATAATAAATGTTTAATAGATGCAATGAGGAGTGTGTGCGCATGTGCGTTTGTGTGTTTACGTAAATTACACAGCAACTAGTAGCTTTCAAAGACATTTATGTCCTCGTAAAGCTAAAACTATGATTTGATTGTAAGTGTTTGATTCCAAAATCCTGCCAATATTATATATATAAAAAAAAAAAAGAAGCGCTCAAGATCAGCACGTTACCTTAATAAGTGTGATATTATGATTAGATATGTCTTTTCAAAAGTAAACACAAGGGCATTAACCTAAGTGGCTTCATGAACACAGGTAGATTGGTGTGTGTCTTGCGTCTTAGACATGTTTACTGTCGGCAGTCTGATCTCACCACTGATGGATTCATTTTTCAGTTTCTCGACGATGATCACATAATACAAGGTGATGATAATGGCCACTTGCATGACTGGGTTTCGTATTTTCGGCACCGCCAAGTCTGTGTCGATTCAGTATGTAATGTGTGTGTGAGTGTTTGTTCTTGTGCTTGTGTCATTGCTGGCTCCACGCAGACGGCTGATGTCTCGGTGTATGAGTCAGTCTCAGCCACATTACTCATGTCTGCAGACCTACCTGGCTCCAGCGCTCCCGTCCTAGAAAGGAGGCGAGAGATTGAAGAAAAGAAGAGGACGGATTTTAAACTGAGAAGAACATTTTTAAGAAGTGAAACCAGAAGGATTGGTAGACAAAATAAAAGAGAAGGAGGAGAAGAGGTGCATGCACGGCCTTGACTCCGGTGCATCGAACCTAAACCAACTACAGTAGTCAGTCGTAGCATCCTGGTTTAATGCAGTGCATTTCCCATGCTCAGAGTGATACACCCCACCCCCCTCTTTGTTTCAAGCAAATCAGACATGAAGTCATTTTTTGCCAGAAGCAACTCAACAGAAATAGCTTGCATGTGGCTCTGAGGTCATGGGCAGGGAGAGGAGAAATGATAACAGAGCGGCAGCCACATACACTGTGTGTCAGCAGTGCTGTGTATGAGATTCAGTCTTTGTCTTAGCAACATATAAGTCAGCATGTCTTCGTGCTGGTTAAATCAGTCCTCCAGAAAACCCCAGACCTAATTATGGACGGGTGTTTACAGTGGAAACAGATTTTTTTTTTTTTTTTAAAATAGATCTGATTTAAGGTATGTTGTGTCTGTAATTTCTAAAGATTCATGAGATATTCCACTCAACAGAACCATTATTGAAATGTTGCCATTTTCACAAAACAACACAATGTTTGATATTAATGAGGGATAAACTTTAAATGTGCTTAATCCTCTCAATCAAAATATTATAAAGCGAACACACAAAACCCATTTTTTAATACAGATTTGTGGATACTTTATGGCCACACAATGGGCATGGTGCATCCAAACTGATATAATTTATTCACGTTATATCATTCTATTATACTATAATGGCTCATGTAAAAGTTCATGGCCATACATTTAAATTAAAAGACAAATCCCTATATGTAGTTTGCTAACTTTAAAATTTTCTAATTCATAAGTTTGAAAAAGGAAAGGGTTTTAATAAAGTGTTTTAATAGATACAAATACAACACTCACAGAGGGAGAGTGACTTCATCCTAGAGTAGACATTACTCCATTATATCTTTACAAAGAAAATACTTGTTTGCTGCTATATTAATGCTCTGAAAAGGGCCAGTTACAGTACTTAACTAGCTTTGTCTTTGAATAGTTGGTCCCATTCGCTACCTGGGGGGAAACTATTGACACTTATGTCATAGTCTATCCGGTGATTATAGTTTTCATACTGGCCTTGATCACTCAGAGAGATGAGACAGTGTCTGACCTTGTGTCAGCTGTGTCACATCTACCTGAAGCACCGTCTTCTTCGGTGGTTGTCCGGGATGTGGTTTTGGAAGTGCAGACACTGAGATATGGGATATGCTGTGTGTTGCCGACTACAATAACAGAAGCAGTGTGTGTGTGTGTGTGTGTGTGTGTGTGTATGTGTGTGTGTGTGTGTGTGTGTGTGTGTGTGTGTGTGTGCCGATGCATTGATGGGGTTCGGACCTGGGCAGAGAGTGCTGATGGGGCTGATGTTGGAAGAGAGTTGCAGTTTGTTCCACCATTAGAAAGACAGAGACAGATGTCAGCACCACCAGCTGCTTTAGTCAGCACTTTGAACATACATACACACACACATACACACGCACACACACGCACTCACACAAACACACACTCACTGACAGTGAAGAGGGAGCGCCTCGCTGTTACATACAGAACACAGATAGGAAATGTAGATGCTTTCTCTTTTCTTTTCTTTTTTATCTTTGTCCATTCATTTTGTTTTGTTGCTGAAAACAGAAGCTAAGCGAAACCTGAGGACTGACAGACTGATGCACATTCATTCTGCTGCCGGCTTGACTGATAGAACAAAAGTATTGATCGCCCCTTACCGTCCTGTCAGGGGACAGGAAGCTGCTGAGTTTGACTGGGAGCCAGCAGTAGGTGGCAGCAGTCAGTTACACAACAGCTGCCTGAGTAATTACAATGACTGTTTGTCTACTTTGTGGTGTCTGTGCACAAATCAAGTCCCTTTATACTCCATCGCCTCGAGAGATAGAAATTATATTGAACGTCAAATCAACAAGATGGATCCCCAATTATGACTATAACCCATTTCTGTGGCCACTTTTGTTGTTGTTCACATCAAGGCTCCAAACAGCATGATGCGTTTCTTGCAGCCTTTCTTTGTTTTCCAGTGATTTGCCAGTCTAGACACCCCCCTCTGTAACGCTGCAGTGTGTAATAAGCAGGTGGCCGTCACAGCACTAACTGCATTAAATTGGATTACCTGAGGCCCGCTGAGCCTCAGAGCCAGCCGGGGTTTCCTCCTCACCACAGGCCTCACACGCGCTGCTGCAGAAAATACACTAATGATCTGCCTGCCTTCATTTATTCAGCTCATTTCACTGCGGTGAGTTGTAAGTCATGTTGAAATGAAGACGGACACATGGATTGTCCTTATGACTGCACGAGGGCAGAAGCAGGAAGAGAATATTGGACACATATGTTTGTACCAAAGGCTCTCGCTGGCCTGGCACAGAGGAGAGAGGAACTACCACAGGCTGCCCGGCCTCCCGGCCCACAGAGCGCAAGTTTTTTGCCCGCTTGCGTGAGAGATGGACAGGGATGAGAGAGAGGTTAGAGAGAGGGAGACAGACAGAGAGAAATAGTAGGACAAGCAGGCTGCCAAAATCCAGGGTTATATAAGGACAAGAGTTTTCCATGGAAAAAAAAGGGCAAGAAATGCTGTTTGGAGTCAGTCATCCTTGGTGATGCGTGGAAAAGTGTGGAATGCTGTGCTGACGCAACTTTCGAGCAGCGATCGTGTGTAACGAGTGTGTGTGTTTGAGATGAAAGTGTACGAAAAGCAGCAGCACGAAGAGAAGAAAGAGAAGTCGGGAGAAACTGGGCATGTTCTGCGAAAATATGTGTGTGTGTGCGTGTGAGTACACTTTGGATGTGTGTGCACATGTGTGCGAGTGGAAAAGCGGAGAGAGAGAGAGAGATAGAGAGAGAGAGAGAGAGAGAGAGTACCGTCGCCTGCTGACGTAACAGTTCCTAACTGTTTCCATATAGAAGGCCTGGGAGCAGGCGCCAGGCAGCCCCTCACCGTGGATACGTCTGGTACCCATCAGCCCATGTGAGATGGAGGATACACACTCAGACACTCACACAAGCACGCTCACACACAGGCAGCGGACACCCTTGCACACTCAAATGCGTTACACTTTTAGTTAAATTTACACAAGTTTCGCTGGCGCAAAACATGGACATTCATTTACATACACACAAACTCATATATACACACACACACACACACACATTTTCCATGTATAGTACAGTTATACATGCATGCCACATCTATACACACATACCGTATGGACAAGAAGCAAACAATACATTTGTACAAACATGCACATACAGATAGGTGACATGAAAGAAAGAATTGCTGAAGGTGAATAGTTGATTGACAAAACATTCTAGCTCTGTCCAATGTGATGACTTGCTGTATTTCTCTGTTTTGTATCATTGTACATTAAATATGTCTAGATTTTGGACTGTTGCAAGACACTTGAAGGCATTATTTTCTGACCTTTCACAGAACATACCATTGATTGAGTAAATAATCAACATGTTCATCATTATATCAATGCATCAAACGTTCATATACGCACAAATGCATTTACACTTACATGTCAACATCTCGTATGCATGCATAAAAAATACACATGCAAATATATGTTGTCAATAAATGCACACGTAGACATGCATCCCATATCTATCCACACACACACACACACACACACACACACACACACACTTGTTTGTGCTGACTGTCTGGCTTTAACACTCCCATGCATTTGTTTTAGTGCACAAACAACACGTGAAGTAAAGAGGTAAGTAAGATATGAATGAAAACTAAACAAAAGTCATCACTATGCATAACTGCATCAGAAATCTATTTCAGCCCACTGAAGGAGTTTACAGTACATTGGCAACAAGAAACCTGCATAGAAGTGCAGATTCAGCACAACAGAGGGGAGAGTGTCGGTGGGCAGGATACCCGAGATGCAGATCTATATAATACGAGCTTCAGGGCACCTTGAAAAAAAACACACACACACACACAAACACACACAAACACACACACACACACACACACACAAAGCATATTGTGAAAGGATTATCCATTATGATCCAGGTGATAAATACTAACACCAACATACCGGGCAGACCGCTCATGTCAGAGAGAATGAAAGTGAGAAAGTGAGATTTATTATGTATTCCATTACCGATGGGGAATTCCCATGATGGCAATAAAATAAAGACACACACATAGACGTGCAAGGAAGAGCAGAGGGACTCCGCTTGAGATGCTGGTAATGCCATTACCTCGGCTTGTCTCATATTGGATTCAGTAAAATGCTCATTAAGACAGCGTTGTGCTCACTGAAAAAGGGCATGGGCCATCTGGTTTTGAATCCGTACTGTGTGTGTGTGTGTGTGTGTGGAAAGGATTTGCTCCATCTTCTTCGCCGCCTCTCCTTACTTCACTTGTTCGCCCCACAACAACACGCTGGTTGTTCTGACTAGAGTAAACCAAATCGTTTTGGCTTTGGGTGGGATGTTTTGTAAGCGGAGAGATGTGGTTTGATTGCAGGAGGTGAACTTTCACCGTGACATCATGAAACCAAAACTGCCTTTGTAGGCGAGCCCCCATCGAGGGGACTCGATAAATTGGCTTCCCACTGGATTTGGACACTGTTTTTTGTAACATTGGTGTACTCTGTGTCCTCTGGGGGTAAATACCTCTCTTTGTCCTCTTTCTCTCTCTCTCTCTCTCTCTCTCTCTCTCTCTCTCTCACACACACACACACACACACACACACACACACACACACACACACACACACACACACACACACCACTACCTCACCTCATTCTCCCATCCCCTGGAGGTAAGCACTGTTCAAACACATCACATCATTGGCAAACACTGCACCCTCACCAGCCGCCCTCCCACTCCTGTGCCCGCAGACAGAATAAGGAAGAAGGAAGAAGTGGAGCTGCGGTTGGTGGGGTTGGGGGGGGTTGAAGACATGCGAACCAGACGTGTGCGAGTGTGGTTGGCGTGAGAAGAGGAAGCAGAGGGATAATACCAGACGTTGAGTCAATCTGAGAGAAGACAGGGAACTGCAGCGTGATGTTGCTCAGAGGTGTGGCGTACTGGTCGCCTCTTTCAGACACACACACATCTTTATTCTTACAAATGTGAAGTTGTGCCTCCGGGCCTCTCCCATGGGACTGTATCACTGATGGAGGCACAGACCAGTCGCCTACCTGCGGTGTACCTGCACATTTCCTCTATTAGCTAGTAGTAAGCTAGTAGCTAATTGTTTTTCAACTTCTGGACTTTGACTTTGTACATGTAGAGTACTCCACTACCTTTCAGAGGGAAATATTGTTCTTTTGGAGAAAAATGCTAACGAGAAGACTTACATCACTCATATATCTGTTTGGTAAATATGAAGCTATAGCTAGCAGCAGGTTAGCTTAGTTTAAAGAGAGGAAACAAGGAAGTCATTAGCCTGGCTCTGTCAAATCCCCCCGTAAAATTCCCCCTTTTCGTTTTTTTTACACTTTGGCTTTTGTACAGAATAAACATACAACATATAATGTGTTACTGAGCCTCAGAGGTGGTGGTAGGCAGATTGTGTTACTTTTGGATTAGGCCAGCTGTTCCCCGTTTCCAGTTTTTTAGCTAACCGTGTCCTGGTTGTAGCCACATATTCAAGTACATTTAGCTGATGATACTTCTGTACTTTTACTACAAAGTAGGATTTTCAGGGCTTTTACTTGTAAGTAAGAATAATTTGACAATGTGGTATCAATACTTTTAATGTTAACATTTGTGTTCCAATCTCTCTTCCAATCTTATTACTCTATATTATACTTATCAGCAATAATTTGGTCTAAATTTCATAATACGGCTGACGTGCCTCTCTATAAAGTTATTTTGAACACATCCACTATATTAAATAATTCATCATCCCATCAGCATTTAGAAGCATGCGTCACAGTCTGAAAAAATAATAATCAATGAAGCTGTGTTCAGTGTGGTCAGAATGGAGCTGGTTAAACACAAAATCAATAGGAAGGCTCCAAGACTCGTATGGGATGTTGTAATGAGTTGTTTGTCTGTTCAGTGGGATTCCCTTCCCTGCCCCGATCAGCCCCATGCAAGCACACAAGATGAAGAAGAAGCAGAGAGGAGTTTGTATTTTATCATGTCTGTATTTTTGTCTCATTTTCACAAAACATGTACAGGGGAAGGAAAAGCCTTTCAATAGAACCTGAGGTATTTTTGCGTCAAGCAGCCTAAGGTATCAGGATTTTCTTTTAAAAACTCATCTATATTCAGTGTTCTTGGATGAGTTGCTATTTACACAACATAATAATAATAACAATAACAATAATAATAATAATAATAATAATAATATTTCGATAACAAGAATTTTAGCAAATGGGACAGCCTGCATCATCTTTGTTACATGTCATAAATAATTCTAATAACATTTCTTAAAAATATAGGGAGGAGGGTGAGGAGAAGTTGCTTGAGCCTCGGGGGAACAGAGGAATCAATCTGAACTTACTGTAGCTGCAGCAGCCCAAGGTCAAAGGTCAGAGATCACCAGAGAGAGAAGTTAATCAAGGGTAAAAGGGAAAATTAACACATTTTACATTATAAATAAATACCTATCTCGCACCAGGAGAGCCACATTTTAATTTCTTTCATCTCAAGGTATGAAGATCCGCTTTTTTTCCTTTCTGTTTTGTAACGTTGTTTTTATCAAAGCTTTGGAAAGTAAGAAATAAGAGCAGGAAAAGACAGAAAGAGAGGGAGAAAGCGAGGGAGCTTTACGGACATGCATTGTGCTGATGTGTGTACCCTGTGCTGGGCTTGGCTCACTGAAAGATCCCCTGAGAATGAACAAAAGGGTGTGTAGGGCCTCCTATGCTTTTCCATGTGTGAAAATATGTGTCACTGCATACAGAATAGGGTATGTGTGTGTTGGTTTGGGCTTTGGCGGGACGCACTATGATGATGAAGAACTGCTGCTGGCTCGAGGGGGGGGGACGCTCCGTCTGTTAATCTCAAACTTGGGAAAGAACGCGCATTTGTTTGCATATAGTTGGTGTTATGCAAGAAATCATGACACTGGCAGGACATGTTTACTGTGTATGAGCGATCACAGAGTGTGCGTCTACTTTGTTCCTCTGCACAACAAAAAAATGTTTTTAGTTAATGCTTGAGCCTTCGATTGTGATAAATCTGTGAATACACACTACAGAGATCCTGTTCCAGTGAGATGTCTGCACCAAATATAAAACAGAAGCTCTATATTTGTACCTTCAATACTCAAGCTTTTGCTTTCGGGGTATCTTGTTGTCATGGGAGTGAGGGGTAACTGAACTTGGTTATCAGAAAGCAGAAAAGTGCATGTCAAACATCACTCTCCCCAAAGAAGGAACAGCACATATTGCTTGCTTGATTTTGTTGAATGTATGTATTTGTTTGAGAGTGTGTTCATAAATACCATACAGCAAATAATAATAATTCAACAAGAAAAAAGAAATAAATCCACAAAACATTATATTATTTCTCATTACCAGAATGAACCAATACAATAAATTAAAACTATAACTGAACAAAAAAGTCCATTAGAAGTCCATTAAAATTGCTATATATATTCATATTGTATATATAGTATTTGTCTGTCTGTAGTCAGCCTTTCTGGTGCATGCTCAGTGGTGACCATAGATGGTGACTGGGAGCAGTGAGAGGGGGTTGGGGGGGGGGGTCTATAAAGGAGCTGAAGGGCCATTAAAGCGAACCCTCGCCACCCTCCCGAAACCTCAGTCCCATCACGCTGTTAACACTGGAAACAAGGGAACCAAAGTCAGGAAAGACACACTGTGCTTTAAGGGGGAGGGGGGACACTGCCCATCACTACGAGTCTTCAAAAGTCTTTTCAGCAACAAAATGCTGAGGATCCTTCATTGTTTGGATACAGTACCGCCGTTAGATGAAGTCCTTGGGATCTCTCTGCCTTGTGCTGTGGTGATGTGGGGAGACGGTTCAGTTAAGGAGTCTGTTGTTGTTGTCTGATGTTGCTATGCAGAGTCTGTAGCAGGCAGAGCCACTGGGAGGAGGAGGAGGGGGGGCGGATGTAGCCGTGCGAGGTTCTGAAGCTTTCTGAAACTGGGGTGAAGCTTTGGGAGGAAACATGGGGCTCGGTTCAAATCACAAGCTATACACCCATTAAAGAACAATACATGTGACCGCAGGCAAGCAGTTTGTGTCCGAACTCTGTCAAAATAAGGATATTCTATATAGTGAGGATGCAACGTGACACTTGTCCTGGGGTCGTTTCTTTTTTATCTGCGACAGAGCTCAGAAAATTAAGAGTTTCAGTACCTACAGTCACCCCCTTTGCTCCACCCTCCCCCAGACTTTTATTCAGATTTGTACGAGAGTTCAGGATGGCAAAGCACCACATCACATCACAGGCTCTGTCTCTCCAGGTGCGAATGCTAGTTCGCCTGCTTACCGTTTCACATTAACTCTCTGTTTGTGTATCTATTTGTCCTTCTCTCAGTTGGAGTCTTTAACACTGTCTGTGAGGGGAGCAAAATAAAAGCCTCTTCTACTTCATCATATGTCCTCCTCTTGCCCCTCCCTCTAACCAGGTCCATTTTTGCCCCCAAGGGACGGCCCTGATCATGTCCATTATCTGTCAGGATACCTCGATGATCTCCATGCTCCCAGAGAAGCTTGACTGCTTCCCGATCTTGCCCAGCTCTTCTCGGGATCGCGTCTCGGAGATGCCCTCCTCGAACTCCATCTGACAGCTGCGCCGCTTGAACTGCTTTTCTGACGCAGGCCCGCTGTTGTTCACACTGTTGGACAGGGTCACTGTGGACGACATGGAGTCTCGGTGGTCTCTCTGAGTCAGTGGCGCTGAGGACTTCTCCCTCTGGGATTTGTCTCGTAACCGCACACCTTCGCTGCACCCAAACGCCACATACGCCGAGCTGCTCCCAAACCTCACCGACGACTCCTCTCCCCCTCCGTCCCCTCCTCCTCCCAGCTCCATCTCTCCCTCGCCGCCCTCCACTGCCCCAAAGTGCCAGGGGGCATCCGTGGTGGGAGTGACGGGAGTGACGGGTGTGGTGGCCTGGACAGTGTCTCTGTGTTTGGTCCACATGGCCCCAGACTCCATGGTGGGCAGGGAGGGTAGTGACAGGAGCAGAGAGTCCTTTAGGTTCTCGTCCTGGCTGGGGCTCTTGTGGTCCAGCGATAAGCTGAGGGACTGTGGAGGTTGGTGTGGTTGGGAGTGGACTGGGGAACTGCCCGAGCAATGCTTGTGTTTCCTCCTGGGTCTGGATGAGGAAGAACCAGTGCGATGGACTCCTTCACTTCCTCGGAGCCCCAAACCTCCAATGCTGCCCCCGCTGCCTGGTGAGGGGAACGGTGAGTCGGCGGAGCTGGGGCTGTCAAGGACGGGAGACTGAGAGCAGACACCATTGGAGGTGCCGGTTCCGGGGCTGTCAAGCTTGCACAGCTTTGGGACGTCTTCAGAGTGTGTGGGTGCCTGGCTGGGGCAGGGGCTGGGACTGTTTGGGGAGTAGACCGACTTAATGTCGAGGGAGAAGGAGCGTTTAAGCCGGTTAGTGTCCATGATCCTTTCTGCGGAGAGGTTTAGGCCGTTGAAGCCTTGCTGGAGGGAGGTGGGTGACGGCAGCTTGGGTTCTGGTGGGATGTGTGCATCTGCCACAGATGAGTCATAGTTGCTGTGGTGACCGTTCATCTCGAAACCTCCATTAACCTCTGAGCTTTGCTTAGTGTTGTTTTCGGATAGCTTGTCATCAGAGGTCGAAGTCAAAGCTTGCAGTAATCGCAGGGCCTTCTCAAACTCCAGAAGCTGACCCAGGAAGTTGAAGTTGGGGGATATGGACGGTCTTCGGTCCTTTACAAACCTGTAAGGAGGAAAAGAGTTGTAAATTATTATTTGCTAACAAGGCTTAATCTGTGGCCAAGGTTAGTCAGTGTCTGAATCATGTCTGATTTTATAAGACATACTGAGGGTCAGAACTAGGCGTAGGGTGTGAACAGTTTTACTGATGCACAATACAGAATTCTATGCCAGTGTTGTCCAGATATGTTCTTTTGTACACACACACCGTTTCCTGACAGGCATCTACATCTAGCATTACTTTCAACAGTGAGCTTTTACTGAGGCCGACGCCTTAGCTCAGCTGGGGGTGGGAAGGGAGGAGCAAGCGTACCTGTAGGCATCATCTGATGACAAGCCCATTGTCTTCATGATGTATGCAATGGCAATGGTTGCCGAACGCGAGATTCCAGCCAGGCAGTGCACAATGACTCTGCAGTTTGACACCTTAGCTTTGTCTGTTGGGGAAACGAACAGGTATGAATACGCATGTTTAGCACAAAGTGTCTGGAGACAGGCTAATGAAAGTAAACTGACATTTACTAAAAAAGTACAGGGGGAACACCTGAGTGGATGTGTCATACCTGTCGCTACTGTTACTTAAGCTGCACGTGAACTTTTATTAACTGAGACAATGTGTGGCTATGTTGTAATAAATATCATAGCATTCTTCAACACATAACTTGAGAAGAATTCACTTCCTTATAAAGACTCTTCCCTCAGTGGGTATTGTGCTTTGAACTGCTAATCTTCATTCCAAACATTCTTGTTTTATCACATTTCCCCTCCTCATACCTATGAATTCGTTAGTCTTGTCCAGCCAGGGAAGCAACTTCTCGCAGTAGTTGTCGTTGACTGGGATGCGCATGAAGTGGCTCTCGCTGATAAAGTCTGGCTTGGGGCAGGTGTTGCTGGCATTCAGCACATAGGTAATACCATTCTGAGCCATCAGATCCTGCAGAGAGAGAGAGAGAGAGAGATAAGGTCAAAGACACGTTTTGTTGCCAGGTAACAATAACAATATAGTTATCTTTCAATGATAAAATGAATGAACAGATGCAAACAAAATTCTACCTTGTTGAGGACGTCCTTTTGTGAGCCCAGGTAGAGGTGTGGCAGGATGCGAGTGGGCCCTACATTAGCCGCAGGCATGCAGGGCTGGGACAAGCTCATAGGTAGAGCAGTGGCAGGTTTGCCTTCACACAGGCCAGGAAAACAGGAGGAGAAAGCAGCAAAACCTCCTGCAGAGAGAGAAGAGAAGGAGAGAATGGGTTAGTACACTAATGATTTTCCACAGAGCAGTCACACAACACCCTGGGAACTCTGCAAAGACTCTCATGAACCAATCAAGAACATCATTAGCAGAGCAAACAGACGCTCTGTCGGCTTTCAGAGGTGAATCTGGGCTACAATGTCTGGGTCTTGCTTAGTGCAACAGGAGCAAAAAAGAGGCTCTCTGTGCTTCTGTGTGCGAGTTAGGTTGACTGCTGGGCGGCCAGGAATGTGTATGTCTGGCCCTTTAAGAGGCAGGCGGCTCCACTTTTGGCATATGTGTATATGTGTGTGTGTGGCTCTGTTTCCTGCATGAGCTCATGTCCTGTAGCAGTGCATTGCGTCAGGCTAGGGGAATGAGAGAGGCCACAGGTGCAGGGCCAGGACAGAGGCCCAGTAACATCCCCCTGACAACCGCACAGCGCACACACACACACGTTAACAAGATGATACTCTCCAAGAAGATACAATCTGAAGACATGATCACATAAACTTGCCGTTAACATATGCTCAATTTTCACTCTCACTGTTTGTACGTCTCTGTCCACTCACACACATAGGCACTGCTTGCCCCCACTCCTGCACACACACACACACACACACACACATAAATAAATACCCACACTAATCATTACTCTGCAGTACAGCGGTTGTATAACTATAGGGTGGGGGCCAACAAGACGAGGAGGGGGCGAACTGTGTGTGTGTGTGTGTGTGTGTGTGTGTGTGTGTGTGTGTGTGAGTTGAGGAGTGGGTAATGACCTCGCTAAGGAGTGTGTAGAATGGAGTGGGGTGCTTGAAGGAAACCCTGAGCCCCAGAAAGGAGATTAGAACCTAATCTTGGTTCAGCCCTGCCTGACCCAATCTGGGTCGAAGCACAAACGCGCGCACATGCACGGTCACAGAGTGAGAGTGAGTGAGACATGACATCACTGTTCTAAAGTCGCACACACAGCACAGTGCAGGCATGACATTGCCTTCTGTTGTAACACACACCCAGCTGCACTACTCGTGTAGCAACGTCTGGCCGACACACACACACACACACACACACACACACACAGTTCCTCAAGAGACATGAGATCTAAAAAGCTGCAAAATTTTAGTTGTGCAAACCCTCGGAGGATAGGTACTTTGGTATGTTTGCGCTACAACACAACAGCACAGCTTCTGAGGCTGGGTGCATCCTCACTTTGCACTGTCCCTTTAAGTGCAAAGTGAAGAACTGTTGTCTGTTTCCTGCTATTAATCGCAACCGACGGAGCAATGACATCAGCGCTCTACATGGGGGGGAGGGGGAGGGGAAGGGGGTGGAGTGGAGGGAACAGTAGATGCATGGATGTAGAAAGAGTGATCAGATAACAAAGATACAGGAAGGACAGCTTAATGCAAAGAAGTAGAGGCTGATAGCTAGTGTGTATGATTTCACCTTTTTGGCCTCTAGAGAGTAGACTAAACAGCCATTTGTAGTTCACAGTTTGGCTTTAGACTGTACTGGCATTGTAAAATTTCCACCAGAGCCTCTTTCTAGTGATCCTATGGGCGGTGCTACAGTGTCAGTAATTGATAAAACAGCGAGAGGAAGGGTAGTTCTTTGAAGGGTTTCTTCCTGGTTTCTTTGTTCTCAAGCTGCTGGAGTGGAGCACACACACACATGCAAAGAAAATAAATGGTGCTCCATATAGCTCCCACCACAGGCATATATACTGTATCAGTGTGAGGAAGCGGTATGTTCCTGGAGACCGTTAAATCAACAGGAAACGCCTCACGTCATACAGCAACCATTTCCCTTTCTGTGCGAGGACATTGTTAGAAAGTTGTTGGACGGACAGAAGACAGGACGTCCCACAGTGGAGACGGTGTGTGTTCAACACCGAAGAGAAAGTGTGTTTGTGTGTGTGAAGGGAAGTGAACATGTGAATGAAAATACTGTCTAAAAATATTCTCGCCCCTTTGTGCGTGTCTGGATTAATAATTACAGCCGTGATTACTGTAGCTGACCTCATCTCGTGTTAAATAAGCATCCAAACGGCAGAAAGACTGGTGAGCCAGTGCGTGACTGGGAGTGTGAGTAAGGGGTTACTGGCATGAAGGGAAACTGAAGTCAGAGATAAGAGAGGAGGACTGAGTGTGCCTGCCTGCTCTTACATTACAGTGACATTACGTCAACACAATTACAAACACCTTCCTTGTAGTCAAAGCTTGACACGGCCGCCACAAATGGACGTTAGTCACACAGGAGATAGCGTGTTATTGTCACCTCGTCACCTGACCCCATTCTACTTAAGGTTGCCATGGCGGCGAGGAAGGGCAGTGATGTTGATGACAGTTGGCTCATCGTGTCCCTCTGAGTGCTGTCAAGATGGCATAAAACACACACTAAGCCTTCAAAAGGGCACAGAGACAGAGACACACACACACACACACACACACACACACACACACACACACACACACACACACACACACACACACACACAATAACCCAAAGAGACATGGCCTCACATTCTCCAAAAGACAACGATGACACATCCGTCCATTCCAATATAAGCACACAAAGCACAAGCATAAACACACTGAACACTCACCCTGAGGTCACTGAAAATACCCTGTGACACACACCAGCCCAGCTGTCCATGAAGATGACATCAGAAAGTCAACTGGGAGAAATGAGTTCACCTTCAGTGCAGCATAACTAGCATAGATGAACACACTGCTACATTAAACTCAAGAGCTGAAGCTAACTGACTGACTCCAATATTTTAAGAGGTGCCTTCATGCTCGTTGCATCCTACCCTATATTTTTTTACTCGAAAATGAACAGAAACACACATTCTGCTGAACAGATATAAAGGCTGCTGTCATTTCTAGTCACATACTGACGTCAGGAACTTTTGCCACACAGAAATAATATTCAAACTTATATTTTTGTTGGGCCTCCAGATCATGTTTTGTATGTATCGTGTACTTCTGGAAAATGTATTTGGACAGGATGTGACCAACCCAATTTTGAACACACTCGGAGTAAAAAAAGAAAAGAGAAAATCTTTTGGGGAGAAAGAAAACACACAACCGGGAAAGAGGGCACTGTGTCGCCATTGGCAGAGCTAGCCAGCAGTGACTTCCTTTTTCCGTTTTCTTCTGCCCACTTCATCACTTATGCAACTGCTTATTTTCCCCTCTTGCCCTGTCAGAGCCGAGCACTCAGGCCTCCTTTGTTCGCTGGTTCCCTCCTCCTCATCAGTCACTTCCTCCAACTAAATATTCACATTTCAGTTTAAGAGTGCATGTTATTATCCCACTGACATGAAAAGTGTGTGTTCGGTGGAAGATATTTGGATCAAATTCAAGCTTTTTGAGGACCGTGCTGCTGTGAGAATCAATGCCGAAAGCTGAAAGATGAATGGAAATGGAATCCCGGAGATATTGACTGGACGAACAGAGACACACAGCACCTGCCTGGCTGTTATGGTTAATGGGAGCTCTGCTGTTACATCACTGCAGTTGGAGCAATTGACTGCCTCGTCAATACAAGCTCACCCCTCCCTCTCGCCTCTGTGTGTTTCAGTCTCTGTGTAGCTTTCAGTTGCCCTCTTTAACTCGTCTGTTAATGGACAGGGGGGGAGAGAGAGACACACAAACAAGGCAGGCGTGTACATGCACGCGCACGCGCACGCACACACACACACACACACACACACACACACACACACACACACACACACAGACACACACACACACACACACACACACACACACCGCGGCTGCCTGGGGGCATTGATCTGCCTGAATGAGTCCCCCGCACCCCTCCATCGCTCTCCTCTGTGGTTCATATCGGGGGAGACATGACGCCATCCTCTGTGCCCCTCCAGCTGTCCCCTCCACTATGAGGGGACATTAGCATCTCAATGTGACCCCCCCCACCCTCCCCTCCTCCCTCACCCTCCCAACATGACATCATTGCACACATGTCCCACTCAGCTTCACAAAGGCTGTGCTGCAGCCTAGAGAAGCGATTGGAGTGTGTGTGTGTGTGTGTGTGTGTGTGTGTTTTAGGGGGTAGAGTCTGTCAGATATGTGTAGATTGACAGCCCATTGATGAGGTAGTGGGGGTGATGTCATCGCTTTTCAGGCAGGGCGTCAGGTAGAGGATAGCCGGGAAAGTGTGATTAACATGTCCTCCTGGCTGATGGGTGAACTGTTTATTGTTCCTCTATCTTTGCAGACAGATAGCGGGAGTATGTCACTTTGATCAACTGCTGTTTCAGCAGCACCGTGTTATTGCAACACAGGACTATAAACCATCCTGTAATTTAGCCTATCTATTTCCACAGAGACGTGTTGCAGTGCCTCAAAATAACCTGTGAAAGACACATTTCTATTTTCACCTGCTGATGGCAAATGTGTGATTTCCCCCCCCCCGCCCCCCCCCAAGCTTTCTCTGAGATAGTTTGACACTTCCAGATGCAAAACCTTGACGAGATGGACTGTACATGCACAAACACACACAAAGAAGCACACACCTAACAGAGTGGCAGGTGTGGAGGGCTGCTATGCTAACTGCTTTGAACCAGCCTTCTGATATGCATGCAGCGTCGACATTTGCATACAAACTTTAAACCCAAACTCTCATACATTTATGACCCAAAGGATCCAACTACAACACCGGCATTTCAATGACTGAACATATATTTTGTGCAATATTCATGCAAGTGCGTTGTATATATATAAAAAAAAAAAAAAAGATAAAATATTCCACAGCACCACAGTTCTGCATTGCCTCATCGCTCTGTGTGAAAGGTGTTGTGTTAAACACCTGCAGTGCACACTGCACATGTATTGATAACATAATCTCCACAAGACACCCTTCTGCAGAGAGAGAGAGAGAGAGAGAGAGAGAGAGAGAGAGAGAGAGTGAGCAGAAGTGAGACAAAAGCCAAGAGCAGAGGAGAAGAAAGAGAAAACAGAAGGAGCCTTTGTGATAGTTTTACATCTCAATGACCACAGGCGGAGAGAGCATGAGCACTATGTCATACCGCAGGTCACGGCTCCTCGTTCTTCCCCCCGCGAGTCCTTTTTTCTTTACGCTCGTTCCTCTTCATCACTTCTTGTCTTTATAATGTCATCCCCTTAATCCCCCTTTCTTCCCATTCTTTCTCTCTAAACACATTAACTTGCGCAAACAAAAAAGGTGGGAAAACAATTAGCGGGTTTGGCGATGGATTCTTTTCGCCTGTTGTAGCGGCGCATCCCACTATTGATCCACTAGACGTCCTTAAAACCCAAATCACATCCATCTTCCATTTGCAGCACGCATGGACTAGAATACCTCATTACGTGGGAGCCCACTGTGCCTTTGTACTCATCTGCAGTGCACTAACTGTTGTCAGTGGTTTCCCCCTCATACACACCTTCAACTGTATACGACAGTGGTGCATTTTACAGCAACTTCTGTGTTTGTATTATCTCAAATCAGACTCCATGCTTTTTGCATGTTCACTGTGTTTGGTACCTCTGTAACCTCTGTACACAAAGGCCTACATACTCAACATGTTACTAGCCAGAAAGGGATGTTCTCAAACACACACATCACTTCTCCTGCTGTGTCCAGGTGGATACACACCTCTTAGCTCTCTCCCCTCTTTCATCCGGCGGACCCTGATCTTCAGCCTCATGTCTGTGTCCTGCCGGTCCGGCCAAAAACAGTCCTCCGCTGGGGCAATCACCACATCCAGAGGCATCCCCCAGAACACACTCTGTGTCACGCACTCACACACACAAATGTTCTGGTGCCCCTTCCTTCAGGGATGGAGTGAGCCCTTGCCACGCAGAAAAAATGTCAGCACAAACAAACAGAAGTGTTCTCCTCAGAGGGCTTAATGAGGTGAGCCCACAGTGATGGTTGGGATTGTTACACTCTGTGTAACAATCCCAAGTAGACAAAACTCCTGCTGAAGTTCAAGTCCACACAAGTCAGTGGTTACAGTGTCCAAACGGTGACCCTCCGAGAACAGACCCGCTATCACAAAAACTAGTCCAGAAATGTCTGTGGGCACGCTCCTCAAGTCCACCAATGGCAAAAATCCCCCAAAATGACCACAAAAATTCCTAAAATGCTCCTGCGTCAAAACTCAGCAATTTTGTGGTACTGTGAAGAATGGTCGCCGCACAGAGAGCAAGAGGACGAACAAAAGTGAGTAAGTCTGTACGTATGAGCCAGCTGTAATGTGTCTGCAGCTGGTTTACAGAGCGTCTGTGTGTCTCTCTGAGCGCTCTCTCTGTCTCTGTGAGTCCACAGCCAGAAGAGCAGCCCACTATTGTTGTGCTGCTTCACTCTCCCCGTCTCTCATTCGCTCAGTCGTTGGGCTTACACTCCTCCCTCTCCCTCCCTCCTCTCTCTCTCTCTCTCTCTCTCTCTTTCTCTCTCTCTCAGCAAAGAGGATGACGGAGCTGCACTCTCTCCTCGAGCTCTGGGGGTGAATGAGCTCACTTGCCGTGAGCTCAGACTCTACCCTCCCTCCCTCCCTTCCTCCCCCCTCCTTCCTTCCCCCTCCTCCTCCTCCTCCTCCTCTGCTACCTCCCTTGCACCCTCCCTCTCTTGTGGAGCCAGCGCTCCGTCATAGCTAATGTCTAAGGCATGTAACCACATTCCTTACTCACCCAACAAATATGCGGCCACCTCAGGGGCCTCGCTGCGGAGCAGGATGGAGGCTAAGACACAGCTATAAGGCTGTGTAACACACACACACACACACACACACACACACACACACACACACACACACACACACACACAGTGTTGTCGATAACGGGGGAGAAAGGAAACCGCTTGCGTCGATGTGCATCTCAATTCGCTTCTTAAGATGATACTCGTACGTTTGCTGAGGGTTTGTGAACTTGACGGTTTCAAAACAAGATATATACATGGGATGCAGACTTTTGCTTTTCAAATATCCCGTATCATTTTCACTTCTAATTCATATTAAATACCAAACAAGATTCTGTAGCTTTAATAAAGCTCCACAGCATAACAGTAAGCAGAAGCTGAATACCTACATTAGGTTGCTCTCCTTAAATGTACTGTAGCTTCAGAGCACATTACACCTACTGCAGAGGAGGATTAAGACTGTCAGTATGTTGAAAGCTGACTTGTCTCAGAAGGTGGGGGAATGTGTGCGACTTCCCCATGTTTCCTGCACTGGTTCATGTCTAATGCGCCGCTCTTTGGACACTGTGTTCTCGTGTTTGAGGATGAATGAGAGGAGAGCAGAGCAGAAGAAATTGGAGCTGTAGAGAAGGGAGCAGTAGGAAAAACAGAGAAATGAAAGCAGACAAAAGTGGAAGAGCAGACTAGAGGTGATGAGAAGACCAAACAAGCTTGTGGTCGGCAGCCATCATCCCATTTGACAGGCCACAGACTTCTGGTACTTTACTATGGAATGACAAACATGTAGGCCACAAGTCCAGCTATGGAAACAAAGCAGCACAGGACTTAACACAACCGCTGGACAGGAGTAAATGTTCACTGAAAGTTAAGTAATTGTTATGCAAATACAGCTATTCTAAATACATTCTTCAGCCCCAATAAGTTAATACAGGTTTGTGCAATGGATCAATTTAACATGGCGGTTCTTTTTTAGCTACCATTTTAGGTCATTTAACATCTTGCTCGTAATACATAGCACAGATTCTACAACAGCACCTGCCACGAGGGGGCCGGTGAAATGTCCTGTCTGATTGTCTGTTCAGTCTCAGGTTGAGACATCACGGCACACTGATTACATTCAAACCAGGTCACATGGGCTTCAAGTACATTCAGTCATCGCCACAGAGAGACACGCTCAAAAAAAAAAAAATAGAAGGCAAATAAGCTTATACAAGATGTCTGGTTAGGGGGCCAGCTGCATGCTAACTGACTGACTGACCTCATCTCATCACTGCAGACCCCTGAACGATCACACTCGGGTGAGAACAGCCTTACGTCACCCTCTGTTCAACAACGGGTCACTGAGAGCGGGAGAGGAAATAGGTCACTTGGTGATGATGAGCTTTGTGAAAAATGCAGACTTTGGTTTTGGGAGGATGTCGAACCGAAGAACAAATAAGGGTGATTTTGCACACACACACACACACACACACACACACACACACACACACACACACACACATACACTGTTTTCAGTTGTGGCACTCCACAGTGGTCAACTTTGGGTCACTACACTCCGAACACAGCGATCATCGCCCCGCTTTGAACTTTTCGAACACCTCCGTTCGGTGGTTCTGTCTGTGTGGCTCGAGGCCATAAAGCCGGCTTTGGAACACACCACTTCCTAACACCTGCAAACCCACAGCAGTGGAAGCCAACAGCAACAAAACAAAGTAGCTGCTGGTGTTCAAACTCTTTTGAGTTCCTGGAGTAAACACCGTGCCCTCATTCTCTTTACACCCCTCTCCTCCTCCTCCTCCTCCTCCTCTGGTCCTCAGCAGGGTAACAGGGCTCAGAATAGTAGGCGTGTTAATTAGAGGATTACAGCCAAGACGCTATAAATGACAGCCAGGCCTTTTTTATTGACTGCACATGTGTGCCCTGCTGCGACAGAAATAGTCAGGACGGTCACTCCGGGCGTCCCCTCCCTCCCCCCCCTGCACCCCTCCACTGACATCTCTTAGATTTAGAGCGTGCTTTTATGGTAGAGTTACTGGGACAACGCACAGTTTACACAGAGACCAGCCAAAACAGACAGGGAGAGAAGTGGAGATGAGTATGAGATAGCGGCGTAAGACCGAAAGAGAGAAGGTGTGTAAAGGCCAAAGGGGCCTTGGAGACGAGAAGAACATGGCGCAGGCTCTCTGCACCGGAGGCGCCAAGAGTGTTAGATGTTAGATTAACATATGAGAGATGTTTATCTGCACCTGACAACTGGAGCGAAAACAAGGAAATACATGTTTGGATGTTTTACATTTCTTCACATTCAAATCGAGTCTGACGTCTGTGAAGTTGTATCACGTGTCGTGGATGTAAATGTGTCATGTACTGAAGTAATGGCCCCGTAAACTGACAAGTGTGACCTGGAACTTATTTGCTATCTTCTCTCTGATTCATCGTCTTCACTCTTTTTTTTTTGCACTTTGTCTGCAATTCTTCAACTTGCTATATTTAATGTTTACTTAATATTATACGTTTTGGAAAATAGTAACTTAATATCATGATTTCTTTCTCCATATTGCATGTTTTTTTTCTATCCTGGAAGAGGAATTCCAGTTGCCCCCATTATTTCCTGTAAAATATATTTTTTATTCACACTTTTTATTTTTAAGTGGTTGAAACCCAATTCTATTTTGTATGGAACTTGCAAACAATAATTCCTAAACAAGTAAAAAACATAAAAAGGTACTAACATCACAATATAAATAAAATATTTTTCATTTACACCCTTCCCTCTCCGCTGAGACAGGCAGCGACAGGAGCGTCACCCGACACCACAGATCATCTGTCAGGATATCACGGGAAAGAGAGACGTCATTCTCCGGATAGGGCAGGCTAGGGTGAAGAGTTAATGTGTGTGTGAGTTCATCTTTGTGTGTGTGTGTGTGTGTGTGCACCCATGTGTTGAGACCATGTGGGAAGAGGAAGAACGGTGCAAGGTGAGAGGAAGACAAGAGAGGACATTGCTGGGGGGGGTTAGACGGGACGGGGTGGACAGTTATTTGCTCCAACATGCGTAAACGCAAGCATATGTCCACAAGTGTGTGTGTGTGTGTGTGTGCGCGTGTGTTTGTGCGCGTGTATTGGTGTGTGTGTGTGTGTGTGTGTGTGTGTGTGTGTGTGTGTGTGTGTGTGTGTGTGTGTGTGTTGATAGTGCTGGTTGTCAGGGGATCAGTAACGAGGCTGCTCTTGCAGTGATGTAATGCCTACAGGAGAACACAGCTGCCATGCCTGGGGGGTGAGGTAGTCAACAGGGGAGGATGGATGGAGGGATGGAGCAATTGAGGGTGGGGGGAGGTGCTGGAGGAGAGGAGGGGGAAGTTCGGTAGCTGGGGGTGCTGGATGTAATTGGGGGGTGTTTGAATCCTTAGGGAGATGGTAACTGAAAATGACGTAGTCATATTGCGAGGGGACATTTCTGGTGCAGTGAGTAATCGTGCGTGTATGAAAAAAGTGCAATCTGGACTGATTGTACGGCTATTTAATTAAATATTTGATTGGATATGTCTTGTTCCAAATCAAAATTTCCAAATTAAGACTTTTTACAAATTTTATTTCGGCAAATGTCTTAATTTAACACTGGTGCATTGCGCAAAGAAAGATACAACACACATATATTGCCCCAACTTTTTATCACCAATATCATTTTATTTATTTTTTTATATAAAAAAAAATGTCAAAACGTCGATGTTCTCTCCTCTTCCAAGCGCCTTCCTCCGACCTGCATTTACTAGAACGTCTTTCCTCCTCTTCTCAGACAACCAACGTGAGCCGATGACGTCAGAAACAGAGGCCGAGGAGGTGAAGACGAGAGGAGGATGGAGGGAAGTGCTTCTTTGATGTAAAGAGCAGGCGGGAGGAGGGGTGTACGCGATTAAGGCAGCACTGATGCACCACTCGGTCATGCATGTGTGCTCATGCATGCGGTAGCTTCATTTCTATCTGTGCAGCCTGGAGGGAGGCCTGCACGCATCAGTCATGCAGAAGACCCCCTGCCCTCCAAACAACTTAACCCCCTGGAGGAGCTCAGCACCCGGGGCTCCTGCAGCAGTAAATCTATCTCACTGGCAAGAAATTAGTTTACACACACAGATACACTCAAGCAAGTGCGTATACAAAGACACACACACACACACACACAAAGAAAGAGAAGAGGGTAAGCTATCAAACACACCAAGGGGGGCTTTCAGGACCAGACGGGCCCTCATAAACCAGATGAACTACTTAAAAATCCCAGTTGGAGATGTTCAGCGGTGTGTGTGCGTGGAGGAAGAGGGGGGCTCAAAATGAAATGCTGCTGGCCACCACAGGCATGTGCTTACAGTATGTTTGCATGCATATAAAGCCCGGCATTCACTTTGTGTAAAAGTGTGAATGTATAAAGGGAATGTTAATTTTAGCCGAGAGTGAGGCGGCTCGCAGCTGTTTTCTGAGGGTGTGTATAGAGGAGTAATACATGCGTGTGTGTGTGCATGAGAGGGAGAATAAAGGGTAAATAAGAGCAGGAACCATGCACATCAGTCTGCAGGAATGAAAATATGAACTCTGTGTGTGTGTGTGTGTGTGTGTGTGTACAAACTCTGATTTTGTCTAATTTCCCCAGAGGTGCGTTTGTCTACACAGGTTCACTTAAGCATTACGGATGGTTGTTTCATTCTAAATGCTAATGGCCTGAACTGGGATGCACAAGGTTTCCTTGCAGTACTTAGGCAATAACACCCTGAACACACCTCTCTCTCTCTCTCTCTCTCTCTCTCTCTCTCTCTCTCTCTCTCTCTCTCTCTCTCTCTCTCTCTCTCTCTCGTCTGGCAAACATACACACACGCACAAATACCCATGCACACACACACGGAACACAGTGGTTCTGACAGAGAGGAGCTGACACGGATCATTTAGTTTTTTAAGAGTTTGTTCCGCTGCTACATGCAGACTGACAGGCAGGTCTAAGATCTGTTCAATGTAAGTTGGCTCCCATCAGCGCAGCAGGAAGGCTGAGAGACACACTGTCCTGACACCAGTGCTGGAAGCCAAGCCATCTGGTCCTCTGTTGGTTATATACACACACACACACACACACACACACACACACACACACACACACACACACACACACGCGGTCTACCTGTCTTCTAATTAGCTCAAACTGGACCAGGGTGTTTCTCTGTAGTCTGTCTGTGCCGGTCACTGACTGGCAAGATCCGTTTGCCCCCAATATTTTTTTACACAACAACTCTTATTATCTCATCAGCACACACAGCATGACTCGTGCCCTGATATGCGTAACAGTGCTTTTTTTTTTTTTTTAAATAACTCTTTTCCCAACAGAAATGTTAAACAAATATTTCTGCTGATGTTCCAGTGAGATCAAATTTAAATGAATTCACTCAAATACTGATACTTTGAGACTTTGAAATCAAAGTCTATAGAACTGATTTTATAAAAAAATATGGTATACTTAAAAAGACAAACCCTGAACATTAACTGAAGTTTTAATTATTCAGCAGTGCCTTCTTACACACAGACATGCAGCAGCAATAAGGCGTTACACCCTGCTGGAGACTGCATTTGGGCGTACAGGACATTGGTGACAGTGGCTATCGCAACACCCGCGGTCAGGGTTGGCTTTCCTGCCATTACAGGCCCTGGAGACTGTGTGTGTGTGTGTGTGTGTGTGTGTGTGTGTGTGTGTGTGTGTGTGTGTGTGTGTGTGAGAGAGATTGTGTCACATCCACAATGCTGCAGTGACATCACTCCACCAGCTACAGAAGAACAATAGAGAAGGAATGACGCGATGCCGTGAGAGGAACTGGGCAAGCTGTTTCTGTGTGCTCCCTGCCAACGCCTTTATGGCGCTTTTAAAATGACTTTTTAAAGCGAATTGTGGGACTTCTGGACTTTTTTTTTTTACTCCTAAATCAAAAGACACAGTTAAAGTGCAAATACACAAACACTCCCGACATAGATTTGCATACATGCATGGTGAGTTCCATTGCCGTCTCCCTATTTCACCCCCGGGGAGCCCTGATGTCATGTTATCAGAAACAGGAAATAGTTACACAACGGAAGGGGGAAGTGACCTCTTTGTAGGCCGCCTTCAACTATGCATATGTGTGTGTGTGTGTGTGTGTGTGTGTGTGTGTGTGTGTATATGTGCGCAAAGGGGGAAGATATCAGGAGGACCAGGAATGATCACAAAGTGCTGCATTCCTCAATCTGGGGCCGTGGGCTTGTCTGGAACTCCAAAATTAGCCTGTTGCTGTGGCGATGGAAAATATCCCGCTTTTATCAGGAAGCAGCGGCAGCCCCAGAGGTTCAGCTCAAAAGTTTGTGTGTGGTCAGCATGAAATCATGGTAATAAGACCTCTGTTACAAGTCTGTGTACATACCAGGGAACGTGTTAAACCGCAGAGGATTTAAACTCTCTGCTCCGCGAAAGGCAGCTATTGTACTCAACGCCAATGAGCCATCTTTTTTTGGAACATTATTAGCAAACTGCACAATAAAATGGATTTTCTCATATTGTAACACACATCAGAAGGCTGCCAAGAAATATAAGCTTATCCACATGTTGGAGGTGCAGGCTAAATCTGATTTAAACAGCTGAAAAAGAAAAAAAACATGGCAACCAATTAGGTATATGAGGATGCAGCACTGCGGTATGCCATAGATAAAAGTGCATCAGCTTCAAGAATAAAGACGGCACAGTGATAAACAGGAATCCACCATTGTTCCAGGGAATGACGCTACGACAGGAGCGGCAGTGGGCAGTCCGAGCATGAATGGAATCTGGTGGATAGAGGCCAGCTCTGGGTAGCATAAACTAGCATAATTTTTAGCTACTCCTTTCTTCTGCCCTTGAAAATTTCCACTCCACGTGTGTGTGTGTGTGTGTGTGTGTGTGTGTGTGTGTGTGTGTGTGTGTGTGTGTGTGTGTGAGAGAGTCATCGGGATGAATGCTGCAGTGGTCCACTGATGGCGCAGCAACCGAACTACGGACCGCTTGGCCCAAATTCATGGTGAAGTTCGAGTTATGAGGTGCTGACGGGGGCGTAGCGCGGAGAAACCGGCCTGGGTTAGCACGCTGTTCAACTTCAGCTCCTGTTGACCTGATGTGTTGACACTGCCTAGGTAACAGTTTAAACAAACTATTTTTATTCCATGCTGGACGACTCCGTGACAGGGGCGAGTTGGGACGTTCAAAAGGCTTCTAGATAGATTTCAAATGCAGCAGGAGCCAGAAGGTATGCACTGTGAATGGACTGTATACACAAAGCAGCTTAAACAAGTATGGTAGAAGTATTTAAGGCACTGTGGTACAAGTACTGCCCCACAGGGTTTCTCCACAAGCTTTACTTTGTATAAAACAGGCAAACTGCATCTTGTAAGAAAAGAAAGCAAAGGTTATTGTGCATGTGATATTGTATGCTTTGTATAAAGCCTAAACCTACTTCTATAATTTTTGTTAATTCAGTCATGCTTTGCAGTTTTTTTGTTTGTTTCCTGAAACAAATCCAAGTTATTCAGTGAGTTTATCAGCTAAATTAGGACAGACTGTACATTACAAAAGGCTCCTTTTCAGGAAATAATGCAACATATCTCAGACTTTCTTTTATGTGCCTGGGAACAGTGAATTACTATCATTTGAGTTACGGTCAAATTATGTTTCACACTGAAACTGTGAGTTTGATGAAATCATAGTACGTGCTGTTCATTCTGTGTGCATGCAATGCAGTAAGAGATGAACAGAAATGTTAGTCACTTTGCACCTATAAGCTTAAATTATGTGCGTGTGTGTAAGTGTGTGTCTGCACTGACGTCTTGAGCTCTAATCTTTATCCACACTGATCGGAATTTATGCACATCTCCTGTGCGTGCATCAAGGAGAAAAACGTCTCTCTCTTCCTTTGCATGCTAGAGTATACGTATGACTGTGATTTACTTGTGTGCAATGTGTGTGTGTGTGTGTGTGTGTATGTGTGTGTGTGGCCTCTCCGAGCCAGCAAGGGACTCTGAGTGATGGAGGAGAAGGGGAAGAGGAGCAGGAGGCAAGCAGAGCAGTGGGATCACGTCATGGTGGAAACATTTGGCAACGACACACATAAATACACACAGACGCATAAACACGCACACATCACACTGTGCATGCAGACACACACACACAAACACTCACACACACACACACACACACACACACACACACACACACACATGCTGGCCTGTTTTTGTTCTTCGGTTTTGAGGGAAAGAAGGGGAAAATGACATCAAGCTCATCATGTGAGGCCAATGAGACAGACGAGGGAGGGGGTGAGAACACTGGCAGAAACAAAACATTGTTACATAAAACTCAACTCAGTACAGGCCTCCTCTGGGCCCTGTTACCATATTGTGTGTGAGTCTGTCCATATGTGCATACATTTGAAGAAGTGTGTGCATGCTCGAGTTAAGCCTTTGCACAATCCCTCTTCAAGGTGTAAGCCTAGAAAAGGAGATTATTAAATACCTGCAGAGCGACTGCAGAAAACGGAGCGTTGTGCCACCGTGCAGCTCCAAAGCCTCTCAAAGTCTGAAACACTTTTTAGAGCAGGGAGGTGATGTCATAGATCATTTTGCAGGCCATTTTTCTTTGACCTTTGTGCTCCCTTGGTGCTGGTTGGGGTGTGGCTGGTGTGTGTGCGTGTGTGCGTGTGTGCGTGTGTGTTTGTGTGCGTGTGTGTTTGTGTATCTACAGGCCAGGGTGAGAGCACCGAGGCCACTGGCGCCAGATGTGACGACCGCAGGAGTCTGGAACTAAAAATAGAGCTCTGTTCTCAGCACCGTGAAACAGAAGAGAGGAGAGAGGGAGGAGGAGGAGTGGAAAGAGAGGAAGAAACAGGGGGGAAGGTAAAGGGGCTTAAGGAGGGATGGAGAGGAAGGCGAGGTCATTGAGAATAATGTGTCAGATCTCCCCGGGGAAGGTGAGCTCACCTCCTAATGGCACCACTGGCAACTTCTCAATGAAATCATTGATCTGCTGAAGCTCCCCACGGCGTAATGGAGAGGGGTCAGAGGGAGGGGGAGGCAGAGGGGGCAAGGAGGTGCAGAGAGGGCAGGTTAGAAGGTCAAGAAGGGGGATGACTGAGAAGGTGGAGAGAGGAAAGATGAAGGAGGATGGCAGGGAGAAGGTGGACCTCCGGGCACAAAACCACAATTGGTGTGCAACCTCGCTGAGCCGCACTGTAGCCAATCACAACACAGCCGGAGGCCCCGAGTGGTAAATAACTTGTCACTGACGGATCTACGGCAATTTATTTATATTCCCGTCCAGCCCTGAAAGGACTTGAGATGGCCCCGTTTGCAGCGACTAGAGAGAGAGAGAGAGAATGCACTTCCTGTGAAAACATTTAAGCATTTTCTAATCACATAAAAATTTGTGATCCGTGTCTGTCGGGAGCACACGCCGGCACAGACTCGCAGTGTAGAACTCTGCAGGTGTGTGTGCATGCACGTGTGTGTGTGTGTGTGTGTGTGTGTGTGTGTGTGTGTGTGTGTGTGTGTGTGTGTTTAGAAGATGTGAAGACTTCCTGCTGGGCTCCAGAAGGAGAAGAAGAGGAAACCTTAAAGCGAGACTTTCAGCTCTGAGGAGGCTGACGGTCACGGGTCAGCATGACGGCCTCTCCGACCACACACACAATCTGACTCAACACACATGAATGCACATAAATGTAACCACAGTGAAATGAGGAGTATTACCTCATCTCCTCAATGGGTCTCCTCCGACTGTTTTGTCTTTTTCTTTTTCTCACACTTGCACTCTCAAACATTGCCTCATGCATGTGCACGCACTACTTCATATGCACATATTCATGCAGACATGCGCACAGACACACAAAAACACACGTACACACTGACACAAACAGACCTCCTTATGTAGCTCATTGGAATGTCTCTGTGAACGGTTGCATTGTGAGATTCGGCCTCCCACGATTACCTCACTTCTTCAGCTTCTCTCTGATGCACGAGCACACACACACGCACGAGCAAAAACACACACACACACACGCACACAGGGGCCGCCGCCCCGTTGTATAACAGCACAGAAGAATGACACATAACTGAATTGACCTTTGTACCTCAGTCGGTGCAGTCACACCCTAACCTGATCTCATCAAAGCCCCGGGACACACAGCAGCTCCTGTGTGTTTTTAGTGTGTGCGAGTGAAAGGGAGCGCAAGCGAAGGAAAATGAGAGCGAGGCACCTTTCATCTCCTAATACCTCTCATCAGTATGTCATCGCCATGTCTTGTCCTGTGTGCTTTTGCGCTGGCAGGCTGACAGCGTGGGAGTCATATATTGTCGTATACTGCAGTACCAATCATATATGAATTAACACGGCATGCGGTTTTTCAGTTATACAAGATTGATATATCAATCAAACTTTGTTGACTACTCCCTGTCAAAACTAAATCTTGACGAGAAAAGCAAAAGCTTTCATTTTTGTTTCCTGTCTCACCAGCGTCAATAGATTTATTCTCTAGTTATGAACATCTCGGGGGTTTTATTGTGTCACTTTTTAGTGTGAAAGCACTACACATTAAAAACCCAGTTAGACTTAGTTTGTAGGTAGTATGGAATGCGACATGGCTCAAATGTCCCCAAGCCGGTTCAGCTGTCGGGTCCACATACCTACCTGTCTGGGCTACATCTTGTGGACATGTCACCTTGACTGGCGAGCAGCTTGTTCTGCAACTAACAGTCGTTTTTCATTATCACTTAATCTGTAGATCAAGTATGGGAAAATAGAGGAGAGCAGGACATTTTCACATTTGGGAGTTTGAAACCAGAAAAATGTTTTCATATTGTTACCTAACAAATAACCTCAGTTATTCCCTCATCAAAATTGTTCTGTTGAATAACTCATAGTTTTAGTACTCATAATCAAGGATAATCGGAGACTGTAAGTTAAGTACCCGCTGCCCTCGATGTCTCCCCAGTGCAGAGAATCTAGAAACGTCCGGCACGTGCCGCCATCCCTCATTTCTATCTCATTTCCCTTTCCCCCCTCTCTCTCTCTCTCTCTCTCTCTCCCCCCCCTCTCTCTCTCTCTCTCTCTCTCTCTCTCTCTCTCTCTCTCTCTCTCTCTCTCTCTCTCTCTCTCTCTCTCTCTCTCTCTCTCTCTCTCTCTCTCTCTCTCTCTCTCTCTCTCTCTCTCTCTCTCTGACCCGGTCGTGTGACGCTTTAGTAATCTGGCGAAAAACACTGGCAGATGGCGCAAGGGAAGATTAGGAGCAGTGTTGCACATCTGCAAACTCCACAAACACACACATTAGATCGATGACATGCACCCATGCATCCCTGTCCCTACACCTTTATTTCCTCTTTCATGACCTACAGTAACTCTGTTTACAGTCAGAGCCTTCAACAATCTTTTTTTTAAATTCTATTTTCCAGTCGTTTTTAAGCACCACCTCCCATCCTCTTGAAACGATTATCCAGCTCTCTATTTATGTGCATTTTACACACTTTCTCTCTCTCTCGCTCTCTCTTGATTTTTATTTTATTTTTATTCTCTCTAAAACTGGAACATGAGTTTTTTTTATGCCAACATCAAAACGTTTCATCCTGGCAGGTCTACATCAGAGCCGACGTGACGCATGACTCAGCTACGCAGTTGGCGTTAGCTAACACACCACCTAGCTCCACACTAGCAGGCAGTGTTGTCTTTGTTTGGCCGTGTGCTGCAGATTGGTGGGAAACATGCAAACTTTAGACCCGCTGGGGAGGCAGCTGGCTCCAACCAAGCGATGTTCTCCTCCTCTACGAAAATACACACATACACACAAAGTCAGAACTCTGAAAAAGGCAAGACACATCAGCCTGAGCTCCAACTGAGTGAGATCATTACTGGGGTAAAAATACTGCCGTCCTTAGAGAGAGAGATGTTTCTCACAAACACTTTCACACAGTCAATGAAGTAATAGCGCAAACATATACGCAGGCACACAAACGCATGTATTCAGATGCACGTGCACACAATCATTTTCCAACTGCCACCACAACATCCTGCTTGAATATATATTTTCTAACTAAACACAGGGTGAGAGTCATTGGCTGCCCAGATGACTTGTCTCATTCACAAAAACAATTGCCCTGTTGAGACATGGCTCGCTTCATGACATCATCCACATGTAGGAAGTAGTGTGCTTTCCGAGCCGGAGCTATTGATTAGATAGTGAATGGAGAGAAACCTAAGAGGAGTCACCGATTGTTTTTAGACCAATGTGTCCCCAGTACACACACACACACACACACACACACACACACACACACACACACACACACACACACACACACACACACACACACACACACACACACACACACACACACACACACACACACACACACAGAGACAGAATATGTGCCAATTCCCAATCATTCCTGCAATGAATTCCCCTTGTTTATGGACAGTTCAAGTCATTAACGTTCCAAATGTAATACAAACATAAATCTACTTAGAGATGTGTGTTTCTGCAAGACGATGCCCTAATCTCCCTTTGGCAAGCTTTGGCATAAGGAACAGTTAAGGCAGAAAATCCCCCCCCCCCCCCCCAGATAGGGAGCTCAGTGATTCATCTTTTATTTCACCCTGTCCATCCCATTTATGGATTCTTTTCTTTTCATCTCTCTATCTGACCCTCATTCCCATCTCTTCCCCCCCCGCATTGCCCCTCACTTGATTTGCAGCAGTGCTGTGGTGTGTGCCGTGCGTGTGCCTGTGTGGTCTGCGTACGTGAGGCTGAAAATAAGTCCGTCAGATATGAAGTCATCGCAGGAATTATCAGCATCATAAATCTGAGGTTCAGTAGAGGGGCAGGGGGGAGAGGTGGAAAAGAGGGAGGTAATGGAAGAGGTAGAGCAGGGAATGAGGGGAAGGGAGAGAGGATGATTACTGGTTTACCTTGAATCTTTAAGAAAGTGAGAGGGGGAGTAGAGACAATCAAAGCCAAGAATGAGGAGAAAGAGAAAAAAGGAAGGAGGAAAAAAAAAAGAAGGGCCTCAGCTATTAATACATTTATTGTGTATCCATCAGATTTTAGGCTGTAAAAATAGTGAAACATGCCTGTAAAAATGTTATAGAGCCCATGGGGACGTCTCAAATTACTTGTTTTGTCTGACCAGTTGCGAATTCTCAGATTTGAGCAGCTGCAAGCAAGGATTCTTTTATATTTATGCTTGATAAATGACTAGTAATTAATTGTAGCACATTGTGTACGAACACATTTATGTAGATCGATTAATTGGTTCAGCAGTTACTTGCTAGAAATTACAACGCTTGTAAGCTTGAGGTGGCTGGTGTTTGAAGAGTATGTTCACACTTCGTACCACAGCAGACTCTTAAATTGAGTTCACAAATTACTTTTACCCCAATTAAAGAGAAATACATATCCCTTTTAGAAAACAGACTATTATCTTTTGTTGATTGTTAAACAAACAACTGATGATGTAAATAGTTCCCTCGTATATTTTCTAATAAGCATCATGTCTTGTTAATTAAAATGATTTATTGAGCACACGTCATCTCTCTCATGATAACTCTGCAGCTTCCTTTGACACACAAATAAATCCTGCAGCACTCATCCGTGCACATGTCATCATGCACAAATGCATACATGCAAGCGTGCATACGTGTACACGCAACACCGCCCCCCCTCCCCCCCTCTCCCCACCCACGTACACGTATAAACACATAAACATCAAGTATGCACGGACGCAGGCTGCTAGCTCCAATGACCCCAATAATACAACCACCCAAACAACAGCCAACGCCATTGGCTGAGTCCTTCTGGGGAATATTCTCTGCCACTGTTGTCGTGGAAACAGCAGAAAAGCGGGGACAGAAATGGAAGAAGTGTGATTCCTTTTTTTTTCTCCTAATGAAACGTAGCGACAGTAAGCTGAGGAGACCGATAAAGAGGAACAGGAGGGAATCGCTGACAAGGGGTCTTTCATTAAGAAGGGTATGATAATAATCAAATCAGAAAAGCTGAGGAGGAAAGTCCTGGCTTTCGGAGACAATCGGTGTGTGTGTGTGTGTGTGTGTGTGTGTGTGTGTGTGTGTGTGTGAGATATTGAACATGTCTGTGGGTGTGCCCGGCCTAAGCATGTGCTCCCTACATCTCTGTGACTAATTGTAGAGCCCGGGTGCTTTGAGGCAATCCTCGACATCTATGAATGACTCATGAAAAAGCGCTAATCTCCCAGCGGAGGGAGAGAACGGAGAAGAGGAGAAGAATGGGGATGTGGGGATGCAGGGAAGAGAGCAGAGATTTGCCCGAGCAGCATGCGTCTGCCGTCTCGTTTCCAATCCTGACTGAGGCAGATTACGCTCCCCATTCTGCGCTGACACATTTGAGACGGACTCGTAAGCCTCTGCTGGTCGGTGTGTGCGTAGTGCCCCTTAAAAAGCTGCAGCCACCGCACTCGAGATGTTATTAACTCAACTAGGCTATTAACAGTCTTGCTGGGGCTCAATTATAAGTCTTAGTGTGCTTAGTGGACACTATGACAGGATAATAACTGTGGTAAATAAGACCGGAGGATTGAAATTAAGCTTCAGCTTTATTTCAGTGATGCTGGGGAAGAGAACGACTTCGGGGAAGCTTAAACATCAAAGAGTCATCAGAGGGGCTTTGTATCCGGGCTTTTATACTTCCTCCTCTCGTTCCTGTCTTCACACATACCTGTGAACCTGTGATTACTGCCAGTTAAGAAATGAGGAATCGCTAGTATAATGTGAGGAGACGAACGCTTGTCAGTGACATCTGCTGACCAAACTGTGGAACTACACTCAAATCAGGCAAGCGTGGTGAGGTGAGGCACACGTGCCCGCTGTGCAATAAGAAGGGGGTAATTAAAAGAGACATGGCCATTCTGGATGAAGGAACTCATCTTGTGTTTCCACAGAAAAAAAGAAAAACAAACACTGCCTTCATCGCACTCATGCTCCTCACACTCTCACATACCAGTAAGCAGGGAGACTTTGTGGAAGGTGCCCTCCAACTTCCCCATGAGAATGTGCACAAAGCCGTCTTTGGACAGATGCCCCGCCTCTTTGGAACTCTGGTCGTAAACCACCACTTCCTGCTTCCTGCCCAGCTCCACCTGCACACAAGATAAACAACAAGGATGAGAGGAGAGAGTTAATTTTCAGCTTTTTTACCTTTTTGAAAAGTACATCAAGTATCCATTGCCAATAAGGAAGAACATGTTAGTTAATAGGACTGAAATTTAGAACAATGTAATACTGGACAGTGTAACTGAGCATTCATTGCATTTGGGACACACACACACACACACACACACACACACACACACACACACACACACACACACACACACACACACACACACACACACACACACACACACACACACACACACACACACACACACACCAAATCTAATATATTTTATCAGACCAGCTGATCTTTAAAAAGGAAAGTGTATTCCCTCTTCGCCGAGCAAAGTCTTTGTTACCAAACTTTGTTGCAAAATAAAATGCAAATGAGCTGCTGCAGGGTAGAAATCGTCAACCGTCTGACCCTGAGATAGTTTCCCCAAAAGCTTGACAACTCTGCTCACCTGATACCCACCAGAAAGCAGCAACATGGAAAACAAACCAAAGTCACAAACCCACCAGTGGGAGTTATGACAATAAACACTGGCTTCATTAAGGCCAGTGCCTGCAACAGTAAGCAGGAGGAACTACAGGTCGATGCTAGAGTAAGTTATGAAGACAAAGCACAGGTTTATGAAAAATGCATTAGGGTTGAGTTTGCACTGCGATGGTAATATTTACTGTGCAGATACTGCTGAGAGGGTTGTCTGTCATAACGGGAGGTAATACCGATAAAATCAAAAAAGCTGACTACGTTGCGAAGGCTGTGGATCCATCTGTGTATCAGTGTGATGCTGTTTGAGTCAGACTGTGAGGAAGATGAGAGTATGATCATGCGCCAGAGTGATAGAGTATGCCTCTCTCTGTGTGCGTGCGTGCGTGCGTGCGTGCGTGCGTGCGTGCGTGTGTTAGGGTGAGCATGTGCCTGCGCGCACACACCAGCCAGGCTGTGTTCTTCCCCATGTTGTCAGGCAGGCTTTGGTCACATGACCAGCATGCAGCACGTACTGCAGCTATGAATCACTGCATCATTGAGCCGCCACTGGACAGGAGAGAAGGAGAGGGAGGAGGAAGGAGGGCGAGCGAGCAGAAGAGAGGGATAAAGAGGGTGGGGTTAGTGGAGTAGTGGGGCACGGAGAGATGGAGATGAGATAGAGAAAGATGCCGGAGGAGAATGAATAGGAAGAGAGGAAAGAAGAGTAACACTCGAGCAAAAGAAAAAGAAAAGAGGCAGGCGGCGCAGGAGGAGCAGGAGGTGGAGGGGGGGACAAGGATGAGACAGGACACCCCACATTGTTTAACTTAACATAGAGAGCACCGTCCTCATCTAAAACGTGCCGTTGAATAGCCGCTGGCTTCCAGGCAAAACGCCACTTTCTCTCAGCGTGGCCACCATCCCTTCGTCGCTCTGTGTGCCCGCTGGTGGGGAGAGCTCATGTATACACAGCTATACGGTGTGCAGAGAGTGGCTGATTATGTTTCTGCTTGCAGAGCAGCTGTGGCCCAGCGCCTGGGCAGACAGCCATGCAGGTGATTTAGACAGGACAAGGTCAGCCGCTGAAGTCTGGTTACAAGTAGCTCCGGTCCAGTAAAACCCGGCTTAGCTCTGGTCCTGCCCGCACGCTGCAGCACCAACACGGACACAAAGGCATGAAAAGCGGAGGCAGAAAGCCTGATCTGCAGCATCGATCGTGAGTGACTTCAAACAACGACACATCTACGATGCCTCAAGCGGGTTACCACTGATGACTTCAAAGTTTGATCTCTTCTCTCTGTAGATTGCAGCTTGTCGAGGCGCCCTGGTGGCCGAGCGGTTCAAGGCGCAGAGCATTAAATGGAATGTTCCTGGTTGGAGTCTGGTTGGGGGACTTTATTACACGTCACAATCAATCCGTCGACCCCCTCATTTCCTGTTATTTCTCTACCGTTGACTGTATAATAAAGTTATATAATAACCCCCAGAACACTGAACACAGATGACATGTGATAGCATCTAGCCCTTTATATATATGCTTTCATACAAAACGGTACAGCCTGTCATCAGGCATTGTGAAAGGCATAAATACAGTGCTGGACATTTAAAATACAGTGTTTACCCTATCTTTAGTCTTTACCTGCCCAGAGCACTCATTTTCTTTTTCCTTTTCTTTTTTTCTTCTAACATGTTCATCTTCATGCCTCTCTTTCTTTGTTTAAAATCCCCTACACCCTCCATCTTTACTAAACCTGGGTAATCTTGCTAATGATCCTAATGGGATCAGATCTAATTTGGGAGCCTGATCTCAAAGACTGGAGATTACAGGCCTTTTACTATACATACACAAACCGTGCAGCAATACTCGGCCGACTTGTCGGTCAGCTGCACAGAGCAAAAAGTTTCACCTCTCAGGCAAAAACAAAAACAGAGTGTTTCACGATTTCACAACTTCTATTACACGTCTTCTGCCTGCGCTCTCAGTTAAACTATTCTGTACTTGCTATTAAATTGCACTTTGTTGAGGTTCTTGGGGGTTTATAATGATATGTTGATGTCATGTGACCAACAAAAAATGAGGAATATTCAAATTCAACTGGAAAGGACGGAGTTAACAGACTGATTTTATCTGTATAAAAAAAAAAAAAAAAATCCATATTAAACGTGCAGAATTCATTCACGGTTTCAGCAAAGAGGATACAATTACACCTCTACTCATCCCATCTGAACCCTGTGAGCTAGGAATAAACAGTTACCTCAATATTTAATAGAAGTGTATGAATGATAGTAAAAACTGTATGATATAGGCTGCTCTGTAGATTCCGCTTAGGTGATGGGCTTTAAGCTACACCTCCAGCTCAGTATGTAACAGAGTTTGCTGCAGTGTTAGAGGTCAACGACCCGAGGGAGCGTGGGGCTGGCTGTCAGACTGCAGCAGCAGTACAGAACTCTCATCCCTCTGCAGTGCTACAGCATCCCTGCTACTACTGTGCTGGCCCAGGCGCTCTGACGCATGCACACTGCAGGTAAACAAGGAATGCCACTGGCAGAGAGAAGGAAAAGGGAGGAGGGGCCATGGAGACAGAGTGGAGGGAAAGGAGGGGGAAAGGAAGGTGATCAGAAGGGAAGTTGAGGCAGGACGACGATCAAATATAAAAGAGAGGAATAAGTGGGAGGAGGTGGGGCTTTAAAGCGGGTCAGAAGGTGGCACTAGCGGAACAATTGCTACGATCCTTTGGCACCCAAGCTTTCTCTAAAGGATCGGAGAGCTGGCATCACAAGAGGATAGAAACAAAGATTGGCCATAGGGGGAGAGGATGATTTCATCCCGTCATTTGCAGAGGGAAACAGCAAAAAAGAGAGAAGGAGATTGAAGGGGAAGCAAGAGACAGAGCTGAAGAAAGCCAGTATGCCGAGTGTGTACACTTGTGTTGGAGAAAGAGAAAATGTGGGTGTAAAAGAGAAAGAACAAAAAAGGTGTTGGGCAAGAAACAGAAGTCTCTGCATGTTCCTTACCGACCCTGTGTTATAAAATATAAAAGGAGTGGGAGAAAAACAAGGTCTGACAGAAGGCTGTGAGTCAAGGCTCGGCCTTACTGTCAATGCTCCTCTATAAAAACACTCCACACTTGTGGAGTGTTTGTGTGTACACACACACACACACACACACACACACACACACACACACACACACACACACACACACACACACACACACACACACACACACACACACACACCAAAGATGACAGGGGGCAACAAAAGATATCAGTGGAATTGCGGAAACACAGCCCCGGCGTACGGTAAGTGCTTGTGTAAGAAAGTGAAACATGGTTTCCCCTGACCTCAGCAGTGCTCCTGACTAGTGACAAGGTCAGCGCTGAGTGGGACAGTATGCGTGTCTGTGTGTGAACTGGCCTGTGACACAACATCAGCACAAACAGTCTAAAAATGGCCCCACATTCCTGAAGCGCAGTCCTGGTCCTCTCAATGTGTCCTCTCCGGGATGTCCCATAGAAAACAAGTCGACTGTAGTATGAACTTCCTTCAGCCAACGACGTTTTCAGCTTAGACTGTCAACATGAAGCCGTTTGGAGCCTCAGAGCGGACGCAGGGGGGAATAAACTACACTGTGCCAATTGAGGGCACAAGATGGCACTGTGTGCAAGAGTCATTCACCAACTGCAGAAAACACGGTACAAATCACTCTTTCATTCCCTAATTAATAATTGATTTGTATGCATATTCTTTTATAGGGTTATTATGTCAATGCGGCTACAAACTGGCTGAATGGTTGGGAACTCCCAAAAGTTCCTCACATGCTGATCGAGGACCTGCAGCAACAGGCAGCGCCCTCTGCCAGCAGTTGATCAGTCAGTTTAAGCCTCCTCCTTCTGTGTGACATATACCACTTTGCCGCTGTAAAGATACACCCCCGGGGACCAGATGATGTCACTGATTGGCACCGGCAGCTGCCACTTTCATGTACGCTTGTATAGGTGTGATGTGTGTGTGTCACAGCTTTCCTGTACTTCTATCCTTGTGAGGACCAAATGCAAAGTAGTCATAGGTTTGTGTTTAGAGTTAGCATCATCGTTGGCAACTTAGGTTAAATGAACATTCTGAGTTTCAGACAGGGACGTGAACATGTGGCAGAGTGTTGAAAGTCCCCTGATGCCCACGTGTAGAGTGAGATCATCATCGCTGATCATTTCAGAGATCTGGTCACCTGATCTGGTCACACAGTCACACCGCTAAATGTCAGAGGACATAAACATATAGACACACACCAGACTTACACATTCAGATGCAAGTAATGCCCTGTAGACGTTTACATATAAGTGTACAATTTCCTCGTCTGACTCTGACTAAATTCTCGTCTTCAAAGAGCACACGCATGCTGTCGATCCGGTTTTACCATGTCACCCTCCTGGCTTTGCATGCAATGAAAGCCACATTTCATATCTGCTAAACATTAATGAATCATTCCCTCCATCTTTCATTTACACCCACGACCTAACAAGCCATTTTAACATAAACGTTGCTCCTTCTTTGTGGTGCATTGGGTTATGTCTGAAACTACATACAGTGTGTACGTTTGTGTCTATGTCAAACAGGAGGATCTTGAAAGCAAATAACGATTCATGCCATGACCTCATCAGAGTAAACATATGACATATCCTGCTCTGTAGAAAAAACACTACCGGGTTCTTTGTTTGCACTTGGCAGAAAGAAAAATGTGAATGAAACATAAAAAAAAAATCCCAGAGTTTGCCCTCTGGGTACGCGGAAAAACAATCCACGCGGTGAGTCATCGACTAAGTTCTCAGTTCTGCTGCTGCTGTCATAGATAGAAGACACATGAAACAGTCATGTTCTTTCCTTTATTATGAAATGTTATTTTGTGGTTACTGGAAATGTCTGTGTTCAGAACAATACTATTAAGAAAACTGTACGGTGTTTCCCAAAGACATTACCAGTGTCTCTGCCCGTCTGCCACTTTGTTTTTGTCTCAGAAATACTTCTGATATCTTCAAAATCATCCTTGGATCATGTATCATTACAGCCTTCCGAGAAAGATAAACACAACATATGGTGCGTCATAAGTGGAACTGATGGGGATCTTCTTTGTTGCATAAACACATTAGTTGATCCTGTGCAGTCTCCCCCTGTGCCAGGCAGCAGGTGACTCAAGATCACAGGCCCATCGGCTGGATCTCTCCATTGCTACGAGGCTATTATACCAAACAACAACCATCGGGCTACTGTTCATTATCATGTCTAATATGTTGGTATCCCAACACTTGCAGACATACTAGAGTGTAATTACAGGTGTGAGACTTTACTGTAACAAATAATAAACTCCATAGGAGTCAGGATACACCTGGCCGCAACTAGTAATTATCTATATTATCGTTTTAAAGTACAACGCATCACAACTTCCCTCAGCCAGATCGTCACATCTGAAGGATGTTTAAAACAGAATGTTTTTTCTTAATACATTTTCAAGATTATCATTTGCTTTTCAAATTGTAATTTTCTGTCGATTCGCTTTTTGATTCATCAACTAATTGGTTTAAAGCGACATCAGTGTCATTGATTCACCACCCTCAGTTACAGTTTTAAATCAATGGTCAAAAAGATCAATCCCCAACTGGTAAATAAGGATGCACCGACCCAATTTTTCCCTCCTAGTGTGCTGATTCTAGTATCGGGTCAGTACAAAACCTTCTTACTCCTAAATATAAAACCTGTACAGCACACTGCCTGGAACTCATAATTTGATTTTGTTAGCAGAAACACAAAAATACTACAATGATACCACGATCCACCGTCAGTAAGCAGATCTTTCAAAAATGATGAATCACAGGAAACAGTTATGGCTCCATTTGTGTCCTCTCACACAAAAAACTACAAAACTTGAAACACGCTCATGAATATAAATATGTCAGTTCTTCCACATTCCAGCAAGTGGCAGCTTGTACTTCTGTCACTCCGAGTAGGCTGCTGTATTCTCTCTACTACTCGGGGTCCCATTGAGGTCTGGCCTCCATGCCTGCATACATGATGACGGGTGCTTCCCCGGGCTGGCTGCCGGTAGTGAAAACCTCTGGTCCATCTGTCAGGCCTGACTGGCCGGCTGTCCTTGTCACAGCAGCAGGGATTAGCCAAGCTTAAGCCAAGAAACCAGCCTGCCCTCCAGCCTGTCAGGAAAGGCACGAGGAAGCCCTGTTCCCGGCTAAGCCTGTGCCATCCCTCTCCCAGCAGAGGTCCACCACCACCTAACCTACTGTATCCAGCTCTCCATGACCCACATTAATAGAGAGCATTAATAAAGAGGTTATGAAGGGATGGGTTGTGAAAGGGAGAAGAAAGAGGACACCATTTTTGATTGCCGCTGCACTGGTCATGGATGTTCATTCAGCTCAGTTAACTGAAGCGTTGGGAGCTTCTATGAAAGAGGGTGAGTGCAGCGCCTTGGGGGATGCAGGCTATTAGTGCTCAATGGGATGTGAGGCGGGAGGCAGCCAGGGAGGAGGCGGAGGCAGCAGTACAACCACGAATACCCTCAGTGCTGCTCTCCCGCTTCCTGCATTCACTTCCCCAACAAAGAGCCACAATGGTGTCCTTTGCTGTCTTGGCTGGTTGAGGCGGCTCCTGGCGATGCTCAGAGCCATGTGGGGGGTAGAGAGGATAGTGTGTGTGTGTGTGTGTGTGTGTGTGTGTGTGTGTGTGAGTGTGAGAGAGAGAGAGGGGTTAGCTGGGAGCCGGCTTTAACACCGCACAGCCCGTCTGCACGTGCCCAGCCCGCGGCCTGCCAGTGGCCGCACAAAAGGGATGATGTCATGCTTAGCCAATAACAAAAGAGTCTGGGTCCGTCGGGCCCTCCTCTCTCACACGGCTAGTTCCAGCTTTATCCAGCCCAGCATTAATCGCAAGCCTTATCCTCTTTACTGGGGGTGGGGAATGGATAATAACAAACCAGCCATGGGGCAACACAAGATAGGCAGAGGAAGAAGGAATAAATGATGACGGCATGTGTCGGTGGAGGGAAGCTGCAGGCTATGATTGTGGGAGACGGACAGACAGTCATGAGATTGAAAGTGAGAGAAATCAGGAGGAAGCATGGCTCTGTGGGGTGCCACAGTGTGAGACCTGCCAACCACAGGGCCTCACGCAGAGATGGACCCAATAGACCCAGCATTGAAACACACTCAAGAACAACCAAAACCTCTCACACTTCACAGCTCTCCAGCTCCAGCTTTTGTTCCCGTTTCTGTCTAAATCCGTAGACTACCAGAGCGGGGTCACGCATCATCGTCACCCAAAATAAAAAGCATTAATCTGAGCAAAACTGAATCCGTTGGTTCGGGATGATCACACATTACGAGATGCAGGATCTCCCATGGGGCCTTCAGGCTCTGCAGCATCTCTGGTACCAGGATGTATGTGTAACTCAGGCTGGCAGAATGCACTAATTCAAGAGGTGTTACACAAGATCGTTGTCCAGTTAATAGCGGTACATTTTGGTGAGAAGAAAGGCATGCAGGTTTGACTGCCAGAAGCCCTTGCAATAAAGCTGAATTAAAACTAATTGGTATAACAGAGAGCCGGTGAGAAACAGCAGGCGCATGGGGACTCTCAGCCAATGTAGCAATTATGCAAACGCTATTAGCTGAACCACAGTTCATTTGACTGGAGAAAGTAACAATAATACACAGTTCTCCTCCATTTTACCATCTGACCAGAAGGAAAGTGTCAGTCACCTACAAGTGTGATCTGTAATCCAACAAGGAGTGTAAAGCAATAATCTGAAGCAATAATGTATAATTATTTGCCATTTTGTGAGCAGGGTGTGTTTTTGGTGATTAAAGTTCTCTTGCTGAGCACCAAATGGAAATACAGAGTCAGTTTGTTCGCTACAACTCCGAGACTGATGCAGTATCTAAAGGGCATAGAATGGTAGGTCATAAATCACACTCATAAGTAGATTTGAAAGACTGAGATGTTTTAACGGTCAGATTCCTGGCAACCAGAAAGTAAAACAACAAAAGCAAGAGGAACAGCAGGTAATGCCGTCATTCAAACCCAATGTGTCACACCCAAGAAAAACACCTGTTATGTGTCATCGGCCACTGTGAATCAGCGTTCTACATCTTTGGGTGTACTGCGCTTAAAAATGAATTACCTAAAAATAACATTTTGTGTTTGAGTGGAGCCAGGAAGAAGAATCTCATCTATCATCTCCACAGCTTTGTTGATGAATTTGTCCAATCGTGTAAAACTGTTGGGTAAAGTATGCACGCCTACGAGGGCACAAAACACAACCCACACATAAAACACACAACCCCCAACCCCCCCCCCCCCTCACCCTCACCCGCTAAGGTTTCCCCTCTCAGAGTTCCTTCAGTTTCACACAGCGACTAAAAATACAGGAGTTAGCGTGCCACGGGTGGACAGGCCATGGAAAAAAGGCTGTCATATTCGGAGGAGAAGTCATGGAAAACGAGAGGATCCGATTTCAGGGCCACTGATAACCAACAAACCTACAGTACGCCCGCCTGCCCGCCAAATATAACCCCACTGATGTGGAGCAGGCTTGAGCTAGCACAGAGGAGGCTAATCCAGAACCACGACAGTACACGGCAAAGGCTGTTGGAAATGTTTTGAGATGTTGGGGACGCAGGATTCCTGTTAGGCAACTTTAATCTGAGACCTGATTCAAGGAAAGTCTCTCCTCAACGCCCGACTTCCTTTCTATCGTATGCACAACACACACAACATCTCTGTACAACTAAAGAGTCTACCCTGAACTTGAACCCTTGAACATAGAGCCGTAGACCAACATATTGCCTGTGTCTCTATGTCCATTTAAACACAAAATTCCTCATTAGGATATTTTGTCACAAAAGTCTCGGCTGTATTGCCGTTTTGCATCCCCGTGCCGATTTTGCTTCTTCTGCCGAAACAAGTAAGATTATGCTGACTTGTCCAATGCACTGTACTTTAAATGCACCATTTCAAATAACAACCCTCATTTGCAAGAAGATTCACATATTTGTCTTTGCATGTCACAGGAAAATCTTTAAATCCCAAAGGTCTACTAGTAACCATGCATTTTTAAAGTTGAATAAGGTTTTGTTGGTCTGTAGATGTGGACACATACAAAGAAAACACTACATTAAAAAAAATGACAAATATAAAAATCTTTACTTGAGCATAAAATCCAAGGACCCCTGTTGAACATTTATATAAAAAAAAAAAAAAAGAAAAAACAGTAAAACATTTTGGGAAATGCACATATTTGCATTTGAATGGAGAGTTACAAGAGAATACGAACACTCTCATGTCCAAATGGTCATCGTAGGGCTACAACCAGCTGTCAGTTAGCTCAGCTTCGCAGAAAGACTGGGAATATGGGGAAACTCCAAAGCCCACTAATTAACACTTTATATCTCGGCAGATTATGAAAATGGTAGGAATCCAGTGTCTTGTCTTCATCAGCAAGGTGGAAGCTTGCCACACTGACACTTTGAATCCAGCCTGGCACCTAAGGGAAAGGCTCTCTGATCCCCGGAACCCCATCCTCCCACACAAAAAGCATCAACTGTCAGTTCTGCTCACCTTCACCTTGCCGTTTGGTTGCAGCAGCTCAGTGACGGACACCTTGTCCTGCTGCAGTCGCCTCTTCACCAGCTTGGAGCAGCAGACGTTGACCGCACCTTGCACGTGCGACGCATTGTACTCAGAAAATGTTCTGCTGTCAATCACCAGCAAACGGCCCGTTCCTCTCTGGATGAGGCTCGCCAGGCGCTTGATGTCCATAGCGCTTCGCTTAGTCGGCCCTTTCTCGCCTGCCATGATGTAGGAGGGGCGGAGTGGTCACAGAAATGGGGGAGGGTGCGGGATGAGGCGTGGAGGACGAGGGGTAGATGAGAGAGGGAGAGGTGGAGGATGAGGAGGAGGTGAGGTCAGTGGAGGAAGGCTACCACCGAAGCTGGTGCTGAGAGATCCATGGTGCCTGAAAAAGAGGAGACAAAAGAGAGAGGAAGAAGAAGAAGAAGAAAAGTCTGTGAGTTTTGAGAAGCTGATAATCAGACATCAAGGGTACGAACCACCTCTCGTCCTGAGCTTCAGCCCACTCATGCCAGTGCAACAAATAAAATAATTTAAACCCCACTGCTACGAAGCAACAACGACAGAATTTACTGCGTATTAATTTCCAAACCACAGTCAAGTGCCTGTTGTATTTTTATGCATCGTATTATCTTTTACTGGCAGACTTTGAGTGCCAAAAATAGCTACAATGCTAAACATGAATATAAAAGTTATTTAAAGCCTTCAAAGCCAACTGGATCGTCCCCTGAGATTTATCAGTCCTGAGATGTGTAGGAATATCACACACATCCAAACACAAAGCCAAAGACTTAAGATAGACGCTCGCAACAATAAAACGTGTGCGTGCGTGTCGGCAGAAGTGTGTGTGAGGGCTGGTTGTTGTTGATCGAGGGTCTCTTGGTAGCTCATGAAACAGGAAACTGAGGGCGTGAGATAAATTAAGCTAGGGGAATTCAGAGAGCAGGTCTGGACACAGGCAAACGGCCTGTGTGACATCCTGTGTATGCGTGCGTGTGAATGTGCATGTGTGTGTGTGCGCGTGTGTGTGTGTGTTCCAGAGCGCCGTCCATAAACTTGATGAACTGCCTCCTCCTGTCCATCGCTAATCACTCTGCTCACGGCCACCACAGCGCTTCTACGCTTAATGCAATTATTGCTCAAGGTAGAGAGATCATCGGCTGCGTGTGCGTGTTGGACAGAAGTGTGCGAGGCTACACGTGAGCATTGCAAAAAAAAAAAAGTACCATTTGTTTAAACATATAAACAGAAACCCTGCGTAGATTGAGGAGCATTCCCTCGGTTCACCAGGTGTCATGCGACAAGTGAGAAGGTCAGAATGTGAATGCAGTCGTGTTGTTTTATTCATCTCGAGGCACATGGTGTCATGAAAAATGAATGGGCCTCCTCTCATTTACCCCAAAGTCTACATGGAGGTTCAAACCTCGGTTGAAAAGGGAGAGTACAGCGGGGGGAGATAAAGTAGAAAAACACAAAGCCACTGGCATGATTTAAAAGGAAGAAACACACTATCAAATGAATATTATCAGCAATATATCAGCTCACTTCATGAATCACAGAGGGGAAAAGACGGCGGGGGAAATGGCATTATTTCTTTGGCGAGCAAAAAATAATGTGTCATGTTATGCTAATAGAACCAGAAGAGAACCGTCTATGTGAAGCAGAACAAGACCAGAACAGTGGTGCTAAGGTGGGCGAGGAAACAGAGACTGGGAGAAGAAATGAGGAGAAACTCTGTCCTCTGATCGGTAGTGTCTTGGGAAGACGTCCAGGCAGCTCTGCTCTGCAACTTTTCACCTCTGTTCTGACACCACTGCCGCGGAGAGAGGGGGGAGGGAGATAGAAGGGGTGGGGGGGAGCAAAGGATGTTATTCAGTGAGGATCTCTCCAGCCTAGCAACTCGGCCAGCTCAAGGAAAGGGAGGGGACAGTTGTGAAGAGGACAGAAATGAGAAAAAAAAAAAGAAAAAATGCTGCTTAAAAAGAGGGAGACACATAAAGGGAGAAGCTGAGCGACACGTTGAGAAAGGGAAAGAGAATTTGCTCGCGCTCATAAACTAACTTGCAGACGACTGCACCAAACTTAAAGACGTGGATGTGGAGTAGATCATGTTGCAGTGCCATTCATAACGGCAAAAGGACATGCATCACTCCGACCACCGAGATAATAATTTTTCCGTCACCCACACCGAGGCCTATATCTCCCATAGGCTGCCGGCTAAGCCTGAACATAGATGTCCACATGCTGCTGCTACCGCTTGGCAACGTGCCTGATGCAGGAGCAGCAGCACAGGAGCATGGAAGAACATCTAGATAGACAGCAGCAACTGCCTGCACTGTAAACACAGCCAAGCTGCTGCTGTAACAGAAAGCACAGTAAAGGCATGGCTGTGCAGACAAAAACAAGGCAAAACAGACAGATCGTGGACAAGAAAAGACAGTAAAGTCGGACTGTGAGGAGTGCACAGAGTTAATGTGCATCTTCTTTTAAGAAAGCAACACAGATGCATCTAATCCAGTTGATCTGATCTGCCCTTCTGTGTCATAGTGATGACTGGATGTGGATTTCTGCAGAAACACTTTAAGCAAGGCACAATTGTCTGACCCACAGCACATATTGACATTCCCTCACTTTTCCCACAATGTGCGCCCGGGCAGCTATTCTGCAGAGACATTAAGCCTTGCAGCTCCCCTACTACAAACAGTCCCTGCATGCTACATTACGACCTGCCCCATCACCTGTTATATCATACCTTTTATGGCGCGGAGCCCTTTAGCCGAGCAGCTAACAACACAGCTTCCAGGGGGTGTGTGTGAAGCTTTCTCCCCCTTCCCCGTGTCCCTGCTGCTGAGCACAACGTCTGACGCTGCACATGTCTTATGGCGACTGCTCTCCCACCACCCGCCCAGCCTCACTTTTTCTCTCCGAATCCCTCCTTCCTCCTCTATCACTCTCTTTCTTGCTCTTGTGCAGTGAACGGGGACGGGGAGGGGCGGAGTGTGCAGGTTTACATGTGTGGTGGTAGTGAGAGGGAGAGACTGGTGCGCCGCATCTCCTACGGATTTATCCAACGGTAACCACGCTCTCTCTCCATGGACCCTGTTTGTGTGGACAAGACGGGGAATAAAGACTGGGGATGAGAGGAGAAAGTAAAAGGAAACAGAAAGATAGTGACAGGAATCAGAATATGGAAAGGGAGGGAAATAGAAATGTTACAAAGAGGGAGCACAAACCTCAGTATTCTTACTCAGCATAACAACCATAACCCCCTTATGCAAAACCATCTTTCTTCCCCCACCAGGAGAGAAGGTGAGGAGAAAGAGCAAACAAGTGCCTCATACTAAAATAGGCAGCAGCCAGGAGCTTGCTGCGAGGCTCTGGCTGAACAGAGGAAAACAAGCGGAGAGGAGAGAAAGCAGAGAGACAGAGAGACAGCGTGTACAGGCCCGGAGCAGATTCTGTTGTTGCCATAGAAACAGCCCAGTCGGTGAACAGGGGGCACGGGGAGGGTGATGATGATGGGATGCTACTGGTGCTGATGCTGGATCAGGATACAAGAGGGGAGAGAGCTAAAACTGACAATGCTACATACACTTATGTAAATGGATTCTCACAACTTGTCCTGTGTGACAACACTGAAGTTATCAAGAGATTTGTTCTCTACTGATTTGGTCTCAGCCATTCTACCTCTCGTCTGAGCTGGTCGAAAAACAACATCTAACCGCTCCCCCCCCCAAAAAATGAAGTCCACTTGCAAACAAGTGCACAAAGTCCAAAGACTTAATCGGACATGGTTGTGTGCATCTTGAAGATGAAGCAATGCAGTTACACCTCGGCTCGGCGGAAGGCAGAAGAACCGGATCAACAGGTTCATTTTGAGGGATTTCTTGTTTTTTACGTTGTTGGGGAATTTGAATATCCGAATTTACCTACGGTGACTCAAAAGCCCTGGAACTTCCAGTTGTGCGTCATTGAAAGCATGATAACCCGCAATACCAAGTCCATGGATCGCAAAGCTGTATTTAAAAACAGAGCTTACACCTGTATCAACCCTTACAAAACAAAAGCAAGTTTAACGTTGCCATTCTCATGTCTGACCTGCTGCACAAAAAAACAGGTGTGATACTTTTTCTTATTTACTTTGTTTCAACAGCAACATACTTCACGGTTACTCTATTTACAGCTGATATCAAAAGACTGATAATGAAGAGAAGTCTCTTTGTAAGAGGCCAATAAAACAAAATTGGGGAAGTAACTTGCGGGCATATTCATAGGCCCTTCATACAAAACAATGAGCTAAGCATGACGATGGCTCAATAAGGCCATATTGTAGATGGATTGGCATATCAGACATCAGTGAAGGAAGCAAACACAAAGAGAGCAACTGGAGGGCAACCAACGCTGATGTAATACCATCCAGGTTATTCATTAACTCCCTGCATAACGTCACCTGCGGCCAGAGCCGCGCGTCGACCGATATATAAAGCTGGCTCTTCGTTTCATACAACGAGAGACATGACTTGTTTGTTTGGACCACAAAGAATTACATCATCAGAGCGTCCCTCGCCCTTCCCTCTGTGACACAGGCTCTCTCGTGAACGGAGAGTTTGCATCTGTTTACACACGTTCTCTTTCATGTGACCACAACAAGGGACTCCGCAGGTATTCAAGCCAACGCCGTCAACACAGGCCTGCTGGAGGAGGATTACAGGGTCACCAGTTTGCAGCGGAGAATTTAGTAACGGGAAGGACAGTTCATGTTTGGGTATGCTGATATGCCTTCAGAACACTGCTGGATTAGTTATTACCTATGCTGATAAGAGTATTTCTAACCTATTTCCTGACAGCTTTTGTTACATTAGCTGATTTCTAAGACTAATTAGTTACGTCTTTGAAATTAAAGAAAATATCAATTAAATGAATTCATTTACATGCAATCTGTTCTGATATCTTGACTAAATCTCATTTTCCTAAAACCAGAGTTGCTGTTTTAATGTTGCCTGTTTTGTCTGAATAAAAGTCCAAAACCCAAGTATATTAAGTTTACTACCACATAAGAGAAAGAAAACCCAGCAAATCCTCAAGTGAGAAGCTGGAACTATAGGGTAATGTTTGGTTTCTAGAAAGAAAATCACAATGTATCAATTGTCAAAATGGCTGCAAATCATGTTTCTGTTCATATACTAATCAATAAAATGTTGTCAGCTCCACTTGACTTGAGTGAACCGACTTGAATTTCATCTGCAAACCCTAATTTATGAATGCCTATGTGGTTGGAAGCAATATATTCGAGCAGCTGGATGTGAATAATAAATGTGTTGGTAACAAATAGGGTTAGTAGAGTGACAGGCCTGGAGTGAGTAACACGGAAATGGTCTCCATGGGAAAAAAAATAATTGTGCAACATGAGAAGTGCTGTTATAGTGATCATGTAATTTGGATGAATCAATTGTCAAAGCCCAGTTGGAGCAGAACGTCATCATACTGTAAACAACATAACCAGGTGTAAAGCCTTCTGGTGCCCTCTAATCAATACTCACCCAGTAAGCTGCTGCAAATTGCAGGATCATATAACAAGCTGGGGCTACCTAGGAATCTAAGATAACAATAATCACGACATAGATACCGATGAAAATAATACCAAGAATACCTGACATGAAATACACTGCCTATAAATAGCGTATAAATAAAAATGTGGAAAATCCCCTCTGTAAAAACTGCATATCCTCAGATATTGTGACCAATAAAGAAGACGCGGGGCACAAAGAAAAAGATTAGGACATTGAGGCCTGTTTGATAACGTTAATAACAATGATGGAGGGTAAGCGGTCATAGCGCACTATAATAAACCGACCCAGATTAGAAATAAGAATAGAACACAATGCGGACAGCGGCCTTTACAAACGTTGCACGATTATCAATATTAAAAAGACACGTTTATGTGCAGGTTCACTGCGCGTTTTGTCTGAGTGGGAAACCTGCCCTGTGTTGTTATGACGCGTGGATATGTCTGCATGCACGAGAAATGAACCATTGATCGGACATGCTGCGGTGATTATGAACAACGGCGCTCAAATTAAAAAGAGACAATATATAAAAACACGCATTCTACCTACCTTGAAACGGTCGGACGGTAAATGACCAGATGCTTGTCAAAATAGAAGAATCGATAACTTCAGCCTGGACGGGTTTAATTCCCATAATAACACGGGAGCGCACATAAAGGGGGGTGGTGGGAGGGGGAGTGCACGCTGACAGGCTCGCCGCAGCAGCAGCCGGGGGCACGAGCACAGATAGCGAGCAACCACTGCTAACGTGAGCTAACTCTGTGGGCTGCAACACTCTTGGTAACAACACTTCTTCGTCCCTACGAATGAATACACGCATACACACGCATACGCGCGCGCGCTCACGCACTCACCTCGGGTCTCCACGCGGCTCCTGTGCGTTATTCAACTGGCCTCCCCGTGCGTCAGGGGGGAGAGCCGCGGGGTCTTCATGGGGCTGGCCGGTGTTTACCTGGCTGCGTGGCGGGGGACCGTGCAGCTGACAGAGGGTGACACCGCCAGGAACAAACGAGACATGAAAGCGCGGTGACAGGCAACAAACCTCTCCAGTAGTCGGTTAACTGACGTGTTCAGCTCGTGGAGGGATAGATATGCTTTACGAGGCTAAGTAATAGCGCAAACGGGTTTGCGCGTGTGTGTATATGTGTGTTGGGGAGAAGGAGGGTGGGGGGGTAGTTACAGAAGGTGCACTTTAGCACTTTCTTGAACTAAAGCGATGAGGTCATGGTTCAGTAGGGAGAGGGGAAAAAAAGGAAAAAGGCTGTGAGGTTGACGTCACCTTGAGCCAATCAGCGCAGGCGGCTCAGGGGAGAAGGCTCAGGGAGGTGACGTCAACGTTGTGATCCGCGGATTAAAGGGACAGTCCGGCTTTTTAAAGGAGACGTGCAACCCGTGCAGTTCACAGTCAATGGTGCAGTCACTGCCATAACAATAAGTCAGTCACAGGGACGACGAAAAAAGAAGAAATACCACTAACATGAGATTATTTTTCAAGCAAATCAGCGTCATTATGTGCTGTTTTATTATATGCTTTCATAATGATCCCTTACAGGAATGTTGCTTTGAGTTGTTTATTTGTTTCACTCAGATTGCTACAAAAATATACAATGGCTGAATTCGTATTTTTAAGTGGACTTAATGAAGCCTGGCTTTCTCACAGATATTGCGACATTAAACATGTTTTATAATGATTTAAAGTCCGTACACACCCGCAGAGGTGTTTTCAATTACCCTGGCTAATTATGCCTCTAATTAGGTGGTAATTGGGTGAGGCTATGCTGGGATTTACGTTATGTCACCGTGTATTAAAAAGAAGGATAGAGGTGTAATTTGTAACAACAGAACTAACAGCAGAGTGAGGGGGGGAGCCAACACAGCACAGTCTGTAGCTCACACAGCCCTGAGAAAAGCTCTAAGCAGGGAACATAAGTGAAAACACCTGTGTGGGTGTGTTATTGGTATGTAGGGACTTTAAGAGACATCAAGAATACTTCAAAAATACCTTCTGATGTTATGTATATGGCAACATAAACATTAACGTTTACCTATCCGCAGTGTCACATTCGTATTACCCACTAATAACACAGTTGAAATAAGTGGGTGTTTGAAATCAGTATCATGAATGGACCTTTTCAATGCAGACATTTTGACAGGTTTTAATAGGGAAAGCACGGGGGATAATGATAACATTAATGATGGCTCAAGTTATTCCAGATGTGCCTCAGTGGAATGCAGCTATCGTTATTGTTGTGAATTGTCGTCATTATAGTATTTAATACACCTGTGCTTTTCCTACTATGTCATGTCAAAATGTCTGCCGTGAAAAAAAAAGGCCTAATCTCTTTTGTTTGATTGAAAGCCTTTGTTCTGTTGCTCTGCCAACTACATGTGTTAGTGAGCTCGCAGATGAATGCAGGATGAAAAAGCTATTGGCAGTATGCGTAATTACATTGCATATACTGACACCAAGTGGTAGAACTATTTAACTGCACTCTGTGGTGCAGGCACAGTAAAAGTGCATTAGTGGATATCACGTCTCCAGCTCAACACAAAGCCAATGTAGTTTGTCATAAACCTTTAAATCGCAAAGCTATATTTTAATTACAAATTTCATATTTTGTATTTATTACCATGTTAATTCACTGGTGTTCTGGTTTAAAAGGAGCTTTGTGTGTATTTGAGTGATTGAGAGTCACAGAGAGAGAGCAACACAGATTCATGAAAATCTACCTTTATTTGGATGCAAAAACTCACAACTTAAAGCGATACTGTAGCAGGGAAGAGGAATACTGATTGCTGGTTGGTTGTATGTCTGATTGTTTGGCTATTTCGTCATCCCCATTTTGATCACCGGAGGAGGACCAGGTAAGCATAGAAAATAAGCACTCAAGTAATAGCTTTTCAATCGAGTACACTGGACATTATCAGAGGATTATGTCAAAGGTCTAACAAAAAATTGTAGCTTTCCTTATAAATCCCAGTCCTATTTTCCTGTAAAAGTAAATTTTGGCAGTTTGCTAGTTTATTTGATGTCTGTAATTGGTCCGAGCCCACACAGTTAACTCTGTCCTCTGATAATGTTCATGACTGTTGATTTGATGCATTGAGTCAAGTTAGAAGTTGTTTTAATGTGATTTTTGTTACATAAAAAACTGTCTTCACTGTTTTAGCTGCCTTACACATAGCAATTATTTCTCGTGTTGTCAACTGAGAGTGGCCTAGAGTCACAGATGGAATCGAGTGGGGACTGCGTAAAAACTCAGTCTGAGGTAAAATTCTCCAAGAAAAACGATAAAAACATACACAGAAAGCAAAGCATATTAAAGCAAAGCCGAGAGGCATAAAGTAATAATACTGAAGACTGGACATAATCTATTTATTTTCTTTACCGTAAGGTAACTTAGGTAGTTGTCACATTTTGTTCTGTCAAATCTTGCAATATAAACCGATGGTTTGATCCACAGTATGAGCTACATTCCATCATGGTGTAAACGGAAATATACACAAGGCATCTACTCGAAAGGATTGTATCAAAATGTTCTAAAAATATCTCTGGTTGGTGTCACAAAAGCAAACTGTATCAAAAGCATTGGCCGAGAGCAAGCAATATAATAGGCTTAAACCCTTTTACACAACAAAAAGCAGGACAACCAATCACGTCGCTTTGATTGTGGACCTATGGAGTCCCATACGGCACATGCAATCCATTAAACTCAACACAATCAAAACACAATACGGAAAAAAAGAACTTTTACAGCTGAACATCAGAGACAACCTTAGTTGGTCTATTGTGCTTCATACAGATTAGGTCTGGCCTGTCTATACAACAATCATGGGCTTCTTACTTCACGGATGTGTTCAAGCTACTGTTGGAAGCAGAGGCATCACGGAGCACGTAACTCTGAGGGCGATAATGATGGGAATGGGACATTTTACAAGAAGAGTAGCAGTATGTGACCATACGTCATCAATATACATGGGTGCATTTTCTTCATGAAACTTTTTGCTTTCCTGTGCATCACACTTCCCCGTATGTGTCAGATTCTCCAGAGGCTTTTTTCTGGGCTTTGCATTGATTTTTACGACGGTCCGATTCTATTTCTGGCTTCTGTCCCCTCAGTGTCGCCGGCTCTGTGACGCCTCTGACTGTACGTCTATGTGGCCTTAATGCAGGAGTTGTTTACTGTAAACATCATGGGCCATGAGGACTGCACAGGCAGCATGGTAAAACTGTAATACTGTAGATTGCACAGAAATCCTAATTATTTAATTAATAACCTAATTGTTATACATTCCTATGTTCCATAACATTGCACATGCCTTTAATGAACACTTAGCACCATGCAACCTGAAGATGAGGTGGCTCCTGAATGCATCAAAAGTTGAAACAGGCCTTCTATCATGTTTTTTTTTTTTTTTTCTTTCTTTTTTTACATTAAAAGTGAGAGTGAATGAGAGTGGATGAGAAAAGATGTAAGTTAACTTGAATTTCATGTGAACTTTTACATCTATATGGTGTTTAATAATAGGCTGGCATTTGATCATTTCTCAGTAGATTTGAATTATGCTGGCACTTATCCTGCATGGGCCCTTATCATTGACACTAACTTTGGGAGGCGGAACTTGAATTTCCTCCTTACAGCAAACTGACACCGCTGCAGGTGAACTGATAATACTTCAGCTCCAGTTTAACCTTTTGAGAACTGTACATACAGTGTGTGAGGGGGCTAAGTACTAAATGAGGCTTTGATGATTGAGACTCATTAACAGTAATGTGATTTCTTTTTTTTTTTTTTCTTTTTTTTTAAACAGTGCAAATGAAATGATGTCAGGAGTGCGGTCTTGGATTATTTTGGGGCCTAGCTGTTACGACTCCCCAGGACTGTGTGGATCACTTAAGTATCTGATTAGGATTTTGGGTGGCTATCGCTAATCCCACCTTCCCATGTTTGTTCTGCTCATGGACACACAGTATGCACATATTTTGTGTCAACCATTCAGTCCTGTCTGAGCGAGCCTGTCTTGGGTGAAGAGATCTACATGGTTTGAACTTGTTAAAGGGTGAGATTGAGATGATGCTAGGTACAGTGGTGCATACCACCGGAGGCGGTACAGTGTACAGTGGTGTGTCTCGGTCTGGGTGTGGCTGTAGCGCTCACTCTACTCCTCAGCAGCGTGAGGCAGCTGCTTCTCATACAGGCTGAGGACGTGATGCACAAACTGGTACTGCTCGCACGTCTGGATCATGCCACCCCTGAGAAACATACACAGAAAGACACACACAGAATGGTTGGTCAGTCGGTCCACCACATTGGTCACTATCAGAGGGATTGCCATGACATCCTGCACAGAAATTCATGGTCTGTTCAAGGTCAAAGTTTTCACTGAGCCAGTGAAACATCTCATCATCTACAAGACAGAGTGGCGCAAAATTGTGCGACCTTATGACCGTAATGACTTTGACTTCTCCTCTTGCACCACCATGAGGTTGTGCATTTGTGGTTTTAAGCAAAATGTCTCAACTGTTAGATGGATTGCCATGACATATGGTAAGGCCATTCGAGTTCTCCAAAGTACGAATTATTTTAACTTGGATACATTTGAATGACTCCATAATTCTGGTTTATAGCTGCAAAATTCCTAAGTTGTACTTTGTGCTAATTTTCAATAGCAAATGCTGGCATGCTAAACGTATGCCAGCACAAAGCAAGTAGCATAGCTGTAGACTCTCATTCTTGTTGTTTTTAGTACAAAGTATGTATGAAGTAAGTACAAAGTATACTAGATCTTCGGATCGTCAGTAAAATGTCTTCCAGTTTCTTGTGAGACCATTTTTTTCTCTTAAGATTGTTTTTTTGCTGTAGCCCAGAGCCATGCAGTTGGCTCTGTCTTATAGCAAGGGGCAGTTCACCCAAATAAAAAAATTGCTTTCTTGGTATTGTAATTCAAAACAGTGAATGAAATATTATAGGCTATACGGTCCATGCACGTTTTGATAGTTTGATTTATCGTTTAAACCAAAACAAAAAAAAAAGCATGGTATTTCTGTTTTTTTGGGATTAAACAACAAAACTAATTATCAAAATGTCCACTGACATTTTACGAGTGTGTTGTCGACTTTCGTTTAGGTACAGCAGGTTTTACATTTTCAAACAGATCATTCAACGCAACGGACCAAGACATTTTGACTTATCAAACACAGCTGTTTATAACACTATAATGGCTGCATTCTACTTGTGTGTGCCTGGTTCAGAGCAAAGCTATTGTGCTTGTAAAAAAACTAGAATGTCTTACTGGGACACTTAAATGGAATGAAGTCATAATTAAATAGTTATTAGTTTCACACGCTTCTCCTACAATAACAAATTTAAATCTTGAAATAGTTTAAAACATTTGAGGCCACATTTGTCTCATTAATACTCTGGTTAACTTATACCTCTAGGGCTACCTCGTAACCACTTTACTTGGCTGGAAAAAAATATGCTGCATATCGCAAGAAGGCTGTGAGCACACTGGTTGACTGTAAAAACTTAACATTTTCATGGTTGTTCTGTTGTTACTGTAGCCCGTCATTTAAAACAAGATCAACTGAAACTACGTCGATGGTAGGCTCTTTTCCCACAACAAACATAGATTTGATGCCAAGGACTAAAGAAAGACATGAGCATGGATAAGGGCTAAGAATATCTCACCTGTCCAGACGGAGCTGGCAGGTGGTTCTCAGGATGTCAACCACACCCTCAGTCCTCAGCTGCTTGCACAGGATGGAGGTGGCAATGAAGCAGCCAGTTCGACCAATTCCAGCACTGCGGACAAAAAGTTAGAGGGCTAAAGGGACGCGGGAGAAAATGGATGGATCGGTGTATTGATTAGCACACCATTCATTTGATTAATGTCAAATCCTCCCAAGGGAAATCAGACAGCCGCGAAATGAAAGAAGACACATGCTCTGCTCTGCCAAGTGGTTTCTATCGTAAAAAAAAAAAAAAACAGCAGTAAAAAGTGTTCCTTTAATATTAAGCTGGGCAATTTTCCCTATGCATGTATATTATTAAAATTGTTTAAATATAGGCCTTTTGACACAGCCATGTGAACACATTTTAACTATTTATCTTTCCCTATGTATCCAACAAGCTACTTTTGTACCTGCAGTGGACAATTATAGGGCCACTGGATGGCGGGGCTTCCTCTCGGGCCCTTTCCACTTCCTGCACCAGTTCCAGAAGAGGCGGAGCCTTGTCTGGAGTCTTCTGATCAGGCCACGAGGTGTACCAGTACTGCTGCAGACTGCGCTCCTCTCCCCCACACTGGCGCACACACACACACACACACACACACACACACACACACACACACACACACACACACACACACACACACACACACACACACACACACACACATACAGAGACGGGTATTCAGACATAAAATACTGATGTGATCATGTTGCGCACACATGTACATGAGACAGACACACTGAGAATGATTTCTGATCAGCCTGTTGCTCTGCATGCATACCCAAATTGTTACCTTGGAGTTAGTTGCTACGACAACAATGAACGCAGAGCAAGACATCAAGACAAAAAAAGGAGTAAGGGTTTTGAAAAATAGGTTTTATAGTCAATTCCTCCCTTTCCCGTACTGTGACATAATCAAATCCATCAACTGCCTCTATTCCCAGAGTGTCTGACATTAAGCATTAATCCAAACAACAACATAAACATCAAGCTTTTAACTTAGCACAGTTATATAATGATCCCCTGGTGCTTAGTAATCAGATGCAGGCTGCATTTACTGAATTATCATGTTTGGCTTGATGCCAATGCCACCATGACCCCAAATTCAATATAAATTGCTGTTGCATTTTTAGTCACATTGGTGTGAATGTCAACGTTGGCCTGTAGCTCCACCACTTTGGTCCGCACTGAAATCTCTCTCTGTCTAATTATTTCATTCATTGCCATGAAATTTGGTAGAGACATTCATGGTCGACAGATGATAAATCACAAGGACTTTGGTTATTCTCTGACCTTATTTCTTTTAGTGTCACCAGGTTTAAATCGTAGTTTTAAGTGAAATGTTTTGAACTACTTTTGGATGGATTGCCATGAAGCGTAGCATACAAATCCATGTTCCTCTCAGGATGAATCCCTGAACTTTTAATCGGTACTGTCATCTGGTCAAAAGTTTAATTTATCGAAAAGATGGTTAACCAGGCGACAACATTCGGGTCTGAAAGGTAAAGCCAACTAAACTTAAACTTAAACTTGCATGCTTTATAATGGACTTCAGGAGGTGACTGCTCTGGCTGCAAAAAAAAGTCAGATTGTATAGAAGTCTATGAAAATATTATCCTACTTCTCACTTGATTTATTACCTCACTAAACATTGTAAACATGACATTATGGTCTCATTTTCTAGTTTAAAGTCTCTTTCAATACAGCATGATGCCAAAATAGTACTTTTGCAATCGGTTTGAACTCACCCCTCAACTTGTTTTCAGCAATGTTGTGCACTGTATTTGCCCTTTTTGTGAGTTATTTTCAACAGTCTTTCTGTGTGTTACCTTTAAAGTAAACACCCTCAGACTGTAGTCATCCTCCTGTGTTACTGTGACGACAGTGATCTCGATGCCCTCATGGGTCACAGTGTCCTCAGGCCAGTACTCTGCACATTTCTGCAAGACACAATGGACACTCAAGTGGATATTTTTTACCCATCCGATTATCAACTTATCTGTCCATTTATCAATTAATGCATCCATCATCATCGCCCTGCCTGACCTCGTTTTTCTCCTCCAGGTTGGTGATCATCACTATGATTGGGGTTCTCTCCTGCCACACCATCCTCCAAAAGTCCCCCACTGTGTTCACGGTGGGACCCTGGGTGGCAATGTAGGCACACTCCTCATCCCCATAACCCTGCAGAGTGACACACACACACACACACACACACACACACACACGCCCAGTCTTGTCATATACATATAATCAGTTTCTACCAGTCGTCAGTAGGACACATTGAGAATACGAGGTTTTGTCTATGGAGCATGAATAAAGTGGCTATATAACAAAGTTGTGCTGGGGCAAGAGCTTACAAATACACATATTTTCACTTACTTTGAGATAATTAGCATTGATGTAAGTAGTGAGGAAATCCTCTTCATCCTGTGACTTCAAGATCACTCTGCTGTGTGTGTCTGGAGGATGACAGTGTAAGGTTACCATGAAGAAAGAGAGACTGATGGGTTGTAATTCAAAAAGATTACAGCAGAAGAAGATGCTGTGCTGCTGAGTCTCAGTGTGAATATCAATATTCTGGTGCACAGAGACAGACCTTTTACAAACGCATCTGAGCTAAATAGTTGATGAGCATGTGAAATTATTCAAGGAAAGCAGCAAAAAAAAAAAAAGCAGTTTTCACAATATTTACAACCGCATGATCTCTTTTAGTGACTGCTCCGGCTCGTGTTGCAGCTGTACTCACTGGGTAAGATGGTTTTGTAACGGTTCTTTCTCACCAGCCCTGGGTAGTTGTACTCCTTAGGGTCCACAAAGTTCATGGGAGTTTCCTGCCGATGGACACAGAACAATGGGTGCAATAACAATCAGTCCTTGCAGGAATGGAGGGGAAGTCCTAACCATGCCTTCTACTGTAGGGAAATGATATCCAACATTAAGTAATCCACTACCCTTCAGACTAAACTGCTGCTGTCTAATTGTGTGTGATGTGATTCTACGAACTACTTGTGTGTGGTCTTGAACGTACATCTTTCTGCCTAGCAGACACTCGGATCCTCTGTGGGTTTTCGTATGCAAATATGCCTGTATCTATCCTTCCTTCGCCCACTAACACACAGTGGAAAAGCTTACGGGTGTGTGCAGAACTCCGCTGGGTGTGTGTGTGTGTGCGTGTGTGTGTGCATTAGTTTCTGTGTCTATGTGTGTGTGTCAGCGTACGTCTTTTCCGGTGAGTCTCTGTTCATCCCTGTTAATCTAAAGCGTGTAGGTGGGTGAGCTGCTGTTGCTGCGCTCACATAAAACTCAGCCTGCAGGATTTGGTCATCTATGGCCCGTGTGTGTAGCATGGCCGGGGTCAGGGTGTTTGTTCCTTGTCGGAGGTACTCCTTGGCCGTCTGGTCTCTGGGGGAGAGCTGGGCTCCGTAGCCGTAGGGCTCAGTGCAGCCCGGTGTACACATGTCCAAGGTCAGGGAAACGTTTGAGCCCCTCCTGTGTGACACATATTGAATCATGCAAATGCATTTATCAGAACAGTACCCATCTGCTATGTGCAATATGGATTTCAAATCCACGTATACAGCATTTGTCTTGCTGCAGATCCAGATAAAAATGCAAACAAATAAAACTAGTGACAATAAAACTTTTCTGTCTGTCTTTTTTTCCAAAAATACTCCCAGCCCTCTGCCGCCCACCCTAACCTCTCCTGAAGCCCCACTGATGTGACGGTGAGGGTGGCGGCGTCTCCCTCCGTCCTGGTGTCGGTGCCTATTTCAAAGACCGGCGTCTGGGGCACAGGGTCCATGTCCATCAGATCCTCCTGAGCGTCTGTCCACTCTGACAGGGTGAAGGAGGGCTGGCGGCTCACAGACTGACGCCGATCACCAATGTCCCGCGACACAGTTCCTGACGACCACAAGCCAGCGCCGTAACGCCACTTACACGCCATGTGGACAACCTGGAGACAGGTTCATGGAAGAAAGCAATGAACGTGTATCCATTTATCAGCCAGTAAACACATCAAGCAAGCAAGAAACTGGCCAATTTGCAAATGAAGAAGGGAATAATCCAGTCAATCTAGTTTCCTCCAAAGGCGTCATGGTTCTTCATGGTGAACTAAAATAATTCAACATCCTCTATATTTCTCATATTCACGCAGAAATAACTGGGCAGGAATTGAATGGTTTCTCCAGTGTTTTACCATGATGACACAGATGGCCACACCAATGCCTGCAGTTCCATGGACAATCCAGTTGTGCTGTTTGGTGTTCACAACCTCCCTCATCAACACCATGGACTGAGCAGTGCAGAGAGAAAAAGACAAGAGGAGAGGCAGTTAGACACAGCCAAGTTAGCATATCTTCAGGGTTTCTTTTTTGCACTATTCATCCAAAACAAACAGCTCTATTGATGAGTTCCAGGACGGACACTTACGTCCATTCCAAAAATCGGGTGGCAGGGTAAGATGAAGCCAAGGTAGAAGTCAATGACCTGCAGGGCTTTGTAGACGGAAGAGAGAGGTCCATTTCCTTCCACCACAAAAAACACCCAGTACCCCTGGGAGGAGAGAGGGAAGGCAGACTGTCACTGTGAACTCACCTGTCATTCATGCACTGGTAATCAGGCAGCGCTGTGGCTCCTCTCAGGTGAAAAGGAACCGAGAAGAAAAGAAGATGGCCTATCACGCAGGCATACAGAATATGTAAATAGACCACATGCAGGACCAGTGTCATAATCATGGCTGCGTTTACAAAGCCCTTATTTATTCATTTATTTTTTACATATGGTAATGGAAGTGTCCAGTTGTAGCCCAAACATTTTAGTTTGGGATACAATTGTACCAAGTACGCTGTCTACTGAAGCACCTTGGAGACGACGTAGCAACGCATATGATAAGAAAATCTGTGCGAAAAAATAAGGGTCAAGAGAGAACGCATTGTGCTCAACTGCCATTTGCATTGCTAATATTGCAGCTAAACTACTGTGGATTGTACTGGTCTATGCTGAGCTGAAAACCAAAGTTGGTGCAGGAAGGTCATCTTAATCTAATTTAAAACAGACATTTGAGTAACAATCAAACAAGTAAATACCAGCTTAAAGTAAATAACTTTTAATAAATGTTTCTGGTTTCAACTGACGCTCATTAACATACCGTGACTTGGGAGATGGCAAACAGTGCAGCCCAGCAGTGGATCTCGATCACGAGCGCATACACCTTGTGCATAAACACTTCCTCTCCCTGCGGGCTTTGGCCCCGTGCAGGTCCATCTTTGCACTTTGGGAGCCTGTCTTTTTTAGAGGCTCCGTCGCCTATTTTATCAGTCTTTGTGGGCTCATCCAGCCAGACGGGGTCCTCGTCGGGCCTCAAGAAGATGGAGTCCTCAGTGTGGGAACGGGTGGAGCTGCTCAGCCGGCGAGTCATGATACCCCTGTTAAATGAAGATATTTTTCTATGTTACATTATTTTATAATGCGCTACCGTTTACATCATATAAAAAAATGTAAATAAAATACTGAAAGATTAAGAATGTGTGATCTCCAAGATAGTCCAAAAAACCCAGTTAAAATGAAATAAATACAGTGTGTGCTTTAGTTGTTGGTTTCAATGTGCTAAATTCAATATCCAGTCGTTGCAGAGTAGCTCCAGCCCTCCGGTTCCATTCCAGGTAAACATTATTAGCTCTGTCCGCACTGCTGTCTTTGTTTGCACCATTTGTGCTGTTAGCACCGTTGGCTGTTAGTCGCCAGCGTAGCCATGTTGAGAGCTGTGTGGGGGCAATCCATCAATCATCGATCTGCTCTGAATTTTTAAACGAGCACCTTTAACTCCAAAAAGTTCAGTGCGGGTAAACGTTAATGTTTAAGCTTTTTGTCTTAGTTGTTTTAATAATATAACACACTTGCACAGAAAAAAATTCAACCAAACTACGTGTGGATTTCCAGTTCAATTACATGTTGCCTGTGTTTGTCAGGTTGTGTTTTTAAATGAGCGTGTATATGACAGAGAGAGTTGCGTTTATTCCACTGGCCTATTCAGATGTATAGCTAAGCGGCTTGGAGTGGCTCTCATCTCCGGATCCTCTTGTCTCCCTCAGATTGGACTCTATTGGGTGAATGTGTGTGTGTGTGTGTGTGTGTGTGTGTGTGCGTGTGTGTTTGAGAGAGAGAGGCTCTATTGTGGAGAGATGAGTCAGGGGTAGCGTGTTTACAGCCCTGTCCGTCGCCTTGGCAACAGAGTGGCTCTCATCCCTCTCATTCGTCCTGAGCATTATTATCTACTGACAACACACACACACACACACACACACACACACACACACACACACACACACACGCACGCGCGCAGACACACACACGCACACACGCACACACACAGCCTCTCTGTATCAGTCAGCAGTGTATTCAAAGCCCTTTTCCGACCTGCACTTTTGTCCTTCAACCATTAATAAAGGTGTTTCATACATTTGGCTGATTACCACCACGTGGTGTGTGCGGATGTGTGAATGTGGGGGCCTGTGAGAGTGGTGGTGTAGTGTTTGTGCACAAATCACTTTTATCTGAATGTGTTGCTGATGGCTAAATTTGTCAGCAGTGAGTTTGGAATTTTTTTTCCCTTTTATCAATGACTAACAACTAACAATGCAGACAAAAATGACTTTCCAGTTGGCTTACTGGGATATCAAAAAAAAAACTGAACAGCCTGTCACATGACTCACCTATGATAGATGGCAGGGAACTGGTGGGAGTCAGATCACATGATCAAGATAAATCCTGTATCCCGTGGCAACCAGCCGTTGTCAGCCATTGTGTGGCAGAGTCAAATCTGAAGGACAGAAGACAACAGCCAAACACTACATCTCATGTGTTCAAAACTTTAAAAAAAGAAATAAAGGAGAAATATGTCACGGGTCATTTGAACACATCCGGTAGAGAGACACCTTGTGACTCAATCTCAACTGGTCATGCTCAGACATGGTTGGGAATCTTGTTTCATCAAAAGATGGATGTTAGTAGCACCCTCGTCAGCTCCCAGCTGTGCTTCCACGAGCGGAGGATGGTGATGTAAGGTGACACAGTAAACTGTCAATATTTCTCCCCCTCTCTTTCTTTCTCTGCCTCTCTCTCTCCCTCCCTACGAGGCGGGGATGATTTGAGCCAGACTAAGCAGACACCCTCAGAAATACATTTAGATTGCTCCAGTTGAATCAGTATGCATGAAGTCAAGCCTTCCCTGCTCTCCTCTCCTCTCTCTCATCTCCCCTCCTCTCCTTCTGTGCCGCTGGACCCTGTTGAACGAATGAGGTGAGCTCAGCGGAATATGAGACCACACTAGTAGCAGGAGATAAGTCTCAGTGTGTGTGTGTGTGTGTGTGTGTGTGTTAGAGAGAGACAGTGCAGGTGTTGACCAGAGGGGAGCTGCTTTGAGTCCTTTTCTATCTTTCTTTGCTTGCTGCGAAGGTGGTTTTGAAGTGATGACGCCAGTTAGCCCGGCCTGTAGTCATAGCAACGTGCATACATACAATGTACACACGCACATACACACACACACACGCACACGCACACGCACACACACACACACACACACACACACACACACACACACACACACACACAGAGTGTGTTGTATAAGAGGAGCTGAGAAGTTCAGCTTGCTTCCGTTTTCAAACAATAGATGGACGAGTAGATGAGTTGATGGAGGGATGAATGGGAGGAAAAGCAGCTCTTTTTTTGTGTGTGAAGGTTGTCTGAGGCAATGACGCAGTGAGGTTGGCGTTTTGGTAACTGTGGCAACCAACATATACTGTAGCACACACCACACACACACACACACACACTTTGGCAGACACACTGCACGAAAAAAGAAAAGCACAAACATACATCTGCACTGGGAGAGCAGTGACAATATTCACGTTTGTCTAAAAGAAAGAAATCTCTTTGCTTTGATTCTTTGAGGTAAATATCTTTGTTTTTTCTGTTGCTCGCTTCGGCTGCTGAGTGATTGCTTGGTGAAATGTTTGGTACATTTAACCAGGGCTGTAGCTTGGACAAATACTGAGGTCATGATTCGCACCTTTTGACTGGAAATAAAGTCATTTTCACTACCAGGAATTCTAGGTAAATAATAAATACATTTACAGAGGTTGCAGAATTTATATGTAGAAAATACAAAAATATGAATATAAAATATGAAGTACATGAAATAATACTGAGGACATGACCTCAATGTCCTCAATGGTAAATAAATCCCTGCATTTAACCCTTTAACAAACTGTTTTTCTTCTGTTTTTATTTTTGCCTCATGTCCCACTGTGAGTGTCAGTTTCATGTATCAGCCTGTTCCAGGTTTTGATTGAAGCTATATGATGTTAACACTGCGAGAAAACCCCACAAACCAAGACTCATTTGTTTTGACCATCCATCAGATGTAAATATTCTAGATGTCTTGTTTATCATTTTGTCCACTTTTCTCTAAAATTGAGCCTGATTTGACACACATTTGGTATCTTTGGAGACTTTGGGATCCTAACTAGAATTTAAAGATAAAGTTCTGTGGGTTTGAACAATGATTATGATTGTTATAAATACCCTTAAATGATAACAAACTGGCTGTTTTAATCTGAGAAACACACGATTGTTGGGGAGCTCACAATAAAGTTGGTGTTCAAAATTACACAAAATCAGAGCGTGACAGACAATACTAAGCTGCAGTAACAAGCTGAATATTAGTCGTAGAGGGAGGCAGTTTGACTTAAGTTAAACACCTTTGACAGTCTAATGAGACATAAACTCCAATTAGCCATAATACAGTATTCTGGGAAAAATGTATTGGGAAAAGTGGATTCATGGCAAATATGTCATGAATCCTGACAGCTGATTCAGCCTCATTCGTCACTCAAGGTCTACTGTCTTTGGGTCCTTACAAACACCACCCCCTCAGTCTTCAAATAGAGTATGTGTGTAGTGTTTCCATTGATCTGCGTCCATTCAAAGCACCCAACATCCTGCTGAGTCTGAACGGAGCCATACAATGAGCCCCAGCAGAACCACAGGACCAGGAAGCGCTGTCTGCTGACAGCTGTGTAAAGCTCCGTTCCTGCAATCAGGAACAAGGGGAATTAATCTGGTTTATTTATTTTATTCTTTTGGTGACAGCTGGCTCGTGTTTTAATGGACATTCCTGGGGCTCCCAGCGTGTCCGTCTGGAAGTATAATGTGTTCAAATCTGCTCTATGTGCAGGGTTTGTTTTGCTTTGTCCCCATCATTACAGCAAAACTCTCAGGTGGAGCAGCATTTCCTGTTTCCAGGTGAATCAAAAAGCGCGTCGAGGTTGAAGTATCGAGCGCGTTGCCGGAGTGCTGAATGTGGCAGGGAGGTAAGAGGAAGCTCTTACTGAAAGTGATGACGGGATGGTAACTTGAGATAAAGTCACGAGGGCCAAGACCTGCCTCGTCAACCTTTCTCTGTCATACACACTCACACAGATAACATCCTGGTATCAATACACACATAAGCTCACCATGACCTTAGCATTAAATAGCCAGCAAGCCTGCAGCTTCCTAATGTACATCACAGGGACAGATAATCAATCAGCTCTATTGTTTACATACACTCCTACAATCTCTCGCTGCAGCTCCAGGGGCAATTCAAAGATACATTTTACTAACACATGTATAAACTTACAATTCAGTCTAAGCTATACCGTATGAATAATTGAAATGTGCTGCATAGGGAATTGATTCACAGTCTGCTGAAGATAAATTTGGATTGCCGGTGACAAAGGATTGCGTTACATGATTGCACTGCATCAAAACACCAGTGCAGGAATGGCATTCTCTGGCAGTCATTTATGCTAAGACAAAACACCATTCATATCACGTACATGGCTACGGAGAGCTAGAGCGACCACACAGTGCAGAGCTGGATGGATTAGTAATGAATCACCCAGGGAGGTGGACTGTTGCATCTCGCTCTGGTAACTCCCACATTGTCACAGAGACATGATACAACACAGAGGAAATCAAGCATCGAATAATAATAGATGAGAGAGGAGACACTCAGTGAGAGCAGTGCCAAAGAACCAACCTGTTGGCAAATAATCAGTTTTGATATAATCAGAAAATGAACGCGCACATACAGAGGCTCCATCACACATCCCTACCTTTTCACAGCCAGGAAAGCGCAGCAGCCATATGAACAGTGGGGGCTTTGCTGAGGAATTGGTATTCACCTCATGTCGCACAGCCACGGAGGGGGAAAGAGGGAGAGACCGAGGGAGTAGAGGAGAGCTGGAACAGTCACTCACTCAGAGCCTTAAGTCTGGTTAGGATAAGTCCTCTTACCTGGCTGAGCCCGTCTTCACATCGCCATCTGCTGCTCTGCTCCCGTTGAGCCAAAGACCAGGAGCCAAACACCAAGAACCACGGCAATCCCTTTACTGCTCCTCTGTCTGGGAGAAGAGGGAGCGTGTTTTCATGTAAGAAGGAGACAGACTGACAGTGAGAGGCAGAGGACGCGTGTGAGGGTAGGGAAGGCAGAATCTAAGAATGTGTGTTTGTTTGAGAAATAGAGGAATAAAAAGTCTGAAGGGTTTTCTTTTGTTTGTATCCTGGAGGAGAGAGAGATCCACAGGCGGCAGCCTCGTCTAGGTATATGCAGCAAGAGGCTGTACGGTAGCCTTGGCAACAGAGCCAGAATGAGGGAGAGCGAGCGAGGGAGCTGGAGAGAGAGAGAGAGAGAGAGAGAGAGAGAGAGAGAGAGAGAGAGAGACTCTGTGTGTGTGTGTATGTGTGTATTAATCACATTGTAGGCACATAAATCTGTTCACACAGCCACATTACTGGGTCTCGCCTCCAAAGGATCACTCCCACATGTTAAACAATTCAATTTTGGGGTTAAAGGATGAAGCTGGTGGTATTCAATATATACATTTTTTGTCAAGAAATCCTGTAAAAACACCATTTCCAACAACAAATGTATCCTACGAAAACAAGTTTTACTGTGTCACCAATATCATACTCCTCTATACCACAGACCTCGATCCCCAAAACTGTTCAAAACTACAACGCTGCACGAGCAGACATGTTTCTTCCTTATTACCAGTTTATTTCAAGTCAATTCCACATACACTGTTCTGCTGTCATAAATACTCATTCATCCGCAGCTGAAAATAGTCCCCAACAAATGCAGTTTACTCCTGTTTGAGATTTCTTTCCAAAAATGAGTGTCCAGCTGTGCTTGGAAATTATTTCGCCGTATTGAAAAATAAAACTATATATTTATTCAGTTGGAACAAATGCGTTTTGGGTTGAGAGCCACAGAAGAGAAGTCGGAAATGAATAAGAGACAGACAAACGTGTTGGTGTTTTTGGTCTTTACAGTAGATTTGCTGACAATAATAAAGACATGGAATGTCTCCAGCCTCATCTTTTAAAGTAAGTCCTTCTGTCTGTGTCCTCCTAAATGACAAAAACACGTTAGTGTGTGTGTGTGCGTGTAGGGGTGTTGGAGTCGGATCATAACACATCACTGAGCATTGAACACCCCCCTACTGTCACCTCCTCTGCTTCCAAGTTATAGGCTCTGCAACCCTCTCACCCTGTTTCTCACTCCTGATCCCCCCTCCCACTCATCGTCATCCCGGTCCTCATTCTTTTTTCGGTCTGCATCGTTTTTGTCGTCCCCCATATTCTCGCTGCTATTACTTATCCCTTGCTTCCTATTCCCACCCCCCCAAATCCCTCCCCCTCTGTTGCTCTCTGTTTCCGTACAACCTCATGTCATTTCTTGTCTCTCCTCCCAGTGTGTGTGATGCTTTCTCTCTCTCTCTCTCTCTCTCTCTCTCGCTCTCTCTCTCTCTCTCTCTCTCTCTCTCTCTCTCTCTTTATCCCTCCCTCCTTCCTGTCTTGCCATATGTTAGCCTTTCCCTGTCAGCTCTCTGAACTGAGCAGCATAAAACAGTCAACAGTCATCTGATCAACATAAATACTGGGAAACACAAACACTGCATAAGTTTTTTTTATTCAAATTTGTTTGATAGACATGGATATACATAGCATTGCCAAGTGTTGTGTAAGATATGTAATGTACTTTTATGATCATTCTGAATGAAAAGACAATAAATGGTATTCGCATTAGGCCCTACTTCGTTACACAACATGTCTGTACTGTATTGTACATCAGTGTACTAAAGTATACTATAGTTAAAAAAAACATAAATCTTTGCTGATAAATTATTTAATGATTAAATAATTACTTTAATGGCCACTATGGTGCAGAAACCGGCAAGCTGTAAACACAACATATGATCATATCCAGCTGCAGACACAGAACAACATTAGCATTCATTTGGAGTCGTGTTCTTGGTCACCGTGAGTCTGTTTTTAGTCTCCACAAACTCCTGAGGCAACGTCCAACAGCTTTGTTGGCCATTTGGTAGGCAGGTAGCGTACAGCAGGATTTTAGAGCTTTTTTTGGTGCCTTCTGTGTCAACCAGGCTGAAAGCTCCGGGTCTGAAAAGTAAAGCCGATGCCTAAGTGCCTTAAACTTATCAGGGGGCGACGCCTGGCTCTGTCCTAAGGTAACAAAATCCACTGAGTCATGTGAGTCCAGCCAAGAAATTGTCTGACAAAACCATGTGTTTTATTTTTACACTTTTACAAACAAGATAGAATGTGTTAATTTGTGAGCTTTAGAGGTGCTGGTAGGCAGATACCTATGGACAAAGCCAGGCTAGCTGCTTCCCACTGTTTCCAGTCTTTATGCTAAGCTAAGCTAAACAGCTACTGGCGCAAGTTGCAGATTTACCGTACAGACATGAGAGCAGCAAATGTTCTTCTCATTTAACTTTTAACTCTTTTAATATTGAAACTGCACTGAGCTCCTTTATTTCATTTTTTTATTATTATTGTTTAGAGCATTACTATTAAAGTTGTTGTTAAACCATTTCCTTATATTTGACAAACTATGTCTCTTTCTCCCTCCCTTCTGTCTTCACTATTTATGACCCACTTCAGAGTCCTTTCCTCTCCGTCCATATATCTCTTTCACACAGTCTCGCCTTCCCCCGCTCCAATCAACTAAATGAACTCCTCTGTCCTTCCTTATCTTCTCCTCCTCATCCCCTTTTAAAATGACCTCACACACACGCACACGCACACGCACACGAACACGCACACACACACACACACACACAAACACACGCACACACACACACACACACACACACACACACACACATGCACACACACAGTGTAAACGGTGAGTGTGAAATAAAGAAATCATCTAACTTAATTAATGACACAGGAAAAAGAGGCTGACATCCGGCGGCCTTGAGCAGTCTGCTTCTCAGCGACACAGTAACATCAAACTGTTACATCACTTCCTCATTTTCTCTCGCTGCTCTACAAACCGACACTCGCAATTTTACTGTAATGTAAGTTTCATAGTGAGAAGCAACTTAAGTTTTGTTACTTCCTGGAAAACTAGAGTAAATAAAGCATAGAATTATAACAGCATTAAAATCACCAACACTGCAATTTGTCGAAAGAAGAAAGATAATGATTACAATTTTTGAAATCTCAGTTTACTTCCTTGAGACGACGGAGGAGCAGCATTCCACTAGTGACAAATGGAGGCATCTAGTGGTCCTAATGGCTCACTGCTGGTATCTTTATGAATGAATCTAACCAGCTGAGTCTGTCTCATAACTGCATGCCTCTGGAGAGTTTAGTGATATTTAGTCTTGAGAGTTTTTTTACCAGGCTAATTGAGCTCAAAGCTTTCCTTTCACTGCTTCCCTGCCAATCTCAGATTTGAATGTGTCTCATCACATCACATCCAGATGACAGCTTGCAGCCTGCCTATCTGAAGTTATAAAACACAGTCGAAACACAGACAGGCAGGCTAATCTTGCTGTACATTTGCATTGGAATGAATCAGGTAGCTGTGAAGTGTTCATCTGATGACCGCAGTCTGCTGCAGTCGGCTTGTTTCCTGTAGACACACTATGATAAAGTGTAGATCTATGTGGAAACCATATTCACTGGAATGCTCAATGAAATATAGTGAGATATGATCAGTCAGTCAGGATCAAACCAAAAAAATCATCACAAGGCATAAAAATGAAAGAGAACAAGTCCATTCATTGCTACTGATACAATAATGGTACATTATACAGTAAGGTACACAAATACCTGCCTAAACACGTAATTATTAGGAACTAATTAAAGCAGAACTCTACTGGTTTTACACGTCAAGATCAATTTACTGATCTAATAAAGGGAAGTACTACTGAGCCTGGGGAACAGCTGTGTGATCCAGTTGCACTGGAGGGAGAACATCTATGACCATAATCCCTGATGTGTATCTAAGTTTGGGCCTGAAGACTACAAATGTATGTACAAAACAGAAAGCCTGTGTTTAAAAAGGTTGGTTACTGACTGGGCTTAGGGTGGCTCAGGTTGGTGGGGTGGGGAGTACGTCTTGCTTCTGAGATCATCCCTGTTAATGTCTCAGGGGTTTAGATGGGTGGTCGCAATCTCTGTCTCTTTCTCTTCAGGTGGGCCTGGCCGTTTGCTGGCCCTGGTGAGTTTCCAGGGCTTCTGTATCGATCTATAAATTACTCGAAGTCTGGGTAAACCACAAAAAGTGCACTGCAACATTATGTAAGAGAATGAAACACGGCATGCATTCTTTTTTCCTTTCTTCTTTTCCTGTCCATTATTGACATTTTGGAGGGTATGTTTGCATTGATTGCATCATATCTTCTGTTGTTGGGGAAAAATGGAAAATCTCAATAAACATATAGATCACTAGTACTAGGCACAGACGATCTAACAAACAGATGTGAATTGCAATGTGGGGAATGTAGAATCCAGCATATATGGAAGAAATCTTGGCCTGTGCAGCTTTGATAAATTGGTGGAGTACCCATATAATGAACAGCTGGCAAGTATCTACTGAATGACTAATGAGACCAGTAGTAGCTGCTGGCCAACTAGGATGACCTTAGGAGGACACAAAATAGTAATACATACCTAGACATATGCTTTTCAGTAACTTATCATTTAATTTTTGCTGTATATTTAATTTGTTCATATTGGATTACTTCTGAGAGTGGTATTCCAATATATCCAGCCTGACATTTTGTCAAGGCCCCTGCCGTCTGATACTGACACACGGCAACCAGGAGAGGTGACGCAACACTATGCCACGGAACACTACGCAAACTGACGCAGTGCATTGTAGGCTACATTATATACAAAATGTGCATAATTTTAACCCAGACCACAATCTTTTTACTAAGATAAAATAAGATAATCCTTTATTAGTCCCACAGTGGGGAAATTTGCAAAGCTAACCAAAAAGTTTTGTTGGCTAAACCTATTGAGCCCAGGGTCACCCAGTGTGTTGAAAAGTGATGCCAAGGGGTCCTGACCATGCGTGACGAGTTCGGAATGGTAACGGGTTAGAGATAAAGTAACTTTGGCACATGTTGATGATTCTCAGGCCTTTACCCGGAACAATATTTTTGCATGTTCATACTAAAATGACAGTAAGTAATCATAAACACCTCCTCCCAGTTCCTGTGTTGTTATTAAAAAATAGTTTGACACGTCCCTGTCGCCTGAGGACCAGAGGTGTCAGAACTTGACTGTGAAGGGAAAAAGTGACATATCTTAACCTACTGTAATATGCAATTAGAAAAACACTATCACATTTAGAAAGGGAAGAACATAAGACATTGTGTTATATAGCCATCAATAAAGCTAGAACAAAGGGCGGTTGCATGTGTGTGATGACACAAGTTGATTATTAATCGGGTCATGCCAGTAGTGTGTGTAGAATTGTGCAGGTCTTATTTCATGTATCCTAGTCATCAATGCATGTGTTTGTGACAGCGAAAGAAGTAAGTGAGTCTATCTGAGGCTAATCTTGGAAGCAGAAAATACTGAGAAATTTAGATGTCTTTCATGGAGTTTTTAATGGAGCGAGCAGAGATAATGTTTTTCCAGTGTATCTCCGCCCTCGCTGCAGGGATTTGTTACTGCGACCTCACCACCCCACTTGTTGTTAAGTAACCTCTTTTAACACTGAACGATCCCATTGAGGGACGAGACTTCAGATGGGACAGTTTCAAACGCTAGATTATCAGTCCCTGTTTACTCCAGCGTTCCAATCTAAACAACAAGCTCTGACAGCGAAGATGTAAACACACATGTTCATGGGTCATAGCAGTAATTATGACCATTTGCTCCACATAAACAAACAAATGAGAAACAGTTATGTAGATGGAGAGATTGAGAGCAGAGTTACAGTAGGCATATCCTTCTTTGATAGTTACTGTGAATATTTGTACGGGCATAATGAGAAACCTTCCCCAAAAGCTTTACTGTGACAGGCTACTGATCTGTGCTTCTGCAATGTGTCAAAACCTCTGTGGTTCTGCTGAAGTAAGAGTTAAAGGAGCATATTTAGTTTGTGAGATTGAAAAGAAAGAGAGAGGTGGAAGAAGTACAGAAGTACAGATGCTTCAGGAGGAGTGAGTGATGGTTCACCAGCGACATGAACACTACTGAGTAGCGGTTACCAACCCGAAACCCATAAACTCAAGTTCATTGTCCAACACATCATGCCCAAAAAGGGTTCATTTAATTAGAACTTAAACTGGATGCTATCTATCACTATTACTTTTTACAAAACAATAATGTTGTCACACAAGTCAGTTTGATCAAGTCAAGAGAGGCAAATGCTGGATCTTTCAACAACTTAATCATGACTTTTTGCTAACTATTTCAACCATTCAACTGAAAGCTACATTTATCGCTAGCTATTTTAACTGTTTATCTTACTCATTACTATTAGGAAACTGTTGAGCCTTTACTTAGATACTTCAACCATGTATCCATTATACATAATATTATTATTTATTTCAACTGTTTAACGTTTAGCTAACTATTACGGTTCATGCATTACTTTTAGCTAACAGTTAAGCCTTTTTGGCTAGCCTGCTAACTAGTTTCCATGCACGCCCAATCAGCTGATACTATTTTTTTTCAAATTAGCTGCTCTACAATTCTTCTACGTCTCTCCTGGCAACTGCATAAATATCCCTTGTAATACAAGTACCCTTGGTTGGGAGTCACTGCTGGAGATGATATGATTAACCGTGTTAATGTCTGTGCTGTAAACTTTAAATGTTGTAAAATAGATCTGAACTTCACATCTTCTTAGCCTGTAGACATTGAGCAAAAAAGAAAAAGAGCCCTGTTATTTTAACCATGACAAGGATTCTGCATGCAGCACTTGAGTATGCATGGAAGCTCTCTTACAACTCTGCATAAAACTCACTGTAGGGATCCTGTCACGACCTCTTGATTAGTTAAGACGAGTAGGGGGGGTTGATAGTTTGCAATTGTGTTTTTTCCGGGTCTACCTCTACATTCAGAGATGCATGAACCATGAGGAGTTTACAAGATGGAGAACATGAGAAAAGGAATAAGGAATAGGATTGATGGACAACATTTCTTCTGGGGGAAATAGTAGTGTACAAAGCTACTGTAGTGACAGGTCATTGGGAGCATGTGGGTCATCGGAGAGATCTGTGCATATACCAATTATGTTATTATTAATTCTCAAAGCCTACTATCTGCTATAATTTATCATCGATGAATAAAGAATCTTCCTAAATTGCATATAATTTGTGTTAGGATTTAAAGTGTGTAGTCAGTGTCGAGCTGCTTCAGACTTCTCCTGGTGTCTGCAGTAGGCCTATGGTGGCCTGTGTGGCATACAGTGGCCGTAACCCCTCTTTCACAATGCAATGTGTATTGTACGCGGGAAAGTATGAATAAACATGCTCAGCGTGTGTCTGTATTTAATTTAGATCACACAAATTGGATGACTAGTGGGGCTGACAACCCGTAGCCCCACTACAGAGTAATTTCATATTTCAAATTTGATTGGCTACCTGGTCGGAGACAACACTAGCTTGGAATTGACTGCTCGGCAAGAAGAGGGGAGACTTTCTTAGCGACCGCCAGCGAACTTGAGAAAATGAATGAAGTGGATTATATACTCAAGCACAGGTTTGAAACCCTTAATTTGGAGGAGAAATTGGAATTTAAGCGCCTCGGTGCCCACCAGCCACTGGATATTATCAACACTCAAACTGCTGTTAAAATTAACCGCAGATTTAACGTCTTTTTTTTCCTTTGGTTTCCAAACCAAAAGTAGCTAACAGTTAGCATACATAAGAAGGCACTCTTTTGTTTTCCCTGTCTGCTTTTTTGGTGGAAATGGTACTTGGTCGAGGACGGTTTATAAAGACTTGGAACATCTTTCTGAGGGGATCGCAAAACATAAGAACATCTGGTCATCTGTCATCTGGATAAAGCTGTGAAACTGGGTTTACTTGGACGGGTAAATGTCGCTGCCACAATTGACAACGCATACAGGCGCTCCATTGAGCAGCCTAATGGACAAGTGGAAGAAAACAGGTATGTGCTCAGTCGTATCATAACATATATTAAACTGTGTGGAAAATGTGAAACAACACTGCGGGACCACGACAAGTTGGCAGAGTCCCTGAATCCAACTCTGATATTCAGATGCATTTTTGAGACCTTGATCTAAAAAGTTGTCTGTGCGCTTTGTTTTGGCCGTCAGTGGCGTTAACCTTGAGATCTTTGCTGCTCGCTTGTAGCCCTGCAGGCTCATTTGCTCTGAGCCTCGAGCTCAGAGCTTTACGGCTGTTTCAAATCTCTTTTTTAAGAGACAAGTGTAGATCACAGCTTTGCAGTGGCATTTATACGTAGTGGCATTTATACGTAAACAAACATGATAGAGTGGCCAGGTGTTGTATAGAGAGAGAGCGAGAGAGAGAGAAAGAGAGAGAGAGGGAAAGGGGGGAAAATAAGTTTTGTATTGCACACACTTTTTCTGTAAAAAAGTAATAATAATAATTTGAATGTTAACGTTATGCTTGACGTGTCAAAACTTTTAACCATTCGATACAGCTGTAGGCTTATGACTCAAATATTGCATTCTTAATTCAGGCTTGTAGTTTTGTAACTTGTGTCAGTGCTCTCTCTCTCTCTGTCTCTCTCTCTCTCTCTCTTTCTCTCTCTCTCTCTCGCTCTCTCGCTATACAACACCTGGCCACTCTGTCATGTTTGTGTACGTATAAATGCCACTGCAAAGCTGTGATCTACACTTGTAGGTGTGTGTGTGTGTGTGTGTGTGTGTGTGTGTGTGTGTGTGTGTGTGTGTGTGTGTGTGTGTGCGTGTACTTGTAAAGTGCTGCCTGAAGCTGCAGTTCCTTAAATGGCACTTATCAAAATGCTCTCGTGATACAAAGTATCAATACATTTTTCTGCAAGAATTGTTATTGTCTCAGTGTTTAATTTCACTTGTTTTAATTTGGGTCTCTGTGGTATTTTTGATAATTGTTCCACTAAGGAAATACTACTGTGAAGGAATAACAAAATATATATTTTCTGAAATAATCTTAAATGCCTCACCATATATTTGCTTGAGTGACAGGTGTCTCAGTAGTGGTGGTAACTATTTGCTCATGCTACTCCTTCTTCTTTTGAATCTGTCCCAGCTGGCTTATATAGCAACATTACTCATCACATTCTATTTTATTTAAAGCTGTTACCAAAGCCACACAGTTTTAGAACGTATACTGTAATTGATTAGCAAAAGTCTTGCATGTATATATAGAGAAAAAAAATGAAATGGGTATTTCCTTGGGTTCCTTGTTTCCCTTGGAACGCAAAGAAAGAAAATCATCTCAATTGGCAGCAGATTGCGTTAGCAAATATTTAATCTTTTCTTCTATTTCAAGCCTTTTTTTTAAAATCAGAGATCTGTCAATTTATCACACAGATAGCTGAGGAAAAGGTTGGGTTCACTTGGACTGGAACCATTTAAAAACATCCTCCCAGTTATTCCAAACTGGGATAAAAGTCAAGAAAATATTGTATGTATCTGATGTTAAGAGATAGTTTAAGCCCTTTTAGACATGACGTGACTCAGAATCGAAAGCTTAATTTTCTCAAGTTTAACGACGCTTTGAATTGCCCATATAAAAAACACTGCCAGCTTATGTGTCCATTAAGCGTCTTGTGAGTCATTGATTTTAGTTTGTATATGTCCTTTTACAACCCAAACAACCAGCAATCACTTATCATTGACATTCTTCAACTGGAACATTTCTTCATCTCTCATAAACACCTCCAGTTTGAGTTTGTGGCTGACAGCCAATGTATATAACCATTTCAGATTAATTAGGAAGTTCCTCCATTGTCTGTATTATTTGGTCTGGAGCTAGAAATGCTTTGGTTTCTTTCCAGCATGTAACTTCAACATTCAAAGGATCACCTTTTGAGACTGGTGTTTAAACTCTGCTAGTGCTGCTCTTTGAAGCTCTTTCCAGCTTACTCTGATAAAAATGTGCAATCAAAATATACAGTAAATCATCATATAGACACCATTTTATTTTTACAGTAATAATCTAACATGGCAGCATTGCCATTGAAGCACCTTACAGTTACCAGCACATATTGACACCATAGGCCTAAAATGTAACTAGTGGCTGTGATGTTTATACATCACCTGAAAACATAATTTACATGGAAACAAGACACATGTCTGTATATGAAAATGTGTCTTATTTGCATTACCTCTTGTTAAGAGTATGTCAACGCCACGAATGTGAGCACGCACACCTTTATTTGTGAATAGGAATGGAGAATGATGGCATGTCAAATACGGGAATGGAAGAAAGACATTCATTTGCATTTTCATTTGCATTATGTAACTAAATTGCACAATTACTTTTGTATCTGTGTTTGCACCTCACATTTGTGGGTGATGGAAATACAAACATGACGACAGTGTGCACCTATTCCAAACAAAGCAGCCATGCAAACTTTATATCTTGGTTGCTGTTTCACCGTACTCAATGCTAAAGTTCAACATTTTGGCCAATTCAGTACACTCATTTTCTTGCACCTTAGATGAGGGGGAGCCAGGCTAGTCATATGCCCCTATTTCCAGTCTTTGTGCTAAGCAAACCTAGCTTCATATTTAGTGGACAAATGTGAAAGTGGTATCAATCTTCTCATGTAACCCGAGGCACGAAGACAAATATGACTGTTTGCAAATGTTCAAACTTTTCCTGAACATGGTTAGCATCTGCTCTATTCTTATTATCTAGGTATAACAATGGCCATCATTTGATCCAAACTGAAATATCTCAAAAACTAACAAATGAAATGTCAATGTCAATCTATGGTCCCAACAGGTGAATCCTACCAAATTTGTTGATTCTCCGACTTTTCACCTCGCGCCATCAGGTCATCAGGTCAAACTTGTTCACTGAAATGGGATGTAACTAGCATGGGATGTGCATGGCCCAGAAGAGGGGGGCTCTACAGCAGGTGATTAAAACCTCCCAGAAAATCCCTGGTACCCATCTATCGAGAGTCAGTGATATTGGTGACAAGAGGTTCCTGCGAAGAGCTCAAAGGAAATTAAAAGACCTATCACCTACCATACCACCAGACTTCCGAGCAGCTTCTTTCCTCAGACTGTGAGACTCCTAAACTCATCCTCTACCCTCCACTTATAATATATACTTTTTTAGTGTGTGTGCTTTGGTTGTGTGTGTTGGTTGCATTTTCTTTGCGCAACCCTGTTGTACAATGACAATATATACATGAAACCTTTAATGCCAACTATTAATCGTTAGCATGCTAAACTAAAATGGTGAACATGGCAAACATTAAACCAGCTAAGTATCAGCATGTTAGCATTGTCCTTGGGCTCATTAGCATATTTAGCTAAAACAACCACTCTCACAATTGCGAACATGGATGTATCGTATTCTGCCTTAATTAAATGTCTCTTACTTAATTTTGTGGCACCTGATATCACTCATACATTGTCTCAGCTCAAAACAAAAGTAGGGTATACACATATCTATCTATCTATCTATCTATATATTTGGACACACGCCATGTTCAATATTGAATAACTTTGAATAAACAAGCTAACAGCGCTTTGTGCAGGAGTAGGGGAGTCTAGCATGTCATCTTCAGCAGGCCTATTGAGCAGCCAATTGACGGCTGGTCATTTTTATTGCTGGATGCTGGATATACTAACGTTACAAACAAGTTCTTCTTCACTTCGTCAACTGGCGCCAACAAGCGATTTGCCAATGAGAGACAATGAAAGCAGCCTTCTGAATGATCAGGCGCTTGAACGGGTGTCCCACCCAACAACGCTGCAAGCAACAATACAGGGAGCCAAGCATCGGCCTGTTCCGAACGGGAGAACCCAAAGAACGCAAACTGTAATAGTCCATTTTAATAGTGAAAGATCAACATGTCAGCTCGGAAAATAATAGCATTTCAGTGATTTTACAAAGACTCAACAATTAATGGCAGCGAATTCACAAATGTTAAATGTCATGACTGTGATGCTGTATTGATTATTGGTAAAGTACATGAATTAACACATCTCATGCATAACTATCTGCACAAGTTCATTAATTAATGTGAGTAAATAACGACAAAGACAAAATAGTATAAGAGAAAGGGAGAAAGTGACAGTGGGGATGGATTGAAGTGAGGATAAAACAAGCTTTTAAATATTTCAAATGTGGCTGAATGTTGAGACAAAATAAAAAATAAAACTGGTGTAAAAGGTGTAAAAAGGTGTAAAGGGAAGTTTTACAGCTACAACGGACTAGAAACACAAACATGCCAGTATGTTACAGTTAATTATTGTAAAGCATTAAGGTTGTGGAGATATTGACCATGTTATGTTGTCATCTTTTTATGTCAGACACAGGTTGGTGTATTGCACTTTTTGACTATTTGAAGTAACCAGGGCAGAATAAAAGCAGCACAAAGACTGAATATAGTCATGTAATATGAACCAAAACAAGCTTCTGTGTGAGTAGCACTGTCGGTAACCACAGTATTACTTCAGTGCACTGGGGTTGTTGAAGTCTAAGGTTTAAATGATGTGTGCATGTCCAAAATTCATGCAGATAACATGACATTCCTTAGAAGTCCCCGGGCCTGGACACTTTCAGCATCATCTCACACATAAAACTTGACTCTTGATCTCTCGACAGAGGACGGTGGGAAGATGTCAGGAGACAAACATTAGACAAACAGAAATAAAAACATATCCTGTCTATGGCAACAAAAGCACAGCACTCCAGAAACACAGAGACAAACATGCTGCAACAATCCCCAGAGGATTGCATAACATTTCCTCTGGAATGGTGGGTCATAGTGACCCGTTCACATCATCTCCATCTACGTTAGACATCATCAGCAGGCCTTTTACAGCAGCCATTATGAAACGGTCTGTCAAAAAGCTGTTGCAGCGTCAGCATCCATGGTGCGATATAAATGTCAGGAAATCACACACTCAACACAGCACATCCTTAGGGATGCAACACAAGTATTAAGAGGTGTTAATGTTGCATGAACACATCCGAGCAATTCACAGTAAACTTGTCCTGCTACTTTGAAGTACTGGTAATTACAATGGTTTTTCCAATTTGAACATTCAGCAATAGTAACATTCTGCCCAAAATTTGTCATTTGAGTATCAAGCGCTCACGTCTTACTAGAAAGGTTAATGTGTGCTGCCGAGGCACTACTCACTTCATTTCAGTCTGTTGAAATGGATTCACCTGTACCACCTTCCAGCCTTCAGGTGACCAAGAAAGCAACAATGAAGGGGACCAGCTCCAACCAGCAGGAGAAACCAGGGAGAGACAGGTGACAGTGTGGTGCTCGCCCCCAGCCAATAGCCACCTCCTTTCCAACAACAGAATCGGGGCGCTGTGTCCGATCAATTTTGTATCTTTCTGAAACCGACCTTTACTTTATATAGTGATTGGCGAGAAAGTAACCAGGGTTTGAACTTTTCTCTCAAACTCATTTTTCATTGTTCGTGTCTTTGTGCCGTTATCCACATTTGTAAAGTTCCCTTAACAATGACAGCAGGCATTTTTCCAAACTTCAGAACAGGAATAAATACTTCTGTCTTTCAAAGTGTTTTGATAGACATAGTTAAAGAAGATACTTCACCCCCCAAATTTCCATTTTTATATCAATTACTGACCGTGTGTTACCTTGAATTCTTTTCTCACATGCTTCCACTGTGAACAAAGAGTCCAAAAACGGAGAAAAGTCCTGATGAAAAATGTAAATGGGATGTGTTTAACAAAAGAAAACTATATCAAAGCATCCGGTTTGAAAACTGTTGCGCAACCTGTGCAGTATATTCCAAGTCTAATTTATTAATTCCCAAACACATTGACATACATTACTACTAAAACAGGCTGAAACAGGCAGGCGCTCTGTGCGAGTTTTGACGAGTAGTGCGCCTGCGCAAGTGTGAGAATGTTTATGCAAAATTGTTTTAAATAGTAAATCATTTTGGGGGTGAAGCATTCCTTTAACCATTCGATCCTCAACTGCTCCAGTCGAGCTGCTGAGTATCAGTGTGTACAGAGCATTCCTTAAAAAAGGAAAGGATTGCTGTATTGTCTTGGGAAAGTTAAAAGTTAAAGTACAATACAAAATCTTATTTACAAAAGGTGACAAATTGACAGCTTAGGTGGAGGCTGCAAGGCGAACAGGAGTTAAACATGGGTGATGAGGGAAAGGAACAAAAACTAAATATATCATATTTAATAATTAATAATAATAATTTTAATGACATATTTACCCTCAGTCAGAATTAAATTTTCAGGTATAAATGATTGAATTATTAGCACAGTTTCAGAAAACACTGCTGTTTTTACAGCCAGCCGTGCACAAGAGCTGTCTGTTTTTCGCCGTTTCCTGTTCAACGCTTCTGTGACCATGCTGATAAAAATGCTCTATAAATAAATGTAACATGACTAGCCCACATCATGCACTTATTGTATTTAACTCCTCATTCTTTCATTTACAGAGAGGAAGTGGAGAAACAGCGCAGCGTCAAAACCGCCCTTCTAATACACCGATGTCTCCTTTTAGTCCTTTGACAGAGTGTTACCAGTATTACTGGTTTGCCGTGAAGCAGAACAGATAACAGCACTTGTTGGAATCAATGGACAGACAAAGTCTAGTTATGATACACTTGACACCTCAAGCTGCTGCTCTAATTTAAGGATGATTGGTGCGAAAGGGGAAGGCAAACAGGTGTTAGCACTTATCACAGCTGATTAGACCTGTTTTCATGTTGTGGATGCTGCTAATCGTGCGTTGAGAGTTTGAAGTCTAAAGTCACCAAAACCCCATTCATTTCAATCATAAAGGTATAAACAGTGTTAGGCAAGTTACTCGAAAACTTTAGTCAATTACTCATTCGCCAATGTTACTCGTCGGAAAAGTAATTACATTAGCCTGCTTTACTAATTATTCACAGCAGCGGGAAATAGCAACAAGAGGCCATGTGGTTTACATAGCAGTCAGCCCGTGTCTTGTTTGTCACTGACAGTCAACAGCTAGCTAGCTTAACGTGACTGCATGCAGCACTCAAGTTGTATAGTGGAAGACAACGTTGCGTTACCGCATGCCAAAGCTGGCACATCCAAATATGTGTTCAAGATAGTTTTTAGAAATGTTGACGTTATTTATGCTAGTTTGATTGATTCCCCCCCCCCACCTACATTCCACAATGACCCACCCTACTCTGCCTCTGATTGGCTAGTAGCCTGCTCCTTGGCCTCCTCACCTTTGAGGTTTGGAACGTGTGTCGGAAACAAACAGGCATTCTCAAGACGCCCCCTTGGCTGCTGCGAATGTGATGGTCATTTTGTCATTTTATGAACCATTAAACTATATAGTACCGACATGAAATTGCTCACAACAAGGTCTGTGGATTCTCTTATAGGGTCACGATTTCTCGAAAGAAAAATTGCTGTTGAGTTCAAATGTATTTTCTTTTGGCACCGCAAGTCGAGTCCCACATCGTTTCATTAGAGAAGGCAGACATCTCTTCAGCCGATATCTCCATGACAAGGCAGCTCACACCAAAACAAGCTAGTTTTGATAAATTGCACTACAGCTAAGATGAAAAATATGTATTTGATTCTGGGGTGAGCTGTTACTTTAACATATTAATAAAAAAAAAGTAATTGATCTATCAATCCTCTGGGATGAAAATAATTATTAGTTTCAGCTGTCATTTTGTTTTTTATTTATTTTTTTTTTTTTTTCAGTTTGTGATGATTATCAGGAAATGTCTCCTGATAGATTTAAAGAAGTTCCTCTTGGAATGATTGTGTATGGCCCATTATTATTTGCTTTACGGCCCTGCTTTGTGTGAAGTCAGTGGCATCACTTGTGTGTTACACTGAAACTAGAAAAGTAACTTTAAGGGATGTTTCCAAAAAAAATCTTTGCCTTGGCGTCTCGTCTCTGCGAGGCATTATTAATGAAGAGACCCCTTTTGGACGCATTCCTCCACCCTGCGCGACCAAGCTATGGCAAGAATGTGGGGTGACTCTTTCTCCCTTCTGCATGACCGGGCAGCCCTCTCCCCATAGTCCACTGCTCTGGCCGTTGGAGGCTGCGAGACACCCAAGCAGGCCGATGATGAGAGGAGTGGCACACTTCAACTCAAACTTCCCCGGAGTGACGCGCCTGGACGCCGCTCCTCCCCGTTAACGCCGAGAAGAGAAAGTTCCCCCTCTGTGACTTTGCATCATCCAGATGTAGCGAGAGTTTGACGCGGAGTCTTTTTCAAGCGAGGAAGAAAGCTCGGTCATGAAATCACTCAACTGCTAGAAAAGTAACTTTCAGTCTTTTTTTTCTCAAAGCGTTGCTGCGGCATCATGAAGCCTGTGCTGCTCTCCAGCGTCTCTCTGTGGACTCTTCTGGTCTTCAGCGCCGTACTGGAGGTAAGAAAGCTGTCAGACAACTACACTTTTGAGCGGGATTGAAGCAGGCAGTGAACAAATCGTGGCAACGGGACGCTTTGTTTGGAAGGATGAAGGTCAGTGTGAACACGCAGGTGTGACTGCACCTGTTGCGCAGGTCGCTGCTGCGCTGCGCTTTTCTTAGTCAGGAGCTGGTGCTGCGCAGACTTATGAGCAAAGTGTATGTAAAACAAATAAAAAAATAGATTCCAACAGATACAAAATAATTTAATCTTAAGAATGTTTGACGGCAGACGAGAATGTCATGGCTCACTAAAAGAAGAAGAAGAATGGCCCTTTGAGGGTTTTTAATTGCATTCAAATTTATGTCAGCAAGTAATTAATACGCCAACCATTTGGAGAGGTTTGACAATGGTGGCCTATGTATTGGAAGATGTAGAGAGCATACGTCTATTGTAATGATTCAGTACTCTGATGAGTTTCTTTATATGTGGAATATCTTTGTTGGCCAGTTGTTCATTCAGGAATGCACAAATCTGACCCCTACAGTGTGAAGTAAGATGTATCCCCCCTGAACAAAGCTTACCTTTATTAGACTGAGACATCCAGCAACCACAGACCCACCTGTCCTTGTCCCACTGGCCTTTCTGGAGAGAGCGGTTGAGAATGGTATGTGAGGATGTGTGGCCAGCACAAAGGGGTCAGGAAAGGAATGAGGTGCAGTGTGCTCAGTGTCCCTGTCACTCCTGCAGCCACAACTCACACCAACATACCAGTTTATTAGGTCCGACCACAGTCTGACGGAATCCAACACAACACACAGAGACGTGGGTCGTGACCTCTGGTCATCGGGAAGACAGTATTGATAACTAGAGACAAGTTCTAATAAAAGTTATTTTCAATTAACAGAGTTTAGGCCTGGTGCTGCCAAATAGCCGATTACAATATTTCAAACTACAAATAACGAAGCACTTGTTTTTGCTGTAGCCAAAGCGCATTACATCAGGAAGCTCTTTTTAGGGATGCTCACATCCAACTTTTTGTTTCCTAATGCAATCACCTTTACACATTTAAAACATCTCGACCTCTGTAGTGGACACAGGAAAGATTTTTATATTGACAAAGAAGCTGTTTTCAATGAGTCACATCACAGCCAATACCTGATTTACTAAATATGAACAGTATTGGTACTAAAATTGATGTGGGGACTCGGATTGGTGCACTTTTTTTATGAATAGTCTGGATAGATTTTCTTGTGGCATTAACAATGACTGTCCTTAGAAGAAAAAAATATAAAAAACACGTTTTACTGGATAAATGCAAGCAGCCTTTAATGGTGATAATTATCGTCTCTCTAAAGCTGAAGTGGTGTGATGTGTTTTTGCCGCAAAGCCTCTAAGTGAGAAGCTTTGGGTGGATATTATGTGTCGGAAATTTAAAATATGTGACTATCTAGGGCACGGAGACCACACTTTGAGTAACTCAATATTTGCCACACCTAAAGGGACAGTTCATCCCAAAATCTAAAATACATATTTTTTCCTCTTAACTGTAGTACCATTTATCAATATAGTTCTGTCACAGACCTTGTTGTGAGAAGTTTCATCTTGAGCAACTGGGTCATGATTTCTGCAAAGAGACATTGCTGTTGAGTTTTAAATATTAATTTTTTTGCCAGTTTGCCAAAACAAGGCAAGTGCCATCAGTCCCATTAAATTGGAAAGAAGGCAGACACTTGATACATCTCTATAACTAGGTAACGCACACCAAGACAATCTAGAATGATAAATAGCTCTTCAGGTAAGAGGAAATAATATGTATTTTTAATTTTGGGGCGAACTGTCCCTTTAACCAGAACTGCACCACAGAGGCAAATTAAATTCTCCATTCTTTATTGTCGTAAAACCTGGCACTCATAATAATTAACTTTCTGTCAGCAGATTTGGGGCTCAAAGTCAAATTTAGTTGACCCGTAAGTGCAAAAATGATTTTCCTGGACACGAGCAAGACCCACATGCGTGAATGTGTGTTTTCAATTGATCTATATTTTAAGTATGATCTGATCCTATATTGGTTTGTTCTGTTAAGGTGAAATAAAACTACAAAATACTCATGCACAAATTGTAGAATATTATGCAATTTGAAGGTTTGAAATAATAATAATTTATTTAGCATGAGACTTCCTTCTGGACCAAAGTTCATTCAAGACCTCTCAACAAAATAATCACAATGAAGACGGGGAAGTTGGAAGCTCCAGAAAAAGCTATTAAGAATCCCTGAGTCAGGATTTTTTTTTGTCTAATTGGTTCTGAAATGTAGTAATTACTTGTATTATGGTGAAACACTCACCTGGCGTGATAACTGGTTTAAATGAGGAAGTAAATGTGCAATGGCTCATAGGCGTAATCAAATTCAACGATGAGTCCGGCAAAAATGAACACAGGTCACATGATACACATCGAATGTGAACCTGCCACCACCACAGTTGGTTTTAATACTGTAAAGAGTGAGGCAGGGTTACGGCCTCTTGTGTTGGGTTATATGAGAAAACTTTAACCGCACCCTTCGGTATTAAAGATCATTTTTTAATGTGTTGTATACAATATGACAAGACATTTTCAGGGGTGATTGATAAATGTTGTAAGAAGAAGAATTCAGTGTTTTTTTTCACTGTAAATTTAAGATAATTGAACCTAAAGTTGTGGTCAGAAGTAGTTAAGTTAAGAGACACGGCAGTCAGAACTTTCTTGTTTCGGGACAAAACCTGCTACTCTTTCAGCGTCTTGTCTTTTGGTGAAATCAGAGACTAGGGGCCCGGTTATCTCCTTTGCAGCTTCTGCACACTTGAAATCAGCCCTCTAGGATATCATACAAGTGTGGTCTGTTTCTAGTGAAAGAGACAAAAACATATTTTGATTTATTTCTCAATCTTCTCGTTTCATTATGTGATTTTCCCCTTTTCCTCCTCCTTGCTGTGTTTTCCGTTCTTTTCTAGTTCCTTCATTACAGTTCTCTTGCTCTTTTAATCTGTTTTCCTCTCGCAGCGTTTGTGTGTTGACAACTGTCTTTGCTGGTCTCATTTTAACATACTGTACTGGGTCAGCTCAGCTCCGAACTTAAGATGGGACTGTTGTGATGGGGCGTTACACGTTTGTGGCCCTCTTAGGTCATGGAAACGAGTCAGAAAGGATGCCAATGACAACTTAATAATAAATAAGAATGTAGAATGTAGAATGTATCAGATGTTAAATTCTGTTTAGTCAGATTAAAGCAAGAAATTACATATGGAAACATTCTGGCTAAAAGCACAAAGGAAGTTACAGTAGAAAAAGGGGAACTACTTTGCTTCCCTGAAAGGAATTATTTTGCATACTGTAATTTTTCATACAGAACACGATAATAATCCTCTTACGTAGACGTTACAGTTTATATATTTACTACCGTCTGAAGTTTTATTTAGTTTGGATCCTGGTTTTAATTTTGGTTCCCCTTCATAAAATATCTTTATATTTTGACATTATCTTTAAGAAGTTGTCAGAGATTGATAAACTTGTCTACAGATTAATGATCGTATTATCGCAGTATCTAAAACAAATACAGGTTTAGAGTAATACTGTTTCTTGGGGTCAAAATAAGTCAAACCCTTTACTGTTATAATTACATTATCGTTTTCCTTTCCTCAACGTGAATTTGTTGTAAAAGTTGTCATTGTTTGTTGTACAGTGTTATTTCTATCACTTATTTCAGGGCCAACTGATCACAGATCAGTCTCATCCAGGACTTAATATAATTCAGCCTTTTGTCCCTGCAGCTGATCAATCAGATACAACATGTACTGTACCTTTAAGAGACTTTACCAACTCTCACATCTTTCAAGTCTTCTTCATGCACATACTGCTGTAGTTTAAGTGCCCTGTACACCCACACAGGTGTTTTCACTCTGGTTGTAATTGTAGACCTGTGGTGGATTAACAAGAGGTCACAAAACTCCATTAACCAATAGGATCTCTGAAGAGGTATAATTAGCAAAATAATTGAAAACACCTGTGCAGACTTATGATTTGATTTAATTAGTCTGTTATCTGTTAATCAATATTATATATTTGAATTTGTATATTCCCCTGCTGAACCTAATGTCACTATGGAGATCAGTAAAGCTTGATGTATATATACGTGTTTCTTATTGAATAACATATAACACAAAATTAAACAAAACTGGCACATTAACATCTTCATGCATAATTCAGCTTTCAGTTCTGACTCCTTTAATGATTCTGTCCTTCCTCTCAGGCCCTCCCCGTGTGTAAAGAGAGCTATTCTGCTTGAAATAACACATCCATTCAGCAGTTACTATAGTGTTTGTCTTTTCCTTGTATTTAGGAGCTTGTTATGACATTTGTCTGGCCATTTGAAAATCAATTTGAAATGGGATTAAAAATAGGCCCAAAAAATAAAGCATGGTTTATTAGGTGCAGTCTAGAGAGAGTGTGTGCCGAGCCACAGCTCGACACATTCGTGACCCAGGAAAAGTACAACACTTTGCATAATTATGTAGCCTTTCTCTGTTCCCATCCAGTTTCTCTCTTTCTGTCTGTGGCCTCCTGACAGCATGCAGGAATGAAAGAATGGTGACGTTGCTATCAGTGAGAATACATCTTAGAAAAAGGAAACGTGAAGTTTCTTACAAGAACTGTCCCGTCTGTGGCACTGATGAACACTCTTATCTGGCTAGCTGCTATTCTAATGCCTTGCGCTAAAATGTGGATGACGTGGTGTGATGACTTTATGACGTCAACACAAGTAGCCCTCTTCTCACTGTATCCTTAGAAAGCTTGCATCCCATTATTGATCTAAAAGGCAAAAGTCACAAGTCAAGTCCTGCTTTGTGGAATGCTGCACCATCCGCCCACTCCCAACACCCCTCCAACTGCATCAGGACAGTCCAGTTTCAAATTAACAACCTCAAACATGTTGCTGTCTAGCAGGGTTGCGGCTGGAAGCTTAGCGTGTACAAGATGAATTACAAAGAGTCACAGTTCTGCAGTCCATGTAAATGAGACACAGGCTCCTCTCTCGGGCTCAAAAGCCTTATTGTCAACAGATAGCTATCATTCTATCAGTGGCCTCTGAGCGAGTCACGGCCAGACAAGGCTGTTGTGGGGGTGGAAAAGTATTATATTCTCTAGTTTGACTTGTCTCTCTATCACTCGGTCATACTGCCTCTCCAGATGGAGTGCGAGAATACTTCAAGTACGTTTTTTTTAAAGCCCCATTAGAACAAAACGACCATATTAAATATCTGTCTAAGTAATTTCCATTATCTTAACAACTGTTGGATACATTGCCATGAAATTTTGTTGAGACATTCATGGCCCCCGGAGGATGTATCGCAATGACCTCCTGACGTTTCTTCTTCTGACAACAGCAGCTAGTCATTTTAATTTTTTTGGTAAAGTTCCTCAACGACTATTTGATCGATTGCCCTGAAGTAAGATACAGATATTCATGTTCCCCTCAGGTTGAAACCAGCCATGCTGTCAAAGGTCAGTTTCCTTCACAACTTAAATGCAGTAATTACACCCTTGAATACAGCACAAAGAAGCCAGTCACTAATAACACAAAACCTACAGTATGCTTCCTCTGCTCTCCTTTAGCTGCAGACAAGAACACATCACACCCCACGCTCCACTTTAACACATTTACAACATCACACTGATCACACTTCTATGATCGGTGTGATTGGCCGGCCCTCCGTGTCCAGAGTCTGTGGGTGCGGGTACGTATGCATTTATACACATCTTCCTCCTGTTGCATGGCCAGCAGCATTGGGAGGAAGCTCTGAAGGCAAGTGCATTGTACTCAGATGGGTATCTGCAGCCAGCAGTTCTGCGCTCGGCACAGTGCTGGGAACAGTAAATACCACGTCACTCATTTCCATAGCCTCAGATGTGGCCTCTGTGATAGCAGCAGCAGGACTGCAGCGTGGGAGGCTGATACTGTACCTGGAGACAAACACACTCACAGTCATGCACAGGGAGTTTTTGGAGGCAGTGGATATTTTTAGACATGGCTTTTACATTATTTCTTTTTTATGATTCATGTTCATATAGTATACAACAGGAGGATGCTCATATCGTATTTCTCCTGTGGAGCTTTGTGCCATTTGTATTCTCACGGAAATGCTATTAATCTCAAATGCAATATGTTGTATACAGAAAAAAATAAATGAAACAGAAGAAGACACCTAAAGGGATCATCTGCATGGAGATAAAGAATAAATCAACAGATGTGGTCTATTACAGGAACCTATACAAAAAAAGTTCTGTACCTAGTAAATTTGTTTTTGTTTTTTGTAACATACGTGTATGAACAGTAGTTGCTGCTGGCAGAAAACTGAACACCTAAAAAAGAAAGACGTGTTTTAATGGAAATAGGTGACTCTGGATTTAAATTACACAAATAAAAAATACCTCTGTAACTCATGGTTGCAACTGACATTATGGATAATAAGTCAGATCTTGAGTCCTCAGGTTTTCCCATAAAGTCTGTTATAATATATACATTTATATAAAAAAGAAATTCTATCAAATCTATAGTGGGCAGGGATTATTAGTAATAGTACATTTAAAAAGGCTGCAGTGAAGGTCCATTATAAATGTGTATGTTATCCTAAATATCCAGAAAGAAAAGAAAATCAAGAGATGGATTCAGACATTGTGATATTGAATATAGGAGTATTATTAGTAGAGATGCACTGATACCAATACTGATATCGGATATCAGTCCAATACTGACTGAAATAGCTGGATCAGGTATCGGAGACCATTATTTTAATAAATAACAATTCAGTACATTTATATCTATGTATTTGTTTGTTATATTTTGTTTAAAAGAGCAATTAAGAGAGTAATGTTTAAGTCATGCCTGATGTTGCATAAAACTTTAATACATGACCCATTGTGTCTCTGCCTGACTGAATTACAATTTTGAAACAAGCAAATTATTAATGGGAATTGCAAATTGCAACAAAAAAGAAAACCGAATTATATATGCCACAGTATGAGGAAGGAACAGTATAGTTTGTCAAGTGATGTTTTGGCAACAACAATGCTTCATTTTAAGTGAGACAAGTGTTGATGTATTAGCCAAAGTCGTGGGGCCCTTGTCCTCCTTCAAGTGACCTCAATGAGCTGGAGGCATGACGTGCAGCATAATGCTCGACTTAAAAGTCCTTTATGTTGTTCAAATTCATTATCAAGGGTGTTTGGGTGGGCTCAGGAAGTGACAGGAAGTTATGTTATAACCGAAGAACTGACACAGTAAGTAGGTTGCTCACAAGCTACTGAGGCAATGCACTTTAATAGAGAACAAGCGGCCAATTTATTAGAGGCTGACAGAAAGAAAGTGAGAATGTTTCCCAAAAAACCTCAACACATCATACTTGATGTTTGCATCAGATGAACTTCTGCATTTTGAATTGAAAAGCTGAATACACAGTCAGTCAAATTACATTGTCTGACTCAAATTATGTTACACACTATGAGAAATTTTGGTTGAGAATATGCAATATGATTGATGAAATAGTATACAGGGTGAATTGTTTAGTGGCCTTGCACACCCACGCAGGTGTTTTCAATCACTCCCATAATTAGACTCAGGTTGGACTTGGGAGCTGTCAATCAAGCACAGTGTGTCCACGCCCACTCAGTCTTGGGACGAGGTCTAATCAGGTACCTTAGGTGAAAACACCTGTATGGATGTCCTGTGAGGCTCGTTCGAGATGAGCCAGTCCTGCGCAGAAGCGATCGCCACACAACGCATGCCGGTTAGATTTATGTCCGACTTGATCCCGACTTCCTCTGACGTCATGAACGCGTGATCAACGATAACCTCGCGAGATCGATGCAGCCGCAGATTTTAGAGCCAGGCGCCGCAGACTGAATGACCCAGGGCATGATGGGAAACGCCTGGTTGTCACCAGCTCAAAGAGCCGATTGGCTCTTAGATTTGACAACAAACACCACGTTTTGTGGAAAATCCTATTTTTCTGTGTAATTGCAATACTTAACGCTAGATTGTTGACTATTAGGCTACTACTGTTTAACAGGCAGACATAAAAAGAACAAAGGACACATTTCCACATAAATATATATATTTACAAACACGTATAAATAAATCTGAACAGGGTCTAGAAGCTACAAGTATTTTTCAAAGCCTTATTTAACTCCATTGTTTACAAGTCAAGTATATTCCCAGGTGTTGTATCTATTATTAAACAATCATGGGGAAAAAAAACACCGTCTGTGCCACACGGCCAGGCTATCTGATGATGAGAAGAAAAAAAAAACATCTCTGTGTTATCTGCAACAACAAAATCAAGTCGAGGACAAAATACGTCGTCATACAAACGCTGCAAGAGGAGAAAAGAAAAATAATAAGAATATCGTGATAAGCCACTGGCACTGACCTGGATGGGACAGATGAAAAAACCTACTACAAAAAACAGAAAAGGTCTAATAGAAAAAGGAAAGAAAGAATCAATAAAAGAAAGAAAAAGACCAAAACAACAATACGCATTTCTACATTTCTTCCTTGTGCCCCTTGTTTTGTGTTACTAATCATCAAGACACACACACACATATGCACCCTTTTTTTTTAGTTTGAGTCAGATAACGGCATTTTACAGAAACTACAGCTGCAGAGGAATCCACTTTCTCCAGTCAGCAAGTCAACAAAGGCACCACCAGCAACTCCTCCACCTTGTGCAACTTTGTGTAATTCAAGGAGCAGAAATGGTGCATTGTGCATTTTTGTTCTCCTCCTTCACGCTTTTGTTTCAAATTATCAGATTATGAGGAGCTAAGGTTAAATGGGCTTATCCCTGAGCAAACAGCCTTTAAGGTGATTTCTTGATTGTTTTTGGGTCTGAGTGTTATTATGGAGGAAGGAACTGGGGCGTTATCAGCAGCAGAGGCAGACTGCTAGGAATGAAAGGGAATCAGAGAGTGGCAGGCCGGCTGCCTTTAGGGTTGATGTAATGTTTATATTGTGGTCAGTACAGCCATTTCCTCCTCCTCCCCATGCAGACAGGCCCAACCAAAGGGCACTGATACAGTACACAGGGCAAAAGGGTCATTGGCTGAGTCCCAGCCAAGTGTGTTTCACGATGAACATTAAGTATGTAGTTCCTCAAGTGAGAGTCTAAAGGAGATCTTCTACGAAAAAAATCATGTATCTTGATATTTCCCACCAAATACCTCAATATCGATATTGTAGGGTTGACCGTTGATGCTTTTACAAAATATTTACACAATAACATTTTCGATAAATAATCATAAGTAATGTGGACATAAAGACTAAGTGGATGAAGGCAAATAATAACAGCCTGGTAAGTTTAGAAAATTGCATCACTTTACTATAAAGCAGCCTGTAAAACCGGGAAAGACAACACTTATGCCATATTAAGATTTAACAATATGCAAAATCTAAAACGATATCTAGTCATGTCACAAAATCGATAATATTGATTTATTACGACTACGTGTGTAATAGCAATCAGTAAAAGTATTTCATCCTTTTTCTTTTAGTGGCTTCCATATAATGATAAGCTGATATTACTAGTGGTTTTACACACAGGCTATATCTAACACCATAATAAAGGGTTTGAGATGAGAGACTAGAGCTTAAAGTAGGGCGGGAGGATGTACAGATGGGTGGAGATGAGTCCCTGTAGATGCATAAAAAAATGACGTCCATTATCTGAACTTTGGTAATTCGAGGGCAGTACTTCCCAAATGGGTCTTTGAGTTTGCGTTATTTCTGCTCTCTGAGTCAGTGCCAAGGCATAATGGCTTGAGACGTTGTTTTGTTTATTTAGTCAGTAGGAAAATAAGTGATACTTAGGAAGAGCGCCAAGGGCAATAAAACATTTGGGAATCATAGCTCAGAGAAATCACATCCCCAGAGGTCAGATTAACATGAATATTTGTATGAAAACATGAGATTGTCATACTTGGCTTTCACACACTGGTATGTGACCTTTACCATATTCTTGTGGAGTTTGAGGAGGTTTAGTTTATCAGACAAAAAGCAGTGTTGTATCCATTCCAGCAACAGCTGCTAAGTTCAAACGTTGGCTAGTTGTGTGTTTTTACTAAGTTTATGTACACCACTAAATTAAAATGCCTTTTACCACACAAACTAGTGTGGGTAACTTTTTAAATAGAGCTTACTATATATACACACCTACCAAACACTAAATGTATTTTCTGTCGAGGTGAAGAGTTCAGTCTTGACCTCGGAAACAACAGTTGATAGTATATGGGGTTGAGTTACCAAAAGAAAAAAACACTGTCTGATCCAACTTGAAACAGCTTTAAAGTCAGATAGAGTAAGCAAGTTCCACTTGTTGTCAGCACCGAGAAAACAACTTTAATCAACCAATAACAGAGATTTTAACAAATTGTAATTAAACAGCCATGTTAAAAAATATATAATAATAATACAATTCGAAAATGTCTGACTTTTGTGCCTTTTTTTTCATGGCATAATTTCATAGCAGAAAAAAAACAAGTTTAAGAAATAACGTAACTGTAGTCATCATGCACGTTCTGTTACAATCTGTTAATCTAAGTCCAATAATTACTTTTCTCTTTGCGTTGTTTTGGTCTCTACCAACCCCTTAGAAAAGCCTCTGGGTCATTAGCTGCTACATGTTTGACCTTCTAAATACTGTAGCTAACATTACATCCTGCTAGCTAACATAGCTTGTGCACTGTATATGCAGTTTGTTGCTGGACATTTAGTACTTACACATAAAGTGTGTTTATAAAAGCTTTAAACAAAGACCTCTGCTTGCTTTCATTGGAAATGGGCTTGCAGAGTGGGGAGAATGAACCATATATGTGAAATCTGCAGGCCATAGCATCCACACTTCAACTAATGTGGATATCCTTGAACTGTTTGTCTGAACACAAACATCGGGGAATCTCCTATATCGTTAAAAAAAACTCTTCTATGGTAGGAAAGTGTAAATGTGTCACTAAATTGCAGATAGCGAGAAACTGTCCCCATTTACTCTCTTTCTCTCTAACAGGGCGATAGTGTGAAACTCAGTCACACTCACACCCTGCACAAATAGCAGAAGTATAGTCAGATTTATACTTCCTCATACAGACTCTTCATCCTCTTAATGTACAAAATCCACCCAATGTTACAGGAGTTTTTCTTACTAACTGATAATTTGAAGTAATGGTTGGTTGGTTGCGTTTTCAAGAGGACTTTCTAGAATCAAATACTGACTTTCGTAAAAGATAAAACTCACACACACATGACTTATATTTCATTTAAATGTATGTACTTTCACTGATGATGAGATGATGTGTCTCAACACACAGTATATTCGGTTTTACTGACGTTCTCAGACATTGGCAGCCTTCAACTAGATCCTCAAAGAGTACTGAACCCTTGAACTCCTCGTGCACCTCTGCGTGGCATCGCTGTACTTCAGAAAGAAGAATAGAGTCCTAGAGGACTGAACGGAAGGGAAGGGTCATTGTTGTGAATAGAAAAAGAAAAGTTAAGGAGAGGACGCCGGTCTCCAGGGACGGCTGGGTGAAAGGGGCAACATTTGAAGCAGAATGGACCTTTTCTTTCTCGGTTTCCTGGTCTGACCTTTTTTGAGTTACTAGACCTATTTTACTCCGTTCTATTCCATATCAAATTCATAATTCTAATTTGCTGTCACTAACTAGCATGACTGTAATTAAGTACAATATTGTCAAAGCATGTTGTATAAGATTTACAATGTAAGTATAATTCTGATTATAAGGTAAAATATAATACAGCTGCTTATTATAGCTTATCAGGTGCACCAAACTAAAACTGAAGCAGTCTAACACAACGGCCTTGTATTTAATTCTACCTTCATGATTGTTGTAGAGTGGAAGTGAACAGTCAATATTATAGTGTTTAATGTCATATTTGAATTAGACATATCTATTTTTAAGTTCAACCTGATTAGATCTTGTATGATGCAGGGCTGCTGTTAAGTCTACGCCATCATTATCAGTAGTTAATGATTGACCCTGGCGTTTATCTTTGTGGTGGAGAGAATGATGCGGGTTTGAGCAATGATGCCATGTGTTTAATGTTTAGCTGTGTGGCAAACAGACTGAGAGGCAACATGTCAGTGAGCGACTCTGTGCTGATTAAGTTTTGGCTAATAAGTAATGTGGAATCAGAGCTTTGTGTTTAGTCCTGATACCAGGAAACAGATGATAACCACGGTAGAAATACAGAGTTGGAGTTGTGTGTACATGACGTTGTATGTCAAGGTATATGATTGCATCAGTTACAAGTGGACTTTATCCTGCAATACTAAGCTTTTGTGTGTGTTTTATTTTTTGCCCCATTGGAAAAAAAGGTGTCTTGATTAATAAACCAAAACTCTTTTTTCTCTTCAGAGCGATATGAACTAGATATGAATATTAAATAGATTTTCTCATCAATATTTACACGTGGTGGTTATTTTCCAAGCTGATTCCTGTATGTTTAGTTAAATTTGGGCACACAAAATTAATGAATATTTCTAGATATCTGTGTCTACATGATACTTTAGTTTGGGAAATCTAAGCATGTTTGATCCTTCACAAATGATTTGAATCAGGAAATATCCAATCAATCTTTTGGTCATCAATACTATGTGCTCAGAATATATTGAAGTTTGATACCCAGCTCTGAATCCACTGTATTTTAATTCTTTGAGTGTGGAGAGGGTTTGGAAACCTTCATGTTGGGTTCATATTCATCACATACGGTTTCACTGCAAAGGTCGGGTTATAAAAGACTGGTGTTTAAGAACCTGAGGAAAAATCCCCTGTTTAGCAGTACTATCAATGGTTGCTAAATTTACTGATGTCCTGTGACATTGAACAGGTGGTTGGGTTTCTAGGTGATGTGTTGAGGCTGTTTTAAATGCAATGCTGACCTCTGCTGGTGCTAGATCATTTAATTTTGTTTTCTCTGTCCTTAACTCCACAGATCTCTCGAGCAGAATGTAAGTACACATATGCTGTTTCTTTATTTTGTTATCCCATATTTCTCTCTTTCAAGTAAAAATAAAACATTAGTTCTTACAAGAAGATGCATTTTGTATTTAACAGAGGCGTGTTAATTCAAATCATTCCCGTCAATATGTCTGCAGAAATGTAGCTATTTTAAAATATATTTGTACTTACTACTTCTTCTTCTTCTTCTTCTTCTTCTTCTTCTTCTTCTTCTTCTATCTCTTAGGCAGTAAATGTGAAACAGAAACATTAACAACAACAAACACAACAGTCACGTTTGGATCCACAGCGAACTGCAACATCTCCATTGGGAACGATTTCTTTGGTAACGGTTCGATCACTGGTTTGATTCCTGGAGCAAGCTATCCAATCTTCTTGCAATGTTTGAACTGCTGCAAAGAGGCCACCACGAGTAAGTGTGCTTTTTTGTTGTTGCTAAATAACTTATAATCCGGACCTCAACCATTTCTACAAAAATGCCTTTTATAATGCCATATCAGATACAAAGATGATAACACTGTGCTACACTGATGAGTGAAAAACATTCCTTTCCCCACAAACTTTTCTCTCACTCACAGAGCCACAAGCAGTCAGGGACCTCACCGACACTGATATCACGACATCCTCTATATCTCTGAACTGGACTGAACCAGAGGGAAACCACTCTTTCTATCGAGTACGGTGGACTGATGGAGACTTTAATAGTACGACTGAAGCATCTATTACGATCACTGGCCTGAGTCCTGGGGTCAAGTTCACCATAAGTGTCACTGCAGTGGCAGATGATAAGCTTACTGAAGGAGAGAAAGCCACTGTTTCTCGGTACACAAGTAAGTACATGTTTAGTTGTGGCTAACATTGTAAGATGGTTGTTAAAAATCCTAATATCAAACTCCATAAGACAAAGGAGTCGAAAGTATGAGGATTTTACTTTGTTGTGGAATTTCTGTACATTGTAATGGATGAAATACATTTTGCATCAATGTTTGGTGAGGCTGATAAAACAAACCAAAAAACACATTAAATATCATATATTTTATCCATGTTTGGTGAGTTTTGTTAAACACGTCACAATTACACCAAGTGATACAGATTTTACTCATGGAGAATGGTCCCCTCCTCTCCTCCTCTTTGCTTTAGGACCTGGTGAAATTGGGGAACCTACTGTGTCCACAAACACCTCCTCCATATCTCTGAACTGGACCTCACCTCCTGGTGAGGTGTTCAAGTACAGGTTGGAGTGGCATAACGGTGGAGCGCTGATGACCGTTCACACCTACAACACCTTTGCCGTGCTATCAGACCTAATCCCTGGCACTGACTACACAATCTCAGTCATTGCCGTCGCCGGAGACAATCAGACAGAAGGAGACCCTCACACATTCACCTCAGTCACAAGTAAGGAAATGTTGCTTTATTTTGCGTTCAATCCTTTTTTGTGTTCGTAGCTTTTTGGATGTGTAACTGTGCTCTTTTATCATGAATCACATTCAAGTGTAGGTTTTGCACTTGCCAAAGTCCGTAGTGTGTTTAGTTGATTCTAAATTAGTTTCTTTCTCTCCCTCATCTTGTATTCATCCTGCGCTCACAGAGCCTGAAGTAGTCAGGAATACCACTGTCAATACTATCACAACATCCTCTATATCTCTGGAGTGGATTGAACCATACGGAAACAGCTCTTTCTATAGAGTACAGTGGACTGGTGGAAATGTAACTGGCAGTGAAAATGTGACTCAAACAAATATAACCATTACTAAACTGACTGCTGGTGTCCAGTATGAAATAACTGTTACTGCAGTGACAGATGACGGCAGTACTGATGGACAGAGTACCACTGTTACTCTATACACAAGTAAGCGAGCATTTAAATGTGGTTCCTAAAATAAGGTAATGAGAGTCTGCTGAAGACACCTGTTGGAGAAGACTGGCAGCAGTGATCACAAGCAGGATGAAACTCTGAGGTTTCTAAGAGAGAAGTTTAGTTGTAGAAGGACGAGTCCTCTCAACAGAGGAGTCATTGACGGCTGGTTTGTGCGTCACAGTGATGCTGTTGTTGTACTGGACCATGGTGATGACAAGAGAGCTCACCTGTGAAGCAACGGTCTGGATTGCTTTTGGTCCTGTTCACTTTTCACTATCATGTTTGGCCTCTAGCTCTGTAGAGACCAGATTGAGGTCATGGATACAGCAGTTGAAAGATGTTTCTCCACAAGGTGGCTTGCCTCATTTTCAGAGTCAGAGGCTCAGTGATCCAGGGAAGTCTTTACTTCAAACATCTGTTACTCAGTTGTATCAAAAGTCAGATGAGGTGTTTTGGTCACTTGTTGAAGATGATGCTGGGTGTCGGCGTTTTGAAGTGTGACAACACAAAGATGCTCGATGAACTTCCAGCTAATTGGAAGCAGATTGATAATGTTTCTGGGGCAACATGGGTCTAATTGCACTGTTACTATTGTGACTTAAACTCCAAGAAAAGTTTGCACGTGAAAATGATATTTAAAACTCTTTTTGTCCTCATATAACACCTTTTAACTCACAGAGCCTGCTGTAGTCAGACACCTCACTGTCAGTGGAATCACAACTTCCTCTATATCTCTGGAGTGGACTAAACCAGAGGGAGACAGCTCTTTCTATAGAGTACAGAGGACTGATGGAACAACTAACTGGAGTGTCAGTGTCGCTGAAACAAAAGTAAACGTCACCGAGCTGACTGCTGGAGTGCTTTACACGTTTACTGTCATAGCAGTGGCTGGAGATAACAAAACAGAAAGTGAAGTGTCTGAGATTTTTCACCATACAAGTAAGATGATGAATCACACTTTTGCTAATAGCAGTGCTTGTAGTCTATGAGGTGCCTCATCCTTACTTCCTACACTATAAACTGAGGGGGTAACAATTACATCACCAGAAAGAGGCTGATAAAACAAAACAATCACATTTAATATAGTATGTTTTATCCATGTTTGGTGAGTTTTTTTAAACACATCACAATTACACCAAGTGATTCAGATTTTACTCACAGAGAATGGTCCCCTCCTCTCCTCCTCTTTGCTTTAGGACCTGGTGAAATTGGGAAACATAGTGTGTCCACAAACACCTCCTCCATCTCTCTGAACTGGACCTCACCTCCTGGTGAGGTGTTCAAGTACAGGTTGGAGTGGCATAACGGTGGAGCGCTGATGACCGTTCACACCTACAACACCTTTGCCGTGCTATCAGACCTAATCCCTGGCACTGACTACACAATCTCAGTCATTGCCGTCGCCAGAGACAATCAGACAGAAGGAGACCCTCACACATTCACCTCAGTCACAAGTAACGAAATGTTGCTTTATTTTGCATTCAATCCTTTTTGGTGTTCGTAGCTTTTTGGATGTGTAACTGTGCTCTTTTATCATGAATCACATTCAAGTGTAGGTTTTGCACTTGCCAAAGTCCGTAGTGTGTTTAGTTGATTCTAAATTAGTTTCTTTCTCTCCCTCATCTTGTATTCATCCTGCGCTCACAGAGCCTGAAGTAGTCAGGAATACCACTGTCAATACTTTCACAACATCCTCTATATCTCTGGAGTGGATTGAACCATACGGAAACAGCTCTTTCTATAGAGTACAGTGGACTGGTGGAAATGTAACTGGCAGTGAAAATGTGACTCAAACAAATATAACCATTACTAAACTGACTGCTGGTGTCCAGTATGAAATAACTGTTACTGCAGTGACAGATGACGGCAGTACTGATGGACAGAGTACCACTGTTACTCTATACACAAGTAAGCGAGCATTTAAATGTGGTTCCTAAAATAAGGTAATGAGAGTCTGCTGAAGACACCTGTTGGAGAAGACTGGCAGCAGTGATCACAAGCAGGATGAAACTCTGAGGTTTCTAAGAGAGAAGTTTAGTTGTAGAAGGACGAGTCCTCTCAACAGAGGAGTCATTGACGGCTGGTTTGTGCGTCACAGTGATGCTGTTGTTGTACTGGACCATGGTGATGACAAGAGAGCTCACCTGTGAAGCAACGGTCTGGATTGCTTTTGGTCCTGTTCACTTTTCACTGTCAGGTTTGGCCTCTAGCTCTGTAGAGACCAGATTGAGGTCATGGATACAGCAGTTGAAAGATGTTTCTCCACAAGGTGGCTTGCCTCATTTTCAGAGTCAGAGGCTCAGTGATCCAGGGAAGTCTTTACTTCAAACATCTGTTACTCAGTTGTATCAAAAGTCAGATGAGGTGTTTTGGTCACTTGTTGAAGATGATGCTGGGTGTCGGCGTTTTGAAGTGTGACAACACAAAGATGCTCGATGAACTTCCAGCTAATTGGAAGCAGATTGATAATGTTTCTGGGGCAACATGGGTCTAATTGCACTGTTACTATTGTGACTTAAACTCCAAGAAAAGTTTGCACGTGAAAATTATATTTAAAACTCTTTTTGTCCTCATATAACACCTTTTAACTCACAGAGCCTGCTGTAGTCAGACACCTCACTGTCAGTGGAATCACAACTTCCTCTATATCTCTGGAGTGGACTAAACCAGAGGGAGACAGCTCTTTCTATAGAGTACAGAGGACTGATGGAACAACTAACTGGAGTGTCAGTGTCGCTGAAACAAAAGTAAACGTCACCGAGCTGACTGCTGGAGTGCTTTACACGTTTACTGTCATAGCAGTGGCTGGAGATAACAAAACAGAAAGTGAAGTGTCTGAGATTTTTCACCACACAAGTAAGATGATGAATCACACTTTTGCTAATAGCAGTGCTTGTAGTCTATGAGGTGCCTCATCCTTACTTCCTACACTATAAACTGAGGGGGTAACAATTACATCACCAGAAAGAGGCTGATAAAACAAAACAATCACATTTAATATAGTATGTTTTATCCATGTTTGGTGAGTTTTTTTAAACACATCACAATTACACCAAGTGATTCAGATTTTACTCACAGAGAATGGTCCCCTCCTCTCCTCCTCTTTGCTTTAGGACCTGGTGAAATTGGGAAACATAGTGTGTCCACAAACACCTCCTCCATCTCTCTGAACTGGACCTCACCTCCTGGTGAGGTGTTCAAGTACAGGTTGGAGTGGCATAACGGTGGAGCGCTGATGACCGTTCACACCTACAACACCTTTGCCGTGCTATCAGACCTAATCCCTGGCACTGACTACACAATCTCAGTCATTGCCGTCGCCAGAGACAATCAGACAGAAGGAGACCCTCACACATTCACCTCAGTCACAAGTAACGAAATGTTGCTTTATTTTGCATTCAATCCTTTTTGGTGTTCGTAGCTTTTTGGATGTGTAACTGTGCTCTTTTATCATGAATCACATTCAAGTGTAGGTTTTGCACTTGCCAAAGTCCGTAGTGTGTTTAGTTGATTCTAAATTAGTTTCTTTCTCTCCCTCATCTTGTATTCATCCTGCGCTCACAGAGCCTGAAGTAGTCAGGAATACCACTGTCAATACTATCACAACATCCTCTATATCTCTGGAGTGGATTGAACCATACGGAAACAGCTCTTTCTATAGAGTACAGTGGACTGGTGGAAATGTAACTGGCAGTGAAAATGTGACTCAAACAAATATAACCATTACTAAACTGACTGCTGGTGTCCAGTATGAAATAACTGTTACTGCAGTGACAGATGACGGCAGTACTGACGGACAGAGTACCACTGTTACTCTATACACAAGTAAGCGAGCATTTAAATGTGGTTCCTAAAATAAGGTAATGAGAGTCTGCTGAAGACACCTGTTGGAGAAGACTGGCAGCAGTGATCACAAGCAGGATGAAACTCTGAGGTTTCTAATAGAGAAGTTTAGTTGTAGAAGGACGAGTCCTCTCAACAGAGGAGTCATTGACGGCTGGTTTGTGCGTCACAGTGATGCTGTTGTTGTACTGGACCATGGTGATGACAAGAGAGCTCACCTGTGAAGCAACGGTCTGGATTGCTTTTGGTCCTGTTCACTTTTCACTATCATGTTTGGCCTCTAGCTCTGTAGAGACCAGATTGAGGTCATGGATACAGCAGTTGAAAGATGTTTCTCCACAAGGTGGCTTGCCTCATTTTCAGAGTCAGAGGCTCAGTGATCCAGGGAAGTCTTTACTTCAAACATCTGTTACTCAGTTGTATCAAAAGTCAGATGAGGTGTTTTGGTCACTTGTTGAAGATGATGCTGGGTGTCGGCGTTTTGAAGTGTGACAACACAAAGATGCTCGATGAACTTCCAGCTAATTGGAAGCAGATTGATAATGTTTCTGGGGCAACATGGGTCTAATTGCACCGTTACTATTGTGACTTAAACTCCAAGAAAAGTTTGCACGTGAAAATGATATTTAAAACTCTTTTTGTCCTCATATAACACCTTTTAACTCACAGAGCCTGCTGTAGTCAGACACCTCACTGTCAGTGGAATCACAACTTCCTCTATATCTCTGGAGTGGACTAAACCAGAGGGAGACAGCTCTTTCTATAGAGTACAGAGGACTGATGGAACAACTAACTGGAGTGTCAGTGTCGCTGAAACAAAAGTAAACGTCACCGAGCTGACTGCTGGAGTGCTTTACACGTTTACTGTCATAGCAGTGGCTGGAGATAACAAAACAGAAAGTGAAGTGTCTGAGATTTTTCACCATACAAGTAAGATGATGAATCACACTTTTGCTAATAGCAGTGCTTGTAGTCTATGAGGTGCCTCATCCTTACTTCCTACACTATAAACTGAGGGGGTAACAATTACATCACCAGAAAGAGGCTGATAAAACAAAACAATCACATTTAATATAGTATGTTTTATCCATGTTTGGTGAGTTTTTTTAAACACATCACAATTACACCAAGTGATTCAGATTTTACTCTGAGAGAATGGTCCCCTCCTCTCCTCCTCTTTGCTTTAGGACCTGGTGAAATTGGGAAACATAGTGTGTCCACAAACTTACCTCCTCCATCTCTCTGAACTGGACCTCACCTCCTGGTGAGTGTTCAATACAGGTTGGAGTGGCCTTAACCCAGGTGGAGCGCTGACGTTCACACCTACAACACACCTTTGCCGTGCTATCCAGACCCTAATCCCTGGCACTGACTACACAATCTCAGTCATTGCCGTCGCAGGAACAATCAGACAGAAGGAGACCCTCACACATTCACCTCAGTCACAAGTAATGTTGCTATTTTGCATTCAATCCTTTTTGGTGTTCGTAGCTTTTTGGATGTGTAACTGTGCTCTTTATCATGAATCACATTCAAGTGTAGGAGTTTTGCACTTGCCAAAGTCCGTAGTGTGTTTAGTTGATTCTAAATTAGTTTCTTTCTCTCCCTCATCTTGTATTCATCCTGCGCTCACACAGAGCCTGAAGTAGTCCAGGAATACCACTGTCAATACTTTCAACATCCTCTATATCTGGAGTGGATTGAACTATCACGAAACAGCTCTTTCTATAGAGTACAGTGGACTGGTGGAAATGTAACTGGCAGTGAAAATGTGACTCATGCTCAAATATAACATTGCTAAGTGAAGCTGTAGGTGTCCATTGCCCAAATAACATTGTTTTCTGCGTGACAGATGGCGACACAGTACCAGCCGGACAAGTACCATACCATATACCATGTTTAAATGTGGTTCCTAAAATAAGGTAATGAGAGTCTGCTGAAGACACCTGTTGGAGAAGACTGTCAGCAGTGATCACAAGCAGGATGAAACTCTGAGGTTTCTAAGAGAGAAGTTTAGTTGTAGAAGGACGAGTCCTCTCAACAGAGGAGTCATTGACGGCTGGTTTGTGCGTCACAGTGATGCTGTTGTTGTACTGGACCATGGTGATGACAAGAGAGCTCACCTGTGAAGCAACGGTCTGGATTGCTTTTGGTCCTGTTCACTTTTCACTGTCAGGTTTGGCCTCTAGCTCTGTAGAGACCAGATTGAGGTCATGGATACAGCAGTTGAAAGATGTTTCTCCACAAGGTGGCTTGCCTCATTTTCAGAGTCAGAGGCTCAGTGATCCAGGGAAGTCTTTACTTCAAACATCTGTTACTCAGTTGTATCAAAAGTCAGATGAGGTGTTTTGGTCACTTGTTGAAGATGATGCTGGGTGTCGGCGTTTTGAAGTGTGACAACACAAAGATGCTCGATGAACTTCCAGCTAATTGGAAGCAGATTGATAATGTTTCTGGGGCAACATGGGTCTAATTGCACTGTTACTATTGTGACTTAAACTCCAAGAAAAGTTTGCACGTGAAAATTATATTTAAAACTCTTTTTGTCCTCATATAACACCTTTTAACTCACAGAGCCTGCTGTAGTCAGACACCTCACTGTCAGTGGAATCACAACTTCCTCTATATCTCTGGAGTGGACTAAACCAGAGGGAGACAGCTCTTTCTATAGAGTACAGAGGACTGATGGAACAACTAACTGGAGTGTCAGTGTCGCTGAAACAAAAGTAAACGTCACCGAGCTGACTGCTGGAGTGCTTTACACGTTTACTGTCATAGCAGTGGCTGGAGATAACAAAACAGAAAGTGAAGTGTCTGAGATTTTTCACCACACAAGTAAGATGATGAATCACACTTTTGCTAATAGCAGTGCTTGTAGTCTATGAGGTGCCTCATCCTTACTTCCTACACTATAAACTGAGGGGGTAACAATTACATCACCAGAAAGAGGCTGATAAAACAAAACAATCACATTTAATATAGTATGTTTTATCCATGTTTGGTGAGTTTTTTTAAACACATCACAATTACACCAAGTGATTCAGATTTTACTCACAGAGAATGGTCCCCTCCTCTCCTCCTCTTTGCTTTAGGACCTGGTGAAATTGGGAAACATAGTGTGTCCACAAACACCTCCTCCATCTCTCTGAACTGGACCTCACCTCCTGGTGAGGTGTTCAAGTACAGGTTGGAGTGGCATAACGGTGGAGCGCTGATGACCGTTCACACCTACAACACCTTTGCCGTGCTATCAGACCTAATCCCTGGCACTGACTACACAATCTCAGTCATTGCCGTCGCCAGAGACAATAAGACAGAAGGAGACCCTCACACATTCACCTCAGTCACAAGTAACGAAATGTTGCTTTATTTTGCATTCAATCCTTTTTTGTGTTCGTAGCTTTTTGGATGTGTAACTGTGCTCTTTTATCATGAATCACATTCAAGTGTAGGTTTTGCACTTGCCAAAGTCCGTAGTGTGTTTAGTTGATTCTAAATTAGTTTCTTTCTCTCCCTCATCTTGTATTCATCCTGCGCTCACAGAGCCTGAAGTAGTCAGGAATACCACTGTCAATACTATCACAACATCCTCTATATCTCTGGAGTGGATTGAACCATACGGAAACAGCTCTTTCTATAGAGTACAGTGGACTGGTGGAAGTGTAACTGGCAGTGAAAATGTGACTCAAACAAATATAACCATTACTAAACTGACTGCTGGTGTCCAGTATGAAATAACTGTTACTGCAGTGACAGATGACGGCAGTACTGACGGACAGAGTACCACTGTTACTCTATACACAAGTAAGCGAGCATTTAAATGTGGTTCCTAAAATAAGGTAATGAGAGTCTGCTGAAGACACCTGTTGGAGAAGACTGGCAGCAGTGATCACAAGCAGGATGAAACTCTGAGGTTTCTAAGAGAGAAGTTTAGTTGTAGAAGGACGAGTCCTCTCAACAGAGGAGTCATTGACGGCTGGTTTGTGCGTCACAGTGATGCTGTTGTTGTACTGGACCATGGTGATGACAAGAGAGCTCACCTGTGAAGCAACGGTCTGGATTGCTTTTGGTCCTGTTCACTTTTCACTATCATGTTTGGCCTCTAGCTCTGTAGAGACCAGATTGAGGTCATGGATACAGCAGTTGAAAGATGTTTCTCCACAAGGTGGCTTGCCTCATTTTCAGAGTCAGAGGCTCAGTGATCCAGGGAAGTCTTTACTTCAAACATCTGTTACTCAGTTGTATCAAAAGTCAGATGAGGTGTTTTGGTCACTTGTTGAAGATGATGCTGGGTGTCGGCGTTTTGAAGTGTGACAACACAAAGATGCTCGATGAACTTCCAGCTAATTGGAAGCAGATTGATAATGTTTCTGGGGCAACATGGGTCTAATTGCACTGTTACTATTGTGACTTAAACTCCAAGAAAAGTTTGCACGTGAAAATTATATTTAAAACTCTTTTTGTCCTCATATAACACCTTTTAACTCACAGAGCCTGCTGTAGTCAGACACCTCACTGTCAGTGGAATCACAACTTCCTCTATATCTCTGGAGTGGACTAAACCAGAGGGAGACAGCTCTTTCTATAGAGTACAGAGGACTGATGGAACAACTAACTGGAGTGTCAGTGTCGCTGAAACAAAAGTAAACGTCACCGAGCTGACTGCTGGAGTGCTTTACACGTTTACTGTCATAGCAGTGGCTGGAGATAACAAAACAGAAAGTGAAGTGTCTGAGATTTTTCACCATACAAGTAAGATGATGAATCACACTTTTGCTAATAGCAGTGCTTGTAGTCTATGAGGTGCCTCATCCTTACTTCCTACACTATAAACTGAGGGGGTAACAATTACATCACCAGAAAGAGGCTGATAAAACAAAACAATCACATTTAATATAGTATGTTTTATCCATGTTTGGTGAGTTTTTTTAAACACATCACAATTACACCAAGTGATTCAGATTTTACTCACAGAGAATGGTCCCCTCCTCTCCTCCTCTTTGCTTTAGGACCTGGTGAAATTGGGAAACATAGTGTGTCCACAAACACCTCCTCCATCTCTCTGAACTGGACCTCACCTCCTGGTGAGGTGTTCAAGTACAGGTTGGAGTGGCATAACGGTGGAGCGCTGATGACCGTTCACACCTACAACACCTTTGCCGTGCTATCAGACCTAATCCCTGGCACTGACTACACAATCTCAGTCATTGCCGTCGCCAGAGACAATCAGACAGAAGGAGACCCTCACACATTCACCTCAGTCACAGGTAACGAAATGTTGCTTTATTTTGCATTCAATCCTTTTTTGTGTTCGTAGCTTTTTGGATGTGTAACTGTGCTCTTTTATCATGAATCACATTCAAGTGTAGGTTTTGCACTTGCCAAAGTCCGTAGTGTGTTTAGTTGATTCTAAATTAGTTTCTTTCTCTCCCTCATCTTGTATTCATCCTGCGCTCACAGAGCCTGAAGTAGTCAGGAATACCACTGTCAATACTTTCACAACATCCTCTATATCTCTGGAGTGGATTGAACCATACGGAAACAGCTCTTTCTATAGAGTACAGTGGACTGGTGGAAATGTAACTGGCAGTGAAAATGTGACTCAAACAAATATAACCATTACTAAACTGACTGCTGGTGTCCAGTATGAAATAACTGTTACTGCAGTGACAGATGACGGCAGTACTGATGGACAGAGTACCACTGTTACTCTATACACAAGTAAGCGAGCATTTAAATGTGGTTCCTAAAATAAGGTAATGAGAGTCTGCTGAAGACACCTGTTGGAGAAGACTGGCAGCAGTGATCACAAGCAGGATGAAACTCTGAGGTTTCTAAGAGAGAAGTTTAGTTGTAGAAGGACGAGTCCTCTCAACAGAGGAGTCATTGACGGCTGGTTTGTGCGTCACAGTGATGCTGTTGTTGTACTGGACCATGGTGATGACAAGAGAGCTCACCTGTGAAGCAACAGTCTGGATTGCTTTTGGTCCTGTTCACTTTTCACTATCATGTTTGGCCTCTAGCTCTGTAGAGACCAGATTGAGGTCATGGATACAGCAGTTGAAAGATGTTTCTCCACAAGGTGGCTTGCCTCATTTTGAACTTCCAGCTAATTGGAAGCAGATTGATAATGTTTCTGGGGCAACATGGGTCTAATTGCACTGTTACTATTGTGACTTAAACTCCAAGAAAAGTTTGCACGTGAAAATTATATTTAAAACTCTTTTTGTCCTCATATAACACCTTTTATCAAGAGGTTTCCTATTTATACATTCCCATTTTTAAATGTAATGTAAGAAAATACTGGAAAGCAGTGAACAACACATTGTATATTATGTATTCCCCTCATCTTGTGTTTTCCTTGCATTCACAGAACCGTCTGTGGTCAGGAATCTCTCCATCAGTGATGTCACAACATCGTCCGTGTTTCTGAACTGGATTGAACCTGATGGCAATGCTACCTCTTACTTAGTTCAGTGGACTGCAGGAAGAGACACCTTTGATAACATCATCACTGAAACCTCCTTTACCATCAACGATCTGGAACCTGGAGTCCAGTACAACATTACAGTGACTGCTGTAGCTGTACATTCCTCAAACAAAGGAGAAGGAATCTTAAAAAGTTCTTTCACAAGTAGGTCAACTTTTAGGAAATCTCTTTTTCATGATGATCTACAAAATTGTGTATTTGAGATTCATCAAGCACTTGGTACCATACACACCATAATGTAGTTGTAAACAGAAATAAGGACACTTTTACGTGTTTATTAATACACTGTTAACTGAACAGTATTTGTCAACAATTAAAACTTATTCTGTGATGACTATAGATGAATATATTATTACAACTCGTTTTTACTATTTTGTCATTACCATGTGTTATACACCAGCTTTCACTTGTGTGCCACAGAAGGAGTTATAGTTGTTGACATACACATTAATAAACAATTACATCAGCTTCCAACTTCATTATGAAAAGTTATATGTTTATATATTGTTTACTGTACCTATAAATGCTAAATAAGTGTTGCTGGGGCATTTAGCCCATAACTGCATTGGATTTGTCAGAAATGCTGTTTATAAAAGGCAGCTAAAACAAGAAGTTGTTAATCAATTTTGATGCATGCGGAGCTGCAACAATTAGTTGGTTAATTGATTAATTACTTGATCAACAGAAACTTAGTTTGAAATTTATTTTGATAATCTATTAATTGTTTAAGTGATCTGCAAACGTTTTTAGTAATTTATGTTTTTAAAAAGTCATAATGTCAACGTTATTTGCATATGTTTATGCCATTTTAAACACTATGTTGTTTGAAATGTAGTAGTAAATGGATCATGGCATTGGATTACTAATGTATGTTGATGTTGCAAAATTTAAAGCAGATATATGTATTTTATTTCTATAAGCCATTTGAAAATATGACACAGCATGAATGGATAATTTTTTTTTTACAAAGCAAAGACAAGGAACCAAACCCACTTTTGACTTCTTTATTGTACAGGGCCTGAAAAGCCAAAGGACATTATGGTTACAGCACAAGGAACCAATTACCTGAACATCAGCTGGAATTTGCCTGATGGGAGAGTTGATCGCTACGTGGTGACCATCTCAAATGAAAGACAGATTGATTTGTATAGCAACACAACAGCAGTCACCACAGCCCTCTTTACTGATTTAAATCCTGGGAGAGTATTTTTCATCACTGTGACCGCTGAAGCTGGGAGCTTCAAAAATAGGTCTTATCAGTGTTCATTTGCCACTAGTAAGTTTAATACCCTATACCTACTGTTATTGATTAATGATTTTGTTTTCATATCCGATGGAGCTCGATGTCTACTAATATTTGTTTTGTTTAAATGGTTTAAACCATTAAAACCAATCAGACATGAAAAACAACAGAAATACAAGTAATAAGTGCGTGTCCACCTGTTATTCCTTTTAGAGCCCACACCTCCTGGTTTCATCATCATCAGTCAGAGAATATACTCGCTAAATCTGAAGTGGGCGACTCCTGTTTTGATGGAGGGAGCTCCAAACATCAGCTACAATATCACCTACCAGCCAGAGGGTGGCGAAGTACAAAGTAGAAGCACCTCGTTCAATACCACAGAGCTGTCCTCTCTTTTGTCTGGAACTCACTACAATATAACTGTAGAAACAGTTGGACCCTATGATTTGAGGAGCACGGCCATCCATAATTCTGCTTTCACCCGTAAGTACAACGGGGAGAAACTAAAGGACGTACCAGTGTCAGGAGTGATACAATTCATGTTGCAGTTTTTTAAATATTTGTATAACAACCCTTTGTGTTATCTTGCCAGCATCTGAGAATAGTAGAGTATGATTATATATTATAAATATGTCAAAAGTGACATAAATCCATTCTCATAATGTTTTAATTAGCATTACCCCTGTTGGTCTTTTTTCTAGTGCCTAACCCTGTGCTGAACCTCACTGCCAGCCCCAAGTCCACCACCTCAATAAAAGTGAAATGGTCAGCCCCGCTGACGGCCAAGTTGTATTACAAATACTTGGTTCAAACCTATAGTGCAGGAGCACTGTTTAACACAACCGTCAGCAATAGCAGCACTGAGGTAACCAACCTGGAGCCAGGAACTAGATACAATATCAATGTCACGACGATAGCAGAAAAGGGAAGTGAATCCTCGGTGGAACAGACATTCAGTTACACAAGTAAGGCCTTACATTTAAACATGAATTAATAGAAGAAGCATAAATGGACTCTGTACTATACATACCCTTTTTCTATTGTGGTCTTTGGTCTTACATAACTCTTGTATTTGCTACAGTGCCCAATTCAGTGGCCCTCCTCACAGCGGGCAACGTGACCACAACGTCCATCCAGCTGACGTGGTTCAGACAAAGTGATCATAAGCCTTCCTACTCCTTCCTGGTGATAGCTCTGCAGGACGCCATGGTGGTTCAGAATATATCAACTGAGACTGAAAATTACACCTTCTTCCATCTGACCCCTGGAAAAAGTTACACTTTTGATGTATTTATCATCGTAGAAGGGGTCAAGTCCGCAGTGGAAAGCACCCAAAGTTACACAAGTACGTCTTCAAAGTTTTTGAAATGTGTTTTCTATATATATATATATATATATATATATGTTTATAAACACTCACTGGCTAGAGAGATGAACTTGCTTTATCAAAATTGCAATCAGTCAAAAAGAATACCAAAATGCAGTCATGTATTGACTGAGTCAATGTCCCATTGACCAATGCTGCCATGCTGATTTCCATATATTAGTTGAATGTGCAATAATTGGTCTAAAGTTAGTCAAGTAAAAGTGTTTTCAAAGACCAGATAACAGAATATCTTTATTGTTGTGTGGTGGTACTACTCTTTTCTCCAAGTTTAGCCAGGGTACAGCCGCCTTTTTCAAACAGCGCTTCGTGTGTAGAATCACCAGAGTGCCCATTTACCTTACTTTACAGTTTACATACTTACTTTGCAGTTGTGCCACAGATAATAAAAGTGGAAAAAATACAGGTGTGAAAATATATATCAGGATTTCTCTGTGCCGTCACATTAACAACGGGAAGTAATTCTTTCAAATGTAATTTTGTTCAGTATACACTCAAATTTGTATTTGTATTATTATACATTTAACTGTGTTACAATTATTCTGTTAACTCTGTGTTTTTCTTCAAGTTAATTGAATGTGTTCAGCCAGACCTAAACTAAAGATTTTCTAAATGTACATTACATCAAATTAAAATCTGCTTTTACAGTGCCTGAAGCAGTTTCTGGCATCATGGCCATAGGAAGCACAACGACCTTGTCAGTTAGCTGGACATCAGCAGTTGGACAGGTGGTCTCCTACACTGTACTGCTGTACAGAGACAATCTCTTGGTAAACAGCACGGACCTGAGCAATGTGACTTTGAACAAACAGTTTGAGGGCCTGACACCAGGAGTGCTTTACTGTGTGGCAGTGGTCACCAAAAGTGGACCTTTTGAAAGCAGAGGCCCACGTTTTTGCAACGCAACTTGTGAGTTACATTGATAACATGACTTATAAACCTGCATATTACACATACAATATGTTGTATATGCGCTGTATGTATTTTCACCAATATTTATTTTAGAAATGCCTGTAGCGTTGTAATCGAGCAGTAATGAAACAGCATTCCTTCTCCTGTTCAGTTCCCAACCCTCCTGGCCCCATCATGGTGGAGTCTCAGACTGTGAAGTCCATCAACTTCACGTGGTCCTCTCCAGAGGACATGGACCATAATCAGTACAACTTCAGTGTGTCCAGCTTTAACGGTTCCTTTGTGACCAGAAACAACTGGTTCCTGCTGAATAACCTCCAGTCTGGAAGCCTCAACAGTATCTCTGTTGTTACTGTAGGCGTTTGGAACTATGAGAGCATTGCAGTGACTACAAAAAACTATACCAGTGAGTGTGGTTAACAAGCACTTGATCACACCAGGGTTATTACTTTTATTATTTTTATTTTACTCAAGTTTGCCTTTATTTTATTTATTCATCTTTTTACAAATGTAATGTTTGAGTTTTGTTGTTATGCTTTGGTTTTGGTGATTATATTTAAAATTAGACTATTATTTTTGTGATATGGTGATTGGACAGTTTCCAAAGAGATGTAAAAAGGAGTACTGTATATTAACAGTTTCTAACTGAAAAAGCTGAATCAAAAAAGTTAACACAATGCTTGATTTTAATTTTACTTTTGATTATGACCTCCTGTCATCTTATTTTTATTTACGACAGTAACCTTTCTACGCAAACAATCTGACAGATTCTGACATTAATAGTGATTATTTAACTGCTTTATGAGCCAGGTGGGTTTTATCATATCAAGAACATTCAGAAGCAACCAGTGACACATTGAGCACATAATAAAACATTATTGACCCAAATATGATACGTGAAACACATGCCTGTTCTGCATATTCAGTGTTTTCCTCTTTCTAATTTTACAGGACCATATCCTGTCACAATGCTGAGACAGACAGAAATCACCACAAATGCAGTGACCTTGGAGTGGGAACACCCTGAGAGCACATCTAACTACTCATATCTTGTGAAGACAACAGATGGCTCATTTTCTGAACTAGTCTTCAACAAAGACAAAAAAATAATCACTGGACTTCTCTCTGGGAGCAACTACAGCTTCACTGTCATCACACAGACAGAAGATGGCACTCAGTCAGCTCCTGTGACAGTGTCCTACTTTACACGTATGTAGATATCCTAAGCAAGATACTGTCTCTACAACTGAAAAATGACCTAAAATAAGCCCAAACTAAATGAGCACCCACAGTAAATAACAACTAGACATAACACATTTAGTTTGTAATATTACTTTAGGTTTTAGCTCTATCTGTTGTACTGAGGAGTGCTGCATATTTGAAAGATGATGGATGTTGATCCAAACACGTTCTGCTCTGTTCGTAGGTCCACGCAGTATTGGACAGTTGGAAAGTGAAACCTTAAACACAACTGCTGTATGTCTGGTTTGGACGAAACCACCGGAGTACAAGCCTGAATACACCTATCGGGTTAAGACTACAGGCTGTGGCTCCCAAAACAAAACCCTTGCAGGAGAAGTCGCAGAGATTTCCAAGCTCACCCCTGGGACCAACTGCACCTTCTGTGTTTTTGTCAGGGCAGCGGATGGCATCGAGGGGACAGCGAGCTGTACCTCTCAGTACACTAGTAAGACTATTACCTGTCATTTCTGTTTCTATATTTAAAATTGCCATGGTGGTTGATCAGCTTTAATCCTTCCTCCTCTGCACATGAACAGAGCCTGAGGCAGTGCAACCAAATATCTCCAGCCTGGGCTCCAATAGTTCAATCCTGGTGTCATGGAACAAACCTCCTGGGAAAGTGGAGCTTTATAAGGTTTATCTTAACAACACGTCCATGGCTTTAGAGGAGGTCATACTGAACTCTACAAGTACCAACTTTCTGTTTCACAACCTGTCCGCTGGGAGGCTCTACACTTCCGTGGTAATAACATGTAGTGGACCCTTCAATGCGTCATCTGGCTTTATTACTAATGCAACTTGTAAGTATGATACATTTGATATACTTCCAGTTGTTTCCTGTACATTCATTTACATATAATGTGTCAAACAACAACTAGTTGCATATACTTTACAACATTTTTTTAAGTTTTCCATAGCATACTGTAAAGTTTGTTTGGGGTTATTTTTGGATTGCCTATTCTCCAGTCATCCATTGTTTTTTTATTAAATTTACTTGACTTTGAAGCTTGTGTGACATTTAGAATCCACAACAGTGAGATACTGTCTGTTTTTATTTATTCAATTCACTGTGTCGTCACGTGGACTTTGATGGTGCTTTTAAGGACATGCACAATGACATGATAACCGTTGCTTCTCTCGCATCGCACAAGTTACACAGGACAATAATACAAGAAAAAAAGGAAAAAGAAATATATTTGTTCAGCTGTTATTGGCAAAATAAATCCTATATTTATGAGTCAATATATTGTAATAATGTGACTGTTTCACAAATGAATAAGGTTGATCCTCAGCGACCATCAGCCAACTGTTTTTCAGAGCTTCAATCATTAGACGTAGATGAAAACAAAGCTTCTCCCAAAAGTTAACGGAATATTTACTGTGATGGTTCCCTAATCTCAAGCTTATTATACATTTCTGCAGGGTGGTATTTATACGGTAGTTAAGTGGAAGTGAGGAAAACTGAACTGTTATGGTATGCTTTGGAAAATGACTTGCAGTACTGGAAAATCTTTTGTAAACGTAACAGAAAACACGCAACGTTTTCAGTACGGCCCTTTATTTTGGTTACTCTGGTGTTGAAGTTCAATTCCACCCTTCCAGACCCGAACCCTCCCGGGCCGATTGACAGCGTGAAGAAGGGAACCAGCTCCATCAACATCACATGGAAGGAAGCACCTCTGATGACGGGTGCAACGTTCCGCTACCAGTTGACCATACTATCACAAATACAAAGTTACACCACCACCACCACCAATCATTTTTTTACCGCCCTGCTTTCTGGGACTTCCTACAACATCTCTGTAGCAACAGTGGGTGAGATGGGTTTTAAGAGTGAGAAGGTTCAGAGCATCATGGTCACTACAAGTAAGGAATCTATTTATGTAAGCAACATGCAAGCACGGTCATGTTTCACCTCTACTGTCTAGTAACATTTACATCTCTTAAATTTCTTTTAAACAATCAGGACCATTCCCTGTGAAGGATCCTATTGCTTATACAGAAGAGAAGAGCATCAATGTCACGTGGGCTGTACCTGATGAATACAAGGAAAGCTATCGTTACAATCTGACCTGGAAAAGCACAGTGCCCATTAGTGATAGAATAATAAAAGAAAATACGTATTATATTGATAACCTGGATCCTGGCAAACAATATAACATAAGTGTCACCACTGAGACCTCTGATGGAACCAAAGGCAATGCAACATGGATTCCCACCTGCACAAGTATGATCAAAACAGCTTGATTTTTTGGTATAGACTTGTTGCAATCAGATATTTTCAAATAATATTGTCCTGTAACTTAGCACGCATGATAATTGGGGAACAATGCTGTTGTTTTCTGTTGGGATTTTCCTGAAAATCATTTCTGTTTGATGCTGCAGATGCAAGCCCGGTGAAAAACTTGAAATGTAAAGGTCCAAACACAACAAACGCTCAAGTCATCCTGACCTGGAACAAACCCAATGGCGAATACATTGCCTTCCAGGTCACTGTAAATGATAAGGAGGAGGAGATCAATTTGGCAAGCACATTTAATCATACTGTGTCCAACCTTGTTCACAACACTGATTACAGTCTGACTGTGAAGACTCTGAGTTGTGGACTACCCAGCACCCTTGTGCGTATTTCCTGCCGGACAGGCATCACAAGTAGGACATTATGTTTCATGATCATTAGATCTACAAAACTTTTCCATGTAAATAATATGTATTTGAGTAAAAACTTTCCTCCCCCCCCCCCCACACATAAAGATCCACCCATTCCAGATAACTATGAGTCCCTTGTGATGGTGAGCAACAGAGAATACAACAAGTTCACCCTTCAGATCGAACCCGAAATGCTGAACAGCATCAATGGGCCAATCACACATATCGGGGTGCTTGTGACAGATGCTCTCCCTGGTTGGTTTCTTTTTCTATTTTTAATGTCGGAGTGTTGTAATTATATCGTAAACCATTAGTGCTGAAGTGACGATATGCTGTTCATTTGATTCATATGAAAAAAGAGATCAGACTCATAACAAGAACCTTTCTGTCAAAAACCAATTCCAGTAATGCCTGTCCTTCCAGGTAACACTTCTGATTCAAAAAAGTATGTGGAGAAAACTCATAAACAGTGGCAGGAAAAGGATACTCCAGTATACATGGCAACAGTTGAAGATAAACTCCAATCACACAGTAGAGTGAGCCATCTGACCATAGAAATAGGAGACGAATCCAAATGGAAGGGCTACACTAATGGTGCTTTGGAGGCCAATGGAAAATACCAGTAAGAACACAAGCAATACTGTAAATTAATTGGTGTGCAGAAGCAAATAACATGATTTAGTAACTTCTCGATGATAGAACTTTAAGATTTTCAGAGATTAGGAACAAATATAAAAAACGCAAGTCTGAGTGTAATATATGTGAAAGTCTCTTAACTGATGTGTTCAATCCTGCAGATATGCTATTGTGTTGTTCACCAGTCTTGTTCTGGATCCGCAAAACACCTTAGTGAATGATCAAAAGTCACTGATAAGTGTAACACAGTTCTATCCTGTTGTTATACTCACACAGAACCCAGGTACCACATTCAGACCCAAAGGTTTAGCTATTTAATGCTCCCATAATGAGAGGAAACTTTAACTGGCTTCTGTCTTTGTCTTTCTGTCGTCATCTTTGTCAACATTTTAGCTATCATTGGCATTGCTATCGGAGTAACATTGGGAATTTTTTGCATTCTCATCATCATCCTCATTGGCTTCATTATCTACTGGAAAAGGTTTGTCATCGTCATCAATGATAGAAAATTACTACTTTGCCATAGTGTCACGACTCAAATCTAAACTCTTTATTCATGTACTTTAGGGTATCCAACAAAGAATCGCCAGACATCCAGATTCATTCCATGAGGTTAGGTTTACATTTTTACCATGTTATTATAAGTTTAAAGTAAATGGACGACAATTGTTTCTATAACAGTTGGTCAACATTGTTTTTTCCTCCTTCTTTCTCCAGAGCCAAAGTGTAAGTATAATCACAAAGTATGATCAGATCTATAAAGTCTGACACATTTTGATACAAAACAAAACTCATGACTCTGTTCTGACCTCTGGTGTCCATTTGAGCAGAAGTGTGGCTGTGAGGGTGGAGGACTTCGAGGCTTACTACAAGAAGCAGAAAGCAGACTCAAACTGTGGCTTTGCTGAAGAGTTTGAGGTAAAACATCAGCTTAATATTCAAAAACTCCTGTTATATAATTTGGCCTTTTTATAGCAGGCAGTAGTTGCTTAAAAAAATATTTAATCGTCATAGGAACTAAATCAAAACAATGTCCAATATATTAAAATATTGATTTAATCATCTAATGCGACAACGTTTTTGGTACTTTACACGAACCAGATTGTGGGCATAAAGTGAGTTGTCCAATCATCTATCACACTTTTTTCCTTTCTTTTAAAAAGGACCTGAAGCTTGTTGGTACAGCTCAGTTGAAAACAAACGCTCAGACATTGGAGAACAAACCCAAGAACCGCTACAACAACGTGCTTCCATGTGAGTAACCGTGACCAATCCACCTGCTGCTTTCCACTATAACTCTCCACACGCTTTAAACTACATCATCACATATCACACTGTATCTACCATCATTATCCCATTTTTAACTGCATCCCATTTTATCCAAATGTTCACACATCAGTGCGGCCATACCTTCTGGCACATATTCATTTTTTCATTTCATTTACTCTCTTTTCTCGCCTCCAAGATGACTCCTCTAGGGTGAAACTCTCTATTATCCATGGGAGTCCATATGATGACTACATCAATGCTAACTACATGCCGGTGCGTACTGACACTCTTTAAAACAGCCCTCTGCCTCAGTCATTGCTTCAGTATCAATAAACTCCCTTCTGAACGACATAACTGCTCATTCTTTTCCTTAACGCCTTAATGCCATTTGAACTACTCCGCCTCCTTCCAAAGGGATTTTTGAAACACTTGAGAACCTCCTAGAAAACTGAAACAGGATGGATGTTTGTGTTCTGTGTCTGAGTTGACGTTTTATTTGACAGGGTTACAACTCCAGGAAGGAGTATATCGCTGCTCAGGGTCCTTTGCCCACCTCAGTCAACGAGTTCTGGAGGATGATCTGGGAGAAGAACGTACTGACGCTGGTCATGCTGACACGCTGTAATGAACAGGGACGAGTGAGTAGCAGCAGCGCGCATGTTTGCATACGCTTGACGCACATGTCTTCCTTAGTGTTAGTCATCATGTTGTTGTGAATGTCTCATCCTTAATTTAATCACTAACACCTTCCATGAATGCATCCTTCATGTTAAAACCATTGTGCACCATCATCAACATCTGCTTGTCTACCTCTTTGAGTGAAGACGTTGCGTATTGTTATTGCATTACAATTACATTATAATTGCTTTATTAATGTAAAACAGTAACATTCGATTAGACTCTTTTCTGATACCCATTTGACATCTGTGACTCCAGTCTCAGTCTGCACACCAGCTTTGCAGAGGTCCTCGTTGGGGGCCTGCTTCGGGTCACTGTCGAATGTAGATACATGTAAAAAGTTAAACCAGGTTAATAAGAAAGAAAATTATATCGAAGCTATGATACATTTCCACATCTCACTCTGTGTATTCTTAAACATTTTGTATGGCTTGAAAAAAGAAATAGCCGCGTCAATGCATTAAAGGTGTCTTTTCAAATACAACCTAAAACAAGCTGCACAGCTGATTGACAAAAATACCAAAGTAATACTTGTGTTTTCAAATGTAATGTAGATTTCTATATTCTGAATATGAATTCTGAGTACTTTGAGTCTGTTACAACGAAACATTTGTCTTTCTTTCACAGGTGAAATGCGAGCAATACTGGGAGCATGGCACCAAGCACTTTGAAAACATTACTGTGACAACAACCTCTGAAATACAACTTGAAGACTGGACCATCAGGGACTTTGACATTAAAAATGTAAGTGGCGAGATGCTATATATGCCAAAGAGAAAATCTTTTTAGGAGGGTAAATATCAACACTGCGTGCCAAGTAGACAAGATCTCCTATCAGTGCTTATTTAACACATTTAGTCTGGAATACGTGTCCTCCAGCCAAAACAACTCTATGAGTTAACTAACGACACCCTCCTGAACCTGTGTTAATATTATAATGAGTCTGATGAAAAGGAACATTGTATTAAAAGGTGAATCCTTGCAACCAATAAATAGCAATGTAAAAAAAGCAGTCTTACTTGTCAATAACAAAGAAAATGTCTTTCTTTGAATGACAGCCTGTGTCTGTAATTTAATGAAATCATATACATTTTCAAGAGTCCGTACGCGTTGATTTCTCAGTCGCAACTATTTTGAGTTTGTGTGCATGTTTGTCCTTCAGGTAAAAACAGCAGAGACCCGTTCAGTGCGTCACTTCCACTTCACAGCCTGGCCAGATCACGGAGTACCACAAACCACAGAGCTCCTCATCAGCTTCAGACACTTGGTCAGAGAGCACATGGACCAATACTCCAGACACTCTCCTACTTTGGTTCACTGCAGGTCCGACACACACACACGCGCGCGCACGCACACACACACTTTTGCCTTCAATTTTACCGAACAGAAATGACAATAAGATTCATCTGCTATTCTGTCTTTCTCTTTCATCCCGTCCTTGTGCGTGCGTCGACGTTGTCTACACTCAGTGCTGGTGTTGGACGCACAGGAACCTTCATTGCCATCGACCGTTTGATCTTCCAGATTGAAAGGGAAAATGTTGTGGACTTGTACGGCATCGTCCACGATCTGCGCATGCACCGGCCCCTCATGGTGCAGACAGAGGTGGGACACAGTCACATCGTTTTTTTGTTACAATTGTCACACTGCACGTGTTCTTTGACATAGTTCATGAAGCATTCTGCACCTCAGTGACCTTTTATATTTGTATCCCTGCAGGACCAGTATGTGTTCTTAAACCAGTGTGCCATGGACATCATCAGATCAAGAACTGGAACCAATGTGGATCTAATCTACCAAAACAGTGCTGCACTCTCTATTTACGAGAACATAGATCCCAAAACAGGTTTCCACAAAGGCGGGTACCACAATGCATAGCCCCGAGACAACACTCGGGTCTTCTACTTCTCTCTTTACTCTTAACAAGAAAATGAGCAGACATTTGCAAAAGGAACGCTTTTAGCTAATTGCGCTATATTTATTTTTTATACCTGTCACGCTTTTGGTAAGAATCTTGTAGCTTTCTGGATTCAAACCCATATTTTGTGGTATTTATTAGTTGAAAATGTTAAATGTGATCAAATGTTGACAATGGAGGGAGCTGTATATGGCGATACAACAGGGGACATAATCACTGACCAATAATATTTGGATTATATGTCAACTTCGGTCACATATAAGATCTCTCTCTCTCTCTCTCTTTTTGTATTGCTTAGTTTTTATTTCAGCTTGTGCACTACTGTATATGACTTACTGCTGATACATTTTCTGCTCAGGTAATATGTTGGATACTGTATAAATATTATTACAGACACTTTTGATGAAGAAACATTTGTAATTTTGAACCTTTTGAATGGCCTTGGACAAAGAAATTGCTGGAATGAATACTATGAATACTATATCAAAACCTGTATGCTTTAGTGCCAGTAGGTGGCACTCCAATATTTTTGTCTTGAACTGAAAAAGACAAACAGGGACTGTTTTGTAATGGCCTTGTTACAGAAACCTTAAGTTTACCCGATATATCATATTTTATTGAAGTTTGTCAGATCGTCCAATTAATTATTTTTGAACCTCTAAAGTGAATTTGAAATGTGCAATGTCTTTTAATGAAGGACTTTTATTTGTTTGTTGAAGAGACTTTTGTAGGTGTATGCACTGTAGTGAATAATGCACTGGATGCATTTGTCTTTCTATACACTGTCCACTTTTTTAACTATGCAGACATTTTCGTATTGTTGATTACATTTTGGCCAGTGCTTTGTGAAACTGTTTTGCTAACACTTTGCTATTCACCCCCAACATTCGATTGTTTCAATTTTACTTTGATTATTTTTTTTCTTTTGATTAAAGAGATGGATCGCAAAAAAAACAAAAAGCTCAGGAACTTAAAACAATGACAGCTGAACATTTTGCTGGGGAGGTATGTTGTTCGAAAATCCATACTGTACAAGTGTGTACTTTGAAGAAGGTCACACGGCCCGTTGTTTATGTTTTGTTGATGTCCTTCTCTACATTGTACATTCCTCAAAGAAACAACCATGTTATGTCATTTCCTGCCACGTATCTGGACTATCTGTGGCATTGAAATCACCACAGAAGCTTTATAATTCAGCTTCTGAAGGGCATAATTTTCCATGAGGCAGGTACTCTTTTTTTTTTTTTTTAAGATATTTGATGTGTGGTTAGCCTGTAGATATTTTCGAATCCACATCCATTGAAAGCACTTAATGAAAACAAGCAAATAGTCACAAAGTTGTATGATTTTTTTGAAATGCTTTATGAGATGCTTGCTGGTACAATGCAAATAAATGTAAAAAGAGCCAGGATTTAATAATTGCCTAGCCTTCAATCTGTGAAACTAAGTGGGAATAAAGATGTTGCTACATTTTAACCCAACATTTGTGTATGGCTATAGTGTGTTGTTTGAATCGGTGTTTGAGCGAGTGCGGCCCAAGCCTCTCATTTACTAGAACCCAACTAGCTTTTTACTCTCACCTAATGCAATCTTCTTTTTTTATAGTTATTCACTTTTGAAATGTGTGTTCATGTTGTAAGAAATCAATGTGGATTTTCTTTTTTTTTTAAATTTATTTTCTTGCTTTTATTTTGTAGTATCTCAGGAAAATTCTTAGCATCTTCAGTTAATCTTACAGGTTTAAAGTTATGTGTTCTTCCATGGATTTCTGGTGTTGGTATTGAGTTTGTTCATTGATATAAATATTATTATATTATAAATATTAATTTCAAGCATCACGTTGGAACTCGAGCCAACAAACACAGTTGGTTTCTTATAAAGATTAACGTTATGTTTCTCTCCATCCTCATGTAAATGTATGGTTACAGACCTGTCTCAGCTAGATATGGTGATACCAGTTACAGATTTGCTTCCCCATTACTTTGGCCTTACTCTACTCACTTTATCATGCTGCTTTAAGATATACTAAACTCAGGTTAGAGGACTCATCACTGCACATTGTAAATTTGGGCGGTTGGTCTTCACTTGCGTATGATTAAGAATTGGTATATTATAACATATAAGGCCATTCTATGTACATGGTTACTCAGATCGCCATTGGAAAACCTTTTTTATCTGGTAAAATAAATTAAATTAAAAACAAATGTATTGATGATTCAGAAGACTATTCTGAATATCAGTCAAGGTTTATTTTATAAGGAATAAGTCAGATCAATAACATTTTATAAACTAAACTAATTGCAAAAAAATCTAATTCAGGTGTAATTTTAATAGTCAACACTGACTGAAATTTGCAAGATCCGAGATTGAGAGCATTTCGAATGCCTCTCAACAGCTCATGGTGCTAACAGCGCTAACAGTGCTAACAGTGCAAACAACGGCAAACGTGCTGACAGGCCCAACAGTGTTTACCTCTGGGGGAACTGGAGGGTGGGTGCTGCGCTTCTGCAACAACACGGTCGGTCGGGACCAGTTCAGAGAAGTGTGTGTATGTAAACATATTTCCTGAAGACAACTACATTTCTTTGTACACATGTAATGACTTTGGTGAGTAGAGCTTAGTTTGAATTTTATCTGAGGAACTCCAGATTTCCCTCTTCCAGTTGGAATTACGTGGCCCATCCTGGCATGTCACCAAACAGCGGGTCATTCCAGTTCTAAGGTAGTTTGATAGTTCAGTGTGAGAAATATAAAACACATTAACTAAGTATTCTGTGTCTCTGTGTATAGCTGCATGCGGTTTTCCTGTAATTACATATTCATAACTAATTACATGATCACAAATATGTGTCAGGTTTTCTGCAACTAATTACCCATAATTGTAATCAGCTGGTGCCATTACATTTTACAGCCATTCTATACTGTAACTAACGTTACATGTGGAAGAGTTATGTATGCATGTATGTATATGTTTATTTTTATTTTTTTCAACCCTTGATAAAATCAATTCATAATGGGGCTTTTAAATGTTGTCCAATCTGAATCTCAGAATATTGTATTCTCTGTGTTGAGTACCATTTTACAAGATACTATCATTAAAAACAAACCCTTGCACAATCTGGGTGACAGCTACACAAGACACCGCACGGCCGATACCTTCATTATGAAAATAGTTTCTGAATTATTTTTGTCAAATGGAAAGATGGAAAGATCAAAAGAAGCAAACAACAGAATATGCTGAATGTTGCAGAGGAGGACGAAGCTGGCACACCTCTGCATTATTCAGAGAAACTTTGAGGTTGTAAGGGTGCTAAGTGCACCCTCAAAGGATGAATAAGTAATGCATTTCTGCTTTTTACGACATAAGGTAAAAGCCTTATACACAGAGACTTCAAAATGTTCTAATTTTACAGCTCACATCAGGCCTACACTCGGGGGGATATGGTGCAGTATGTTTTTTAGGGCAATTCTTTCTACACAGAGGGCACTCCTGGTGGTAATATAAGATTGTGTCAGTGTGTCAGCTCAATAAGCCTGATATTTCTAACATTTTCCTCACTCATCATCCTTATTTCATATCTGTCAGATCCACAAATTGGATCTAAGAATAGACGTGGCATTTGAATGCCTCTTTCTAGTTTGCTATGTTGTGTGTTGCATTAAAAGGTATACGGAGAGCTGGAGCTGCCATGTCAGAATACCAACCTGCAAATAGAAAATCAAAATAGGACAAAAAATAACTGGGTGATCCAAATGTAATGATGTGCTCAAATGCGTATGAGCCAGTAAATCCCCCATAATGGATTACACCAGGATATTTCCACTTCCGATTGAGATGATAATATTTCTTTATTTTTTGCTGTCCCTTAAAACATAAAAGAACAGCCACAAATGAGGATTCGTACCCGATTAAGTAGAACACACAACCACATAGCTATGCAGGTTTCTTGCATTGACCTTCTTAAAGAAGTGTGAGGTTTACACTGTAGCAGCATGAAGACTTTCAGACTTGACACTGTACCTTGCAATGCTTGGCCATTTCTCTGTGAACAGTAGTGCTTACATAAGTATTGTGATAATGAAAAGGGTATGATGACTTTTTTTTCTTTTGGGCAGTGGTGGGAAGTAATAAAGTGCAACTACTCAAGCTCTGTACTAATATACAACTTTAAGCATATCAACTTTCACTTCACTATTTTTAAGATGTTGTCTTCTTATTCCAAAACATGTATCAGGTATAGTTAGTATTTCTTTACACATTTTTCATATGATCACGATATAAAAAAGTATGCATTGTTATAGATTAAACTAAGCAACAGTGTATAAATTACCAAAAAAAATGTATATTACAATAGCTAAATCTGCAACAGTAAAGTGTTACTTATGTTAATGCCTCAGTAATAATAATCCAATCAGATAAGAAACTTTTTGGTTTTTTTGGTCAGTCTTTTTTGGTCAGCCTTTTTTTACGTGCTTACTTTACTGACTTTCCATGTTTGTTGTGTTCTTTTTGGTTACTTTGAAAATAAATGTGTATTATTACTTTTAATCTTGTCTGGTTGACCATTTTTGTTGCAGCCTTTGAGTGGGGCTGTAACAGCACCTATGACTTTTGCTTTCTAATGCGGGTACTTTCACATTGTGTCGTGCTACATTTAATGTAGATATAAATATTTTACACTTTATGCACCACTGTGAAATACACCGCCCAATGCTTTCTTTAAGACGTCTAAGATAACTAAGATAAAATAAGATAAGATAATCCTTCATTAGTCTCACAGCAGGGACATTTATAGGATTTATAGCAGCATAGTGTATAGTGCTAACAAGAGACATAGTGAAAAGAAACAGTAAAGAACAGTAAATAATCCACAATAACTGAAATATTATATAAACAGACAGAATAACTATTATAAGTATTTATTTTGCACAGTGTATTTGTATTGCACAGGTTTTAAATGTTTTGTGGTCTACTGGGAGCAGAGCTGGTTGTGCAACTTGACAAGTTTTAAGAACAAAATCTCAACAATTGGGCTTAAATACTTCCTATATGATCATGAACGTGTATTATAACGTTTGCTCTTGTGGGTCACATAATTACCTCATCTCCCTGGTTATCGTTTAGGATACGGACCCATGCAGCAGGGTGCAGTACCCTGCCACCGCCACAGGTGTCGCCATTGCGCCCTCTGCAGCACTAGCAGCAGCACATGAACCACAGCAGCAGCAGCAGCAGGATCCAGTCGGCTCCACACTCTCCATGTTGAAACTTCTCCTCCAGCCGACTGCCACCGTCCGCCACAGCCTGCCTGCTGGTCCCCGTGGTCCAGCTATCGCACACAGCCCCGTGCTATGACGCTGAATTGGGGAGGAAGCTCGGAAACAACCGTATCGGCGGCGGCACTCTGGTCGACACAGTAAGTTTAACGTTACATTTAACGTCTCTCTTACTCCACAACGCCGACGCGTAGAGAGAGAGAGAGAGAGAGAGAGAGAGAGAGAGAGAGAGAGAGAGAGAGAGAGAGAGAGAGAGAGAGAGAGAGAGAGAGAGAGAGAGAGAGAGAGAGAGAGAGACAGACTGAAATCGCTATTTTTAGTGAGCGGGGCTTGCATTTCTCCAACTAACGTACGTTGTGTGTGCTAACTTACGCTAGCTAGCGGAGCCCAGATAGCACTAACGTTAGTTAACTGGTTGACGTGGGAGGATTTGCTCTTTCGTTTTCTTCTTCTGGACGTTTAACTCAAGTCTCATAACGTCGCAATTCGCTCAGCGGTGATAGTAACGTTATCTGAGTCTGTGCGGCGAGCCATCTGCTCGGGTGGTGGCACGTCTCACGAGCTAGCTGCATGAAGTCAGCCCTCATCACACCACGCTAGCAGCCCGGGGACACAGACCGTACCCTGACGGTACCCAGTCCGTACCCTGACGGTACCCAGTCGGTACACAGCCCGTACCCAGTCCGTACCCTGACGGTACCCAGTCCGTACCCAGACGGTACACAGCCCGTACCCAGTCCGTACCCTGACGGTACCCAGTCCGTACCCAGACGGTACACAGCCCGTACCCAGTCCGTACCCTGACGGTACCCAGTCCGTACCCCCCATGCGGCTGCATCCTGGCTGTCACTTGCTTGCATGGTAATCCTAAAACGTAGCTGATGTCTCGGGTGGTTGTGGCCAGCGAGCCCCGCTACATCGTCGATGTGGTGCGGGGCGCGACGTGCAGCCTGCACGTATGTACCGACATAATGCAGCGGGCAGACGACGCGAAGAAAAGCGTTGCGAGGCCGGTACACATTTAAATGTTAAATGCTGGTATATTCAGAGCAGGACAAACTCCGGTTTCCGGTGCAATGCCAAAGCTGTAACCTTTTGACACGTTCTTTAACAAGCACGTTATGACTGTCAATAACCTTTTCTGCAGAGACCTTTCTCAATTAATATTGAGAGCACTAAGCACTAGGTAATATACTTTTTTTTTGTGATATATTAAACAACACTAAGCAAAACCAGCCTTAATGTTTAGCATTACTAGAAATTAAGTGTTGTGATGAGAACTAGACTGACAAATTGGCCACTATTGTCTTATTGTAGACATATTGGTACCAGCGTATATGTCACTAAATAATTAACAAGAAATTACGGTACAGAAATACCAGAAAATGTTTCAGGAACTGTAAAAAAAAACGTGTCCATTACAGAGCTTGCCTTCCAGACAGTACTGGTGAATTCATTTTTCAACTTCAAAATGTTCTGCTCAGTACATATCTAAGTCACAACTAACAAATAAATAAAGCTAATTTAAGGGATATTTATCAAAAATATTTGTTCATTTTATGTGTGGATGTAAAAAAACCTATCAACTTATTTATCATTATCAGATTTTTTTTTAAACTCACAAATACTGCCATTGTTTCGGCCAAACATCCAGTATGGGTCAGAGATTTAACAATGTCCCTTCGCCTCATCCATCTCTGTCTATTCCCAGTCCAGATAAAGATAGAAGTGCTCATCATTTTTAATTGTGTGGTATTATGTGGAGTTGGGCTTTGCTGAAGACGAGAATAGCACAGAAGTGCACTTTAGTTAATAGTTTTAAAGGTTACTGGAATGTGTCACTCAAAATACAAAAAAAAAATGCTCAAAAGAAGGCTATCTAAGCACAAGAGGAAATTATTACCGGCGTGTTGGAAGTGAAATGTCGGGTGACGTTTGGGGAATTGCAGCTGACAGTATGCCTCTTGTTCCCCACTTTCTCTTGTTATCAAAGCTCTGTCAAGTTTGTTGTCTCGGTGTTTCTGCAATCTGTCTGTACTTTTAATTGACTCCATTTTTTCAGAGTGGGTCATATACTACAATGAAGGCCTGATAAGCAGTATTAGGATTCTCTGTCAGACCGGCACTGGACAAAAATTGATCTAATATTGAATGACAGTGTCAACAGCACGGATGGAAACATATCAGGCATTTGAAGGTCATTGGAATAGAAATAGGGCATGAGATCAATACCAACAGTCTGCTTCTATTTGCATACCTGGTTTTGATCAAGTCTGTGTTGCTTTAAATACTCCATGTCTAATGCTTTTCATTAGATTGAGCCTTAATCCTCCATAACCAAACAAATCAATGTGTATTGCATTCTTTTCCTGAGCTTTTCCAACATAGGCTTGATTTGATAGTGATCGTGATTGGGAGGGGGGTTCTGTACAGATCTTGCAACACCCAAAGTCTGGTCATACCATGTGACAGTCTACCGTGCGCTAATCAGGTGGAGATATTTAATGGTGTTGGTCCCTAAGCCTATCAACTAGAGCTGTGGCTTTGCTCTGCCATGAATGACAAATTGGGAGAGAGTAGCAGTGAATGAAGGAAAGAGAAAAGGGCGGTTAGAATGTGAAAAGCTGTAACTGTGGGTGGTTAGTTATGTTTTTTTTAATCGTTGCTTTTTCTAGCAGGAAGACACAGCAACTGATGTCCTAACTTCCATGTTGCGCTGTGAGAAATACTCAATAAGTACTATGTCCAAATACTGTTGCTCTGACTCTATATGAGAAGCCACCCACTGGCTTGGGCTTTAAGATGCTAACGGTAGTGTCACTGGTTGTGTCCAGCTGGGGGCCTTTGTCACATGTCGTCTCTCCTCTCCCCCATCATTTCCACTCTAGTCTCTAATATCCACTGTAAGAATACATACATAAAAGCCCAACGATTGAGGAATTTATAGCCAAATCTTTCTTTGGAATCACAGTTTAGCAGTGCCAGGACTGTTCATTGGTTTAAATGACTATAGTTATTGTAATAATTGTATCATTCTTTTTTTTTTTTATACGTATGACAGTATAGAGATACAGGAAATGCAGACATGTGAAATGGGATCCTAACTGCCCGAATCAGTCTGGAACATAATGTATTAATATTTCATGTTACACCCCTTAAACAAGTCAACCACCAAAACGTCTAACCAATTGGATCTTGAAGTTGACTCTTATTTTACTGAGCTGCCTGTTTATTCAACAGGTTGGAAAATCACTGCTTTCTTTTTAGCTCAGATGTTGTCAGAGCTGTAATGATGTTTATTTGTCCCTCTTAATGATTCAGATGTTTGTTTTACTGACTAAATGTATTCACAGAGGTTGTTGACCTTAAGCTGACTGTTCTGAGTTGTTGTTGTCATCTTCTTCAATATTCAACCCTGTGCTTTGTGTGTCTCCCCTTTACATGCAGTGCCATGGCCACTGATAATATTTAATTTCAAATGGCATTGATAAGTAAAGCTTTTTATATATTTTTTTATTTCAAAACACAAAATATCTGTATGTAGGAGGAAATAATGTACCAAAGCAGTTTCTAAGCAGGCAATATTGTCAAAAAAGATAGTGTCACCTCACACTATTAAAAAACAGTCGTTAAAAAAACCACTTGATTGTCAGTATGTGATAAGTGTAAAAGTTCTTCCTAGTCATTTTCCAGGAGATACTGCGGCCTATAAACTAGTAGTTTGATTCAGTCTGCTGCTAACAATATAAGTGTTCTACTCCAGGCTTTGATAAATGGCTTCATGCAGCTCCAGTTCCCATGAGATATAAATGCTTTCCACGACGCCTACTGGGGGAATCTAGGTTAATACTGCTCCATATTGAATCTGTCTCTCTGCCTTCAGAGAGCAAAGGCACTTTTAGCATCCTCTATTGTGCCAAGATTCCCTTCTCCTCCTATGGTCTTGCAGGCTGTTTTTGTCCAAAGTTACTTAACAGCTGTAAGTTGGCCTTTATGTCTAAAAGCAGGTCCCTTTCTCACAGACTGTCACATTTTTCCCAGAGAAACCTCATCTGTGTGAACACAATACAACAGTGCTGACATTTTCAAGGTTATCATATAACTGCATTACATTAAACAAGAGTATACTACAGTAGTGTAGCCAAAATTGAGGCATTATTTGTGGATATCGCACTATAAAAGTGACATTATGTCATTGTTGATAGTGTTGCACTTGTCTGTTGATGCAAGTCACCAATTTTTACTGCTGTAATATTCACTGTTTTTATGACACCAGCATTGTAACACCCTGTAATGTCTGAGGACAGCAGTCGTTTGTGTAAGTACCAGATTAATCTGGGGACACAGCTTTCCCTGTTCTTATTACAAGAGTATGACAAAGATAAACAGTTACTGTTTAAGACATCTGCAACCATATTTATGACTCAGATGCCAAATTTTATCTTTGGAAACTGGATTTTTCCATTATGAGAGTTCCATGCAGATTGCCGAGTGCTGGTATTGGTATTTTCACAATTAAGATACTTGATAATGAATAATCTTTGTCTCTTCAACTTTCTATTCGCTGTCTTCATATTTTTTTCCTGTCACAGCTTTTTTATATTCTATTCTTTAAACAGAAAAACAAAACATATTCTGTTCCAAATTCTTTGTCTCTTGCTTATCATATCCAACGCACACACACACACACACACACTTAGGGTTTGTGACTAGCCTCCTGACCCCTTGACACGTGTTCATAGGCTGCTGGGTAGCTGGTGAGTGTATTTTTAGAGACGATTTAACACCATAGATCCACTGCTCTTCTTTTTACACAGGCAGTGGCGGTTGGAGTGTTCTCACGGTAGCTAGCGCCTCTGCAATCGATATCCACCTCTCACTCATCTCTTGCTTAACGTATGGAGCTACTGCTTGTGTAAATGCTGCCAGCTTTCCTCTGGACCCAAAAGATTTCCACACTGTATTAAGTTGCAGAACTTCAACTTTTAGTTGCAGAAAATCACACAAATGCACAATGAAGTTTAATTTAAAGGAGCTGTATTTAACTTTAATAGTGCCCACCCTCCAGTTCACCCTCAGGTAAACAGGGTTAACTCTGTCGGCGCTTTCGCCATAGTTGGCGCCGTGAGCCGCCCGCTCGCCATCATCATGTTGGGAGGCAATCGAAATGCTCTCAATCTTGGATCTTGCACCTTTTAATGCGTGCGTTTGTACATGGTACATGCTTGCATGTTTTGTGTACATGGAATCGATACATGATTGTGTTAGTAGATGAAATGAGAGTATTCAGACTGAGGCCTCATTTATATTGTGTATACTTGGTTCAGTTTTGCTGATTACCTACTATGCAAGTAGGCAAAGGCCCATGTCCTTGTCACAATCTACATTTGTTTTGTTCTGAGTCGCAGGCCTTGTACAGGGACCTCGTCCAGTCCTTGAAAATGATTGGCACTGGGCACACCCTGTGTCAAGTGCTCATAATCTGCAGTTTCAAGGGATAAGCTGCAGTGTCTGTGTTAGGTTGACAGCTGGGATGTTGTAGGTTTTTGAGTTACTTTTATTATATTGAGTGTTTTATTATGAAAGAGTTGATGCTGAGAGGCCTGATTATGTCATGGGCTTAATGTCAGCCTGTTAAAGCCCTCTTTGGATGGTCATTCTGGTGCTCTGTGCAGACTTTGTCAGATTGGCTCTAATGTTTGGCATCTGCCTGCCGATGTTCTCCTCTCATGGCAGTCCAGTGGCTACAGACAAATCTGTAACTATCAATGTAACATCACAACTTTCCCTCAGAAAATGAATACCCAAGTGTCAGCATTGTATTCATGAGGCTGTGTAAGTTGTGTAGGTTCTGTTTTCCTAATGGAGTACTCAGGTGAGGGGAGAAAGTGACACCGGGTAAAGGATACTTGTGACACTTAGTCGTAGCTGCTTTTGCCAAGAAAGCAAGAATCACCTCAACCTTTAAGAAAGACCTCAGGTTTCGGAACATGGACGATTTCCATTACATGGGACCATCCTCTGACTTCAGTCTTAAACTTGATACTTCACCAATAATAGTGGCCATGGACAGTTTGAATTATGTTGGTAACAATGGTATTCCAACAGTGACCAGGTGTCACACAGGAAACAAATCAAAAATGCTCATAGAAACTTCTCAAATGGTCGCTGCAGCATTCATTTCTCCGTGCGCCGCCCCTCCAGTGTTTGTGACTCCTATCTTTGTGCATTTCAAACCCACATCCTCTCTTTTGCACTCAGATAAACACGTCCTGGTCTGATCCCTCGACACGCGGAGAGGAAATATATATTGATCCCCTCATCTAACTCCCAGTAAGGGAGGAAAAAAATTAGAGAAGTCCTTTAATGCCAGATTCTGATGTTTTTGTTTATGCAGCACTGCTTCCAGTCTGTTGCGGTTTTTGACATTTAAGTTTATTTTAGTGAGGGATCAGTGTCCCCCTTCCAATTAAGCTAATCATTTCCACACACAGCTAACACGTCTACCATAGGCAACGCCATTGACTTTGGTTCAATGTTTCATTATAAGTGATGGTGTCTCTCTTTTTCTTTTTTTTTTTCTTTTTTTTTACTTACATGTACAGTATATCTTACTTTGAACCAGTCATACAAATATAAGGAATGTCCTCAAATGTGCAGAGGAATACCCATATGCTATGCATTTGTTTGTCGATGGCCAACATAGAGGGCTCAGAATACAATTTGTTTCTCTGTGTACATGCACTGGTGCATGTAACTTTTTATTTGAATTATGAATGTTAGACCTTTTAATGTGAATTGAGCTTAAACTTTCCCTTTTAATATTCTCGAAAACTGTTCAGCGAAATAACTTAAAATATTACACGTCATACTCAGGTTTACCCGGAACAGGATTAGATTGAACATTTCAGCAAACCTCTAGAATTACTGGTACCGTAACGGCAACATCAACTTCTAAACTGGGGCTGGCTTGACTGCGATTTCGCGCCCACTTGATTGCAGTGTTTCAAGTTACTGCTGTTGTTTGTGCTGCTCTGTCTTGTCTGCCGGTGGGCTGTGTGTGTCCTCTTTTGCGTCACAACATTATCAGTTATAAATTATTTTTTTTCCCTGCATGAGAAAATGGATGTTTGGCGTGAGAGGGTGTGTGTCAACTGCGTGAATCTCATGGTCAATGCGTGAAGGTTAGCAGCCTTGAGCTTGTTGTCCACCGGCGCAGGTAGAGCTGAGAATTCCATGCACAGCTCAACATTTACGTGCACTACCGTGCATGTTCACACTGTATTTCAAGCCCCGATATATAACACATATTCCAGTTCTCACCATGTGTAAATTGTCAATCAGTGGGAAGTGTGGTGGGAAAAAAGACACCTTATCTATGCCATCCAAATTTATACCGGGAAGCGGATTACTGGTCAATCTGATTAGATCCACAGCTTTTCTCCCGTCCTAGGTTGAACACAGGTCAGACACTACCAGGCTTTGGTAGAAAGGCGTCTTTATCAGAGGCTGGATGCTTAATTTAATGATATTGATGTGAACATGTCATTAGCCAACTCCCAGGAGAGAGAGAAAAGGCAATTGAATGGAGAGAATGGAAAATACAATGTATTTGTTACTGATGTAAGGTTCAGTAGAACCACATCATACCGATGTCTCCTGAGACACCTCTGTTCTCTCCTTGCAGACTATAACTCTCACCAGGATGTTTTTCAATGCTGCTTCAGGTCAGAAGCAGTCAATGAACAACCCGGCGATCACAGCCTAATTTAAAAACTTGGCCGCCCACAGCTACAGTTCACTTATGAAGATTCAAGGTTAATATCTTGGTAATTATTAAACAGAATGTTAGGCTCTACATCAAGCACAACACTAATGCCACTTATTGTTTATGTTTACAGCTAGATCAATTTTAATAGTTGTGCTTTAAGGCTCAGACAATACTTTAAAAATCCTCTATGAAAGTAGTGTAGAGCAGTGCTTTATCACTAATAAACAAATATTTCCAAAGCAAGCCGTTTTACCAGTGGGACACAATACTGACATGTTTACATGTACTAGAAGCGAGTGTATCTTAAGCTGCAGGGAGAACTCATCCAGTCAAATGTAAAAGGCACTCCTCTACTGTGTTTGTTTACTTTGCATTACAACTTTTTTCTTACTACAGTACAATTTTCTCCACCAACTTTATCTTTCATAATTGAGTCTATTCTGTATCATTATTATTATTATTATTATTATTATTATTATTATTATTATTAAGTGCACGTTCTGTTGTTTCTAAGCAATGGAGACAGAGGACAGAGTTAAACCCAAAGGCACTGACAGCGAGCCCCAGGACAAGAGGATCTGTGAAGAGCAATAATTAGTATGTAAGACATTTGAGTGCACTTATTGTTAAGTGCCCTTAGACCAAGTGTCATTCCTTTTTAAAGCCTTATGTGCTTTCATGTTGAGCAGTGAGTGTTCACTTTGTGTCCCCGTGCCTTTAGGTTTGGGATTTGTTTCTGCAGTTATGCAGGAGGGAATGATTAAGATTAAGATTATTTTATGTTTAAGGCCACATCGGGGCTTGAGTTAAGCATTGCTTTCCTAACTTTATTAAAATAAAATGTTCCAAATACATGGATATAGATTTACTGAATTTGTATTCATTGTTAAAATAATACATTTTCCACCAACGACTTGGTAGTAAATAAACACAATTCAAGCGTAAAACGTTTTCATCCAGCAAGAAATTGGTCGAAATTTAAACGGGGATTAAAATTCTAGTAGATAATGTATATAAACAGAATTGAATTGAATAGACCCTATTGCCAACAATACCCGATCCAGCCATTTTACTTTATATTTGGCTTTTAATCTCCCTTCACTGCAGAGCCATGTGTGACCTGCTTCAAACTTGTTTAAGATTGTGTTAAGCTAAATGGGAATGCATGGATAGAGAAGAAAGTGGAGGTGGTTTTAATCAGATACTTGACTTTTGATGGCTTTTGGATGTAAAAAAAAACTGATAAAACTTTCTTTTTCTGTTTTCCTGTGCCAAAACTGAAATTATTGTCCAAGCTTTTAATCGAGACCTTCTGTGTTTGATTGTCTGGCTGTCTTTTGAGATTATTTGTGAAATGCCCGCAATGTAAAGGTAAACTATTTACACCCAAGGAAAATTATAATTTATATGTAAAAGAACTGTGTACGAGTTCGGCAGGTAAATCAAGGACAAAAATAAAAAAAACATTTTTACAAATGAGATTGCTAAAGAGTTGAACATTCTGCACACCACTATTCAAACACTGTAGACGGACAGATGTGAAAGTGCAATGACTGTGTATCACATTATCGTTGGGGTTATTTTGAATAGATCAATAAAATCCCATGTCAGAACGTCAGCCAGTTGTGGCCACTTATCAGTTTTGCCTCAGTGTCAAGCCACTACTATATTCCCAGTTGGAGCATATACTTCTTGCATCATGGTGATATTCACACCCTTCCCTATTGTTTCCCTTAATCGAGCCAGAGACACAACTATAAGTCAGTGGGCCGGATCTGGCCTGGTCCCATCCTATGAGTCAGTCTTGGCTCTCTGCTGGGAAAGTTGGCCAGCTCGCAGTGTTCTGATATAAATGTTACTTGGTTGCATGCTTGCAGAGCGGCATGAACAGCGCTGGTTATACAATATGCATGTGGCAGTGTTAAAGTTATAAATCTATAACCATAGTACTCAGCTGTGTGGCTAATTGTTCCCTCGCTGTATTTCTTTTGGCCCAGTTACGTGATTCTATGAGTACAATTTGAAAGTAAAAGACTTTGGCAAAAGCACCAGCTTCTGCAGTAAGTTATAGTATTATATATCAGCTGTCACAGGGCACAGCAGTTAATGGGTGTTGCCAAAATCCATTTCAGAGCGATATATCAAGGAAAATCCATGTTTTCTTTTGTGAGCAATTGGTGTGTTTGACAGCATAGTGGAGCTAGAAAGGAATACAGGTCATGTGGTGAATGCAACCTCACCCCAAATAAACTTGCCCTTCTACATGGTATGTAGTTTGTTTTATTGCACTGTGAATTGGTCCCGAGAAGAGACTTAAACCTCTGGGTTGAATGAGAAAATGTAGGACAGCTATGCGTGTGTATTAGAAAGTGGTGTAGTTTTGGAGTCCTTCCATCCAAACCATGCCACATTCTGTGTCAGTGTCTTCAGTCATATGTTGTGCACGTCTTACAAATCCTTCTTTTGTGTGGGACAGAATTAATACGTAAATAGAAATGAGTGCTCTTTTTTGTTATTTTGAGGATGGCATGAACCTTTTAGCCAATCTTGGATCATCACGTCCTCTTCTCCATGTCTTTCTGTTTTCCTCTACTTGCTGTCTGTGTTTGGCTTACATCTCCTCTGCACTGCCTCCCCCCCCTTCGACTTTGCCCCTCAAGCACTGTCAGCTCAGGGATTCTCTCTCAGTTCACTTCTTATTTAGGTTAGACATACTCAAGTGCTTCCTCCTTTGCTCAGTGATACGATTTAAAGGCACAGCTTCCGTCTCTGCTGCCCATCACATTATACTTTTTGGTTTGCCGTTGGAGCATTAAGTGGGGTGTTATCGGCAGAGATCCATAACCAGGTCTAATTATGCCTAACAGATGCATTATGAATGTGATATCTCAGGAACGGCTGGAGGAAATTTCTTTAATTGTCCATCTGGACTTAATGATAAACGGATTAAATGTTTTAGGTCAAAGGTCCAGTTCACTGTGACATGACATTTGGCCATAATTCAAGAATTATTATGCTAAATGTGGCAAGTTCACACCAATGTCTAGCAGGATAAAATGCTGAAGTGTAATTTTGGATATGGATGTACACTGCAACATGACTGGTTGGTTGGCGGAGGCATACAACCGCAAAGCAGTAATTCCAGTTTTTAACTGCTTAAATTATGTTTGAGTTTCCACAGGTTTTATAGATTTACTGAAAACCTTGGTAAAGCCAGGGAATTGGTGATACTGTACTATATGTTATCCTACCAGTGAAATAGTAATTTCACTGGTAGGATAACATATAGTAATATTCATGTTATAGTATCCTGGTTAAAGTTTAGTTTAAGTTTCATAGACAAGTTTATTGTTTATTCAATGTGTATTCATGTCTGTAATATAGAGGTACATATTGAATAGTCCTACAATGTGACAACATAATGTCTTGTGTGTGTTTCCCTGCAACTGGTGCCATACTGAATTGCTTAGGGTTGAGTGATTACAATATTGTGTGTGTGTGTGTGTGTGTGTGTGTGTGTGTGTGTGTGTGTGTGTGTGTGTGTGTGTGTGTGTGTGTGTGTGTGTGTGTGTGTGTGTGCGTGCGCGTGTGCGCGCGCGTGTGTGTTTTGGTTTTTGGATTTGTGGCTTATCACACATCCCAGCTGTTTGAGAATGCATTGTTCGTTGCACGGGCAGAATTAAGAGGCATATCAAGGGAAAACAAAAGTAAGATCAGAATGGGGTATTGAAAACAGCATTTTAGCTGTAAACTATGAACAATATACTTTTAAGTCAAGTGCAACCAATTATAATTTGAGTCCACATTTTTATTAAAATAAGAAGTGGATTCAAAATGTGCATTATACTGTGAGTCTACCTGGAGTCGCATCCTACTAGGGTGTGTATTTCTTTAGTGTAAGAGTAGTAGTCCTCATGAATGTGATAGTGTGCAAGTGTCTCTGTTTGTTTGACCTGTAACTTCTGCAGTGTTTCTGTTGACTCAGTGAACACACATACTAAACAGAATCCTGTTTCTTTCCATGAAAAAGGATAGCGAGTGCTATCAGTTTTACTCCTACTTTGAATGACCTTTTATTATTGGATTGGATGAAAGATAGTCCGTTAGAGTTGTTCTTAAGCGCCCTATCTCCGTTGGCTGGAGACTGACTGGCTCTGTAACCGACTGAGAGTGGTGTGTGTTCAGGTGGAAAACAGACTGTGCATTTGGCCAAGAGAGACGTTAGCGGCTCCCTTGGGAGTGCGGCTGGGTGAGGTGGGGCTCCACCCTCCTTAACACAGTGGTGTGATCAGGAGGAGCATGGGAAGCACAGACACCGGGAGGGAGGCAGTTTTGTCTGTTTGTGCTGTGCGAGTTAAAGTGAAACCTTACTCTTACTTTTGTGTCTCTGAAGGTGAGACAGGCTGCTCCAACAAAGGCTCCTGGATGCGGTGTCTCCTGCGGCTCAGGTGAAAGGTAAGCTGAGCGCTCACCTGCAAGGCCACTCTTTAATGACTTAATAATGCATACACTTAGTTGAATTGGCTATCTCCTTTAGCTTCAGTTAATCACATGGTTTGCACGTGCCATTCACATGTTACAGTCCAAGGTTAAGGTTTCATTTTCTGAACCTGTTTTCTCTCAGGGGTCATTCTACTTCTAAATGTGATACAAAAGTACATTTCTACCCAGTGTTTCCAGGATGGATAACTTACTTTTTAAGCAGAAGAGAGAATTAGGGCATGTCTCTTAAGGTGTAAGAAGTAGATGTACTTTCTGTTTATGCCAGTTTGCATTACATTTTTAAGTATATTTGCTCTCTGCAGCTATTTGATCATGATGCCAGTTAGTGCTCAGAAGCTTCCATTTGTGCTGTTTTAGTGACTTGTGCATTTCCATGTGAGCAGTTGTGTGTCAGTGTTGCAAAGTTGTCACTCAGTCCAGCATTAAAAGAGGAGAAACAGTTTGACAGAACTGAGATCAGCAGCTTACAGGGTGTGCCCGATTCATTTGGTTTAGAAGGGAGTAAATGTTTGGGGTTGCACAAGGACAGTTGGCTACAGAATGGTACTTCAGATACTCAAAGCCCTTAAACAGGCAGTTTGCCTGGAGTACATGTTGATCTTTCATACAGTGGCAGAGGAAGTGTAATGACTAGTTACTATTTTTTTTCCATCCTAAGCACACCGTGTATTTTGGTCTCTCCTGGAAGGATACGTGTACAAGTGTCTTCCGCGTCGTTTAGTTGTATACCCAGTCCTGGAGACAGTCAGCACATCTGTCCATTGGGAGAGAAGCCTGAAACCAGGCATTCGTATTACACTCAGTCAGAATAATTTACCCCTCTTACTGTTCAAGAAAGTTCCTTTTAGTGTGGTAGAATCACGCCGATCAAAGTGACACAGTTGCGGTCAATGCTTTTGGTATCCTGAAGCTGTGTTTGCTTTGCTACTCCGTCCAGCCCTAAGATGGTAGGAGACTGTAAAGTGGTAGCCGTGAAAACACACCACTTGCCTGCTCATATCAGTCAGGAAGTGTTTGGATTCAGCCTTGCCCAAGCTGTTTATTTTGGCATGTGTCCACGGCATAGAGACGTATGCGATTTAACTGAACATTACACATTAACCAGGCAAAATGACTCAACCTGTATCCCAGCAGCCCACACCCAGGATACTATTGTCTCACTTTTTTTTGTTTGCCTTAAAAGCCACACGTTCAGACCATCTGATGTACTGTGGTGGTTAGATAATGGTTATAAATACTTTATAGTTAATGTTTCTGTCTACTGACTGACTAGTCCCATAATTCCCTTATCTGTTCTGCCTTCCATTAATAAGGCTTAGGCACAGAATTAAAAAAGAAATAATGTGGGTCAACAGATGGAGGATGTCTTACATTTTCTCTACATTTCCAAGCTATCACATCAGCAGTGAATCACTCTGGGTTTTTCTTCAGTTACGACACCCCAACAGTACTGTGGTCACAATTTAGTTTACACAGGTGGAAAGCACAGAAAGCAGAATGTTGTCATATTCAGTGTCTCAACCAACCAAATGCACACTGCAATACCAAAATGCCCCCTTTATGTCTGTCTCACACGTCACTGTCTTACATGTTGAAATAATAATGACCAAGCAGCCTTGATAGCACGTACTAAATGTTAATTTAATTTTAAAGAATGATTTACCAGGTATTTGACTTGCTGTGGAGAGGAACAACACCATAAATACAAATATGGAAGTTGTTGTTAATAGCAGAACTGCTCTCCTTTCCATATTTAGTCTTTCATAAGGCTCTAATGCTTATCATTTGATCAACAAGTTACTTGATGTAGCATAGTTTAAAATGTTGATTTAAGGTGCAGTGACAGGAATAAGATGAGACAGTGAGATTTACTGTATGGGTCATATTCTACATTTTCATAGGCCTACATATTGTGACTTAATGTTAGCCTGGAGCAGGTTCCTAATGGACTCATCATGCCTTCAGGTTATCGTCTTTGATAATTAATCTAAAGGACAAATCGGTCCAAACTGGAATTAAATGGAGTGCTATTGATTCTAAATCACATCTTCATTTGGTATTGTAGAACTCAGTTCACAGAAAGATAGCTTACCCAGCATTCTCTTTTGATCTGCCAAGCAAAATGTAATTTACTGAGATCAACACTAAGGCAGCCAGAGTAAGATTTATGTTTATTTATTGTGTTCCTGTTGGTTGGAGAGTGGCTTCATCCATCTTTGTGTTGGATCTGAGACTCTTCCTGTGTACATGTAGACCAATCTGGACTTCCTATTCTTTCCAAAACATCATAATGACGGCAAAAGTAAAAATGTAGCTCACCATCTTATTAGGGCGGCAGCTGAAGTCAATGTGGTGGAATTCTCAAACCGTGGCAAATAATGTAATTTGTACTGATCCTTAAAAAGACAATTGGTAAGCCGGCTGGGGCCCTTCTGTGTGGAGTTTGCATATTCTCCTTGGGCATCTGTAGGTTTTCCAAAGAAGTGCAGTTTAGGTCAACTGGCAACTGCAAATAGTGAGCGTGAATGTTTGTGTGTCTTCATGTGTCAGCCCTATGATTTTATGGCTTATCTTTCAAAGGATAAGCGAGTATAGCTAATGGATGGATGATCCTGAAATGTATAGCAAACTATTACCATTTGTCAAGATCCATCCTCCTTTCTATCTACTTCAAGCAGTTGTGCATATGATAAGCACTCAGGCTAGGATAAGCCCATCTATCTGTCAGGGAAAAGCTTGGTAGTTGCTCAAAGCTTCTATACAAGTGTCTGTCAGTGTGGGATGGATGCAGGGACAGAAAGGGGGCAGGCGGTAAGCAAGAAAGTGGGAGAATGGACACGCTGTGGGGAGCGTTGATCCATCCACCAAAACCTTAAATATCGTCGTCTAATCGGGCACAGTGATGCCGTCACAGCATCAGACGGACACAGTCACAGCATCCATAGCATCACTTGTGCAATTTCATAATGATATTAAAAATAAACCGTCTGCTAGTCCTTGAGTTTTTCAAAAAATAAAGTTGTATACGTCCTCAGGAATGAGGGCTGTGTGTGGGAAGCATGGAAGTAAAAAGGCCTGTTTTAATTAAAAGTAAAAACTATGCAAATAACTTAATAAACCTGCTTCTCTTAACACGTTTATATCTTTAATTGCGTTTGCTCAGTCACATACCTTAGCGAGACTTGCTATATAATGTTATTTTCAGGGTATTATGGGTTATTCAGGAGCACCAAAATGTGGCATGCAGGTGGTACCATACAGCCTCTCTGAAAAGGAACAGTTTAAAAAAGCTTTTATACATGAATTATAATCTGCCTGAAGGGGCTAACAGACTCCCGAAGTCAGTCAGTGATTCAGCAGTGCTGTTCATTTTTATCATTTGCATATAATTACTTTTTTATTGCTAGTAAAAACTTTTTTCACCTGCAAGAGAAAGAAAAGAACCCCGGCCCATAGCTATGACAAAGTGGCCATTCTCAGAGTATTTACATAATCCGGGGACGTTCTTGTGTTAGGGAACTACACATTTTCCTTGCTGTTATACTATTAACTGTACTCCATAAACGATTCAAGCTGTTTTTACATTTGTATTAACCCTCTGAACCCCAAGCAGTTTCGGGGCGTTTTTTTTTCTCTGTAGCCTTGATTTTTTTCTTTTTTTTACTGCAGTGTAAAAGTCCTCTATGGAAACAGCGCAACCATGGCTAGAAGTAGAGAGAACTCTAAAACATCTGTTGTGCAGTACAACACAGTTACAATCTATATATCAAACATTTTTCCAAGTTGCCACAAGTGTTACTAATGTTGAAAAAAAAAAAAAAAAGGAGGCTCCACATGCTATATTTAGTAAGCTCTTCTATTTTTACAATCTGTACTTACAGCCTCCCCTGTCCTCTCCTCAATGCGCTGTGTCCAGCAGCCGGCGGCAGTTCAGTCGAAGTTTCACGGAATCTTTGTCACGTGACTGTTAGTTTCAGATAAATCAATCATGGCTTCCTCGTTGCACTAAATAGGAGGAACGCAGCATTAAACGGTTTATATGGTGCAAAATAGTAAAAGACACGTTGAATAAAATGCCTTTGATGAAATATTACAATTTTAAGCTTAGTTTCGGTTGAGTTTTCTGACGGAAGCGTTCGTCACACATGACGGTTTAGGGCCCTCGGAAAGATGAAAAACCGACGATTATGAAAGTTTTTACAGCTTCTGTCTATGATAAACGTTGTCGTTTTGCCGAATGTTGAAAGAAAACATGCTTTTCTATCCCGCTTGCGGGTTTTGGGGTTAATTGAGCTCATGGGCCGGCTTGTGACACGACTACCAAGTGACTGCTTGGACAAAGGGCAGAACTTGCACTTGTAGCAGATTGACCCAAGTCTTGCTGTGGCAGTATTCATTCATTTATCTTGGGTATGAGAACACCCAGCAGTCTAATACACAAAGTCAGCCAACTCTTTATTTTCTTTAGTAAGACTTTGTTTTATCCCAGATAAGAGAGGCTTGCAGTTTGGTGAGAAGTGGTATGAAGATATCTTGTTCCCCCTGTCACCACTTCTCGCCGGGAACAATAGTTAGAGGAGCCCCTCGCTGAGGTCAGAGGCGGGTAGCAGCTCATGGATCTCACCTGGTGAGGATCTCTGTTTTCTGAATATGGTTGCAGGTAATGCAGTTACAAGTTTAGATATATTTAAAATGTCTGCTTGTATGCTGCATGCATTAACATAAGTGTACTGCATGAGGCCCTGATGTCTGAAAGATGGCCTCTGAAAAGGATTGTGCTCTTTTGTTGGAAGATGATAAACAAACATGGACATTGTGAAAAAGATAAAAGATTTCAGTTCACTATCTGATACCTGAATTTGGATATCTGCTGATATTGATATTACTACAATATCTGAGCTTTTTTGTGCATAGAATTTGCAATGCATTGCAATTTAGATTACATTTAAATGTATACAAAGCAATTTATTTGAACTAGGTTCAGCAGACTTCACGTAGCACACAGGACCGCCATGATTAGAGGAGTGCTTCAACCCTTTGATTAGTAGTATGACTTGTGTGAGACCACAGGTGCTGTTATTACACCCTGTGTGGTCAGTGCGCATACGCCTCTGTCTGCACTCAGTCTCTCCGCTCCTAAACCCTCTGTGTGGGCTAATGTAGTCCCGTTTGTGGGTCCTCTCCCCTTAAACGGCGGTGCTTTGAGGCTGATGTCTCCGTGCATTACGCACCGCCTCTCGAGCAGTGCCCGGCTGCAAGCAAGTAATGCAGCTGGCGGAGGCCTCGGCTCTGCCCTCTGGCCTTAGCTCCCCATGTGTTACTGTCCGACGTAAGCAACGGCAGCGAGGTGCTGAGGCTTGGGAAGTCCGGGAAGGACTCAGCCAGACATTTCTACGGCATAGCGCTGCAACAAGTGTCATTCGGTCTAATTATAAGCATTGTTTTCTTTGGAATAGGTTTATTGTGTTTTATGCATGTTTGTAATCCCACGGGTAAAAAAACAAATATCCGATTACCAAAATTGAAAACCGAATGCCTATCTACCCAACGAACGAATAACTGAATAGCGGGTGCCGTCACAACCGTCTGCTGTCTGCCAGGCGTCACCTCTGCTAGTTCGAGTCATTGAACTTAACATCGCAGTCATGTTTGTGGTGTTGGTGCCTTTTGGAGATTTCTTTTTTCAAGTATCTGAAAAATAAAATGGCTTGCTGTGCGTTTAATTGTACGCTGGACATCCTGCTGGCCAACGTTCGGTCATTAAATAATTGGCTGTCACTGGACAACCTCTGTGCCCGCAACAGTCTTCAAAGGGATAATAGGCACTATAATGCCCGTGAAACTTGGCTAAATCCTGGAATACCGGACAGCACCTTTAAACCGTGACTCTTTTTCTATGTACTGTGGTGGTTTATTGAGAGCAGCGCAAGTGACTCTCCCCATTTGTTTGAATAGCCAAAAGACCGTCACTGACTGTGACAAAACAAATGGCAATAGCATTTGCTTACCTTCCTTACCTTACATCCTCTGCTTGTTTCTCCGGTTTGCTCATTCATAAAGTTCTATTGCTGCAGTGTAGGCCGAAGCATTTTTGTCAAGTGTAATACTAGCACCATAGTTTGGCTGGCAAAGCAGTTTTATTTAAGTATTTTAATTCAGTTTTTAAAATATGCAGTCAGTATTTTGGCCAACAGCCAACTGAGTTGATGGAAAGGCAGAAGCAGCAGGTTTGTGTTGTCAAGAGATGTTATTGCAGAACTCATGACATGCTTTTAGTAAAATGTCCAAATTAAATTTTATTTAAGAAAATATGAGCCCTAATTTATTCAGCTTTGGCAGCTGGTGAGATTAAATGTTATATTACAGTCTGAGGAGTCTGTAATTTGCTCCTACCCTCTGCCTCCCACTGAGCTGCTCTTTGATTTAGCATCATTAATTAAAGTAATTTATCCGACACCTTGTCGTCCATTATCCCTCGCTTAAAGGCCTTCCTTCTGTCCAATGAGGATATGCAGCCTCCAGGTCTCTGCTGGCAGACACCTTCCTCCCAGCCCCTCACACCTCCTGTCTCTCGAGCAGAAAGGGAGAAGAGCCCCCGCCCTCACCACACTCACTCCCCTGAGTACCACACTTTGCCCAGCTTGTAGTCTGTGCCGGTTCAGACTTATTTTCTGCTCCTTTTGTCTGTTTCTATTTCTCTTTCTATGCAACCTCCACATCTTATTATTTCCTTTTCTGACAGTTTTTATCTCTTTTTAAAAAGGTCTTATCATGATGTAACAGGACCTTATAATGGCTGCAGCAACTTGACGTAGAGCACCAGAAACAATTTAATTTGCATACCATAATATATAATTCAAGGTGCCACATGATACATAAAATTGGCCAATACATTGGTTTTTTGGGCATTTGCTTTATCAGCTTTGGAAGTGGACATATGGCATTTAGAGCTGGAGGGAAGCTAGATATAAAATATCTCAATAACTCGATGAACTGCTCTTTTGACATCTGAGCACAGTCATGTGTTACTCAGTCATATATTCTACTTTCATTTTTATATCACTATGAAAGGTTTTCTCAGCAACATCCTGCTTTGCCCTCAAACAGGTACAGGAAAACTGATCGGTACGGCCGATTAATTGGTGCGGATAGGACATTTTAAAAACTATGGTCATTGGTGGAGCTGAACTCTGGTAATGGGCGTAGCTGCACAGTTTCCACCAGTCACGCGAGACATACACCCCCGTTTTACATAGAGGCTACATTTACATAACGAGGTCCACTTTTGCTGAACATATGTGTGTATGTGATTAACTCCTGATAATAATCAAAACAACTGTTAAATAACCCATGAAATGATACTGGTACATCAAGACCACGAGAGGAGAGGTGAGCTTCACGATACAACACAGTCAGACAGGGAGAAAGAAAAAAAAAATCATGCAACTGTTATACTAACTTACTTACGAATTTGGCATTCTCTCTTCCAAATAATGCAGCCAGGTAACTATCCATTTATGAAATGCAGTTCCACGCCTTAGGATCCTCCTTAGCCCGGTGATATGTGCCAACATTAATAGTTTGTGAGAGTGGCATTCTACAATGTGACAAACACGCAACAGAAGTAATCCAGTCAAACAGAGTATCGGCCATTGTACATAAATAGAACATTTTACAACTATGTTATCTACCAAATCCAACTTCAGGATGTTCTCTTACTAGTGATTTAATGTGGAGAGTCAATGTCAATGTAAAAGTAACCAACAGAAGTCAAACACTCCTGCTGATGTGGCGGTGAGAAACAATTCAATTTTTGTTTTTTATTACATTGACTTCTATTGTCAATTTTTCGAGAATTATATAGGCTAGGAGTCTGATCCAGATTTATTTAGATATTAGTACTTTGACTTAGGTTTTCAGTTCAACTGTCATCCAGTTTGTACAATCTGTAATAGTCAGAAATTGATCAACAAATTGATTGTTTTGATGTATTTTTTTTATGTGGGAGGGGTATCATGGTTTTCCTTCTCTGCACTATTATTAGATCGGCCTTTAACAATCCACTGTTGGTCGACCTCTAATGGAAACTGAGGGTGGCCTTGTGAATACAAAGTAAATGTTGACCCCTGCGTCTTCCTTGCTGCAGTTTGGTAGTCAGTGCCTTGCTGAAGGGCACTTTGTTAGAAAATGAATTAGACCTCTACCAATCAGATTTTCCCTGCCAGGCTGGAGATTCAGATCATCAGCTTTGATGTTACCAGCCCACTTTCTTTAGCTAATCATGCTACTTCATTTTCAATATTCTAATCCCGACAGTCTCCAGTACTGTCTTCACAACCTACTTCCTTTCCGTCCTACCTCACTAAAACAGGAGGATGGAAGGCGGAAGGTCTATAAAAGCTGGAATGTATGTAATTGAGAAAAAAATCGAAAAAAGAGCCCTTATGGTATTGCAACCCTTTTCTTTGACTCTTCCCTGACCCCCAAGACTTTTGCCCCTGTACCTCTGCCCTCTCCGTTGTATTTCACACCCAGCCTCCCCGGATTCCCCCTGACCCTCTGGCCACACCACTTTAAAAATATCCTGTGCAAAGGGCAGACCTCCAAGCAGTATTAATGGTGAATTTGGAAGCAATGTGAAAGTTGCATGGCACACATCTAAAATAGCACGCACATAAACACCCAACTCTCCCATCATAGTGCAGTAATAATATTATATTTTTTTTATATTAAGGTCATAACAATTGCCACATACATGTGCCAAGTGCAAATCAAGGTCATGGCTGCAGCCTCTCAAAGTACGTCACTGAGGTACGTATGTGTGTGCGTGCATACGTGTGTTTGTGAATGTGTGTTTGTGTTCTGCATGTTGATGCATTTGTATGTAAACACAGTTGCCATGCTTGACACCATTGCAGTCATCAGCTCAGCTTGGCTGGACTGGGCCGGCCCAAGAGGAGTTCTCACACAACCACCACTGGCTTGGATCCAACCGTACAGACAACCAGCTGGTTTGGTCTCTCTGCCAGATCAATTGTGGTTCCAGTGTTTGACACCATAGTTTGATGAATTGTAGAGGTTTCAGATTCATCAACAATGGGAAACATGACTGCTTTGTTAAAACAGTGAGGGATGTAACCTTTTGAAAGTGGTTGTCAGTGGCTGACTGAGCTTGACTTTTCACTCGGGGCGTTAGTCTTAATACTTTAGGGCGACTAGATATGTGTTGAGAGATTCATGGTACAAAAACTACTCTAAAATTAGTAGTGAGGTTGGTGGTACCTGTGCTGTATTGTATGTTTGCAATGGAAATTGTATTGTTCTTTTTTATTTCAGTAAAGTAGGGGCTCAAAGTAAGTATGTGATTGGGGAAAGGACCCTAGAGGCAGAGGAGCACAGAGTGAGAGATACTTTTCAGAGATCCTTTGATACACTGATGATACACTTTGCTCGTGTTTTGATGTCGCCATATCTCTGGCTCTGTTTTCAGATACATGTTGGGTAGTCTTTTCTCCTCTGCTTTTCACCCTGCCTGAACCAGAATCTGAGCTCATTTGCCACCCCCTTGTAGGGAATCCTGGGTCTTGTTTTCAGGCTATGTTTACCTTGATCTTTCCCTTCTCCCTGACAGAAGACTCTGTTCCCAGGGACCGGCTGTGTGTACGAAGGGAGGTTGTGTCTCCTGCCAGTCTAACCCGAAACACAGAGAACAGTGTAGACACTCTTCCCATTTGACAAATCCTAAGCCTTTCTCTTTGTGAAACACTCTGGTCACAGCTGGGCAAGAACTCAAATAACCTCCAGCCACTTGCCTGGACTACATACGAGCTGAAATACTCCCTCAGATGAGCAAGACCTTGAAGAAAGTTAATAGATGGTCATAGAAGACCTACATGATGTACAATTATTGGCATTACTGCAGCATCAGAGAGGGGCCTGCTGGGTAAAACTGGGTGGAGATTGTGGTTAAATGGTGTAGGCGTAGGCGTAGTGTTGGTTTAGGCAAGGCAAGGCAAGTTTATTTGTAAAGCACATTTCAACAACAAGGCAATTCAAAGTGCTTCACATAAAACCATTAAGCATCAAAACATAATGCAAAAGAAAATGTAAAAACAATTGAGAACATTTATTTCAACATTAAAAACAGTCAGTAAAACATTAAAAAGCTAAAAAAAAAAAATAGAATAAAAGTTGCAGTGCAGTTTAAGAAATAAAATACAGTAGTGAGATGCAGAAATTGATTAAGATCCTTGAATCTGGTTCAATTAAAGGCAACAGCAAACAGAAGAGTCTTCAATCTGGATTTAAATGAGTTTAGGGTCTCAGCAGACCTGCAGCTTTCAGGCACCTTGTTCCAGATTTGTGGAGCAGAAAAACTGAAGGCTGTTTACCATGGTAATGGACCACTGGGGTCCCCACACAACAAGGGGAGTTTCCTATTTTAAGTAAGATCAAATGGGACGTCTGGCTGGAAGGCATTTTCTCAATGTGAGATCCTTTAAATATACCTGCACCCCCGCAAGACTCAGAATAGAACAACTAAACCACACATCCTCCCACAGTGTCACAAAATTAGCCTCTTTTTTTTTTTAAACTCAACCCGTTGACATAGTTCTGCCTTCTTCATGTCCTCTTCCACACAGTAGTTACAGTTTTTTCATTTTTTATTTTTGAGATTTTTAGATGTTTGTAATTACCGGGACTGATCGAAGTGTTTTACACAATGTTGTCAACTACATTCAGTAATTGAACATGCGTGTTACTGGGAGGATTTGTCAATGTCTTGACATGAATTCTGAATTATTTTATTTGTGTTGTGCATGATGGTAAAATGCCATGCACAGCATGGGGAAATACAGGGTCAACCTCCCTGTTATGTAGTTGTTTCAGTTAGTTTTTTAGTGCATATCTGTGAGCGATCCTGCAGCATCAGCAGAAGAGGCAATGGGGGAAATGCAGTGCACATGAGTAAATGGAAGAACACATATATATCTTGCTTGTGTGTGTGTGTGGGTGTGTGTGTGTGCATCTCTCCACAGTGTACCATTTGAAAGAAGAAGAAAAAAAAAAGTGGTCCGTATGTTGCCATGTTTATTCTTGATGCACATACTGTACTTTGCCACAGCCTATTGGTGTATATCTAGGTCATATGGCCATCCATTAGTCCTGTAGTCATTGGAGATTGGGGGTTAACAGGGATGGGGGTGCTGAAAGGAGGACAGATGGAGTGATGGATGGAAGGATGGAGGGAGTGTCTGGACTTAATCTGTGCCATCATATTAGCAACAGCTGGCTCTGGGCTGGCTGTCAGAATTGCAAGGCTCTTGCACTCTGACAAACATACTGCAGTGTCCACATGTGCACGCGCACACAAAGGAGTCATCAAGTCAAAGCAACTGACATTTGTCTGCCAGTGTCACTGACATGTAAATTCTGATAAAGGGTATAGTGTGTATGTATGTATGTATATATGTATATGTGTATGTGTGTATATATATATATAATTATATATATATATATATATATATATATATATATATATATATATGTATATATATATATATATATATATATATATATATATATATGCCAATGAAATAATCTTTTCACTAAAATTGGCCACACCGCCTGCCTTTACCTTGTTGAACTGCTGCCGCTTGCACACTTGTGGCGTCCACACAGTACACACTGTCTGCCAGCTTTGTGTGAGACGTGTGTTGTGAACCGTTGTAGTGTGTTTGCATCTGCATGGTATTATATCGTTCTATATTTTGAAATGTATTTTAAAATTGTAGTCCTGCTAATGATCCCCATTTACTAAACATATCAGTAATCTGAAAACGTCTTTCTTTTCTGTAACTGTAAAGGAATACAATTACCTTTTTTTTTGGTATGCTAATTGTGTTACGCCTTCCCATTTATTCCAGCACCCCCCTGAGCCTGAATATGCATAATATCATCCCATATAGAGCTTGGCAGTGACATAGCAAATGGCGGTGTGTCAGCTGAAGATGTGGAAACTGCCTTTTTTGTTTCCCAGGCCATTTTTATATTGACAACATTGTTGTCACCTGCTGGCATAAGGTCACAACTGAAATAAAGGTCAGATACACATCTTTTGTCACCGTCTTTCTGCAGAGTAGCTCACGCAGAGCTTCCAAAGAGCCACAGAGATTGTTTGTGGACTGTGTACCTCCTAAACAATATGACTAAGCTCCAGGCACCGTGGACGCCTCAGAACTTTAACTTCACATCAGGGCCAGGAGATGAGTTTTCTGCACAAGTACCTCACATCCTGTTACTACAACAACAACAACAACAGCCACCTTTTTTATTAATTCTAGGCACAGGAGCTCTTCCTCATCATCCAACTCTTCCATAATTCTTTTTTCCAGCCTTGGTATTGTGTTGGGCCAAGCTTATATGGAACTATTGAATCACGCATCAAATCAAATTCCGCCTACTTTCAATCCACCGCAGTGCAGAATGTAATGGCAGACAGTCGCAAGAGTAGAAATCAGGCATTAGGGGGAATGACCGAAGGGACAGGGGGAATGGTCAACATTAGTGCTAAATCAGGGAACTTGAACTCCATATGACATTTCCTGCCTTAAATAGCTAATAGCTTCGGGGAATTAATTTAGGATTACTGGACATTGTGTAAACCAAAAGTAGCGGCCTTTTTGCATCTTAAAGTTACGGCTATTATTATTATTATTATTATTATTATTATAGAAATGGCCTCGGTGCGACAACCAAACCCCAGCATCATACCATGTTCCCCGCTACTGTAGTGTGCTGTGTTTGTGTGCAGTACTCCAGTCAATTGAGTAACCTCTTAGCCAGATTATTGTAAAGTGTCTTTGGTTGAATTTAGGTTAGTTTTATATGTATATATAATATAATATAATAATACACACTTTCCAAGGTTACTATCAGCCACTACATCTGCAGCCCAGCCTTGGATATCCCTTTAGAGACTAAGATTAATGCTCGTTAGATCTGTGAAGCATGCTAACAATATACAAGTTGGAACATGTCAACATGTTCCCTTCCCAACAGCGCTCTCTGTTTTGCCTCACTCCTCCCAGTTGGTGTAATGATTACTAAAAACGAGCATGCCCCATGTGACAGCAAGACGAGTGCTTTCACCTAGACAAGGTAACTGTGGGTCAGATCACTTTTGTTGTTGTTGTTTTATCTGTCTTTCTCATAGTTCAAGGTTAATGTGTGACACAGGAATGTGTGTGTGCGTGCGTGCGTGCGTGCGTGCGTGCGTGCGTGCGTGCGTGCGTGCGTGCGTGCGTGCGTGTGTGTGTGGGGTGGGGGTGGGTGTTATTGACTGGCCTGGTGCTGCTACCTTACTGTTATCTTTTCCACACGTTGTTGCTATCACTGGGTAAATATTAGCCTAGCACATGTGTAAAAGGAAGAAATGTTAGCCTAGCGTGGCAACCTTTAGGTGCTGTGTACAAGAATTCTTGAGAGTTGAGGCTCAGCATGATTGCATGTTATATTTCAGTATTTTTAGAAGGTCAAACAAAGGGTACAACAAGCAAAATGGTGCTTGAATTTCTCCTTGGGTTCTCATTGGACTGGTTGCTCATGTTTTCTCCTAAACTAATGTGACCTAAAAAACCCATATATTTTAACTCAGAGTCAAACAGAGGTTCCTCTATTTCAGCGTTCTCCTAGCCAGGTCACACAAGGTAAAGTGCCACTAATTATTGTTTAATTTCCAACTTCTTGTTTGTATTTTTGAGGGCCCCACTGATATTGGTCCCACGATATATCTGAATATCCTTTTGCTGTTGATGTCCAGTTATGCTTCCCCTCTCTGTGGCACCTTCTCTATTACACACCCTGCTTCTTCTCTTACTTCTGTAAAGGCTATCACTGGACTTTGTAACCTCTGAGCAGGTTAATGTTTTTGATTTATATTTGGACACGAAAACCGTATGTTTTGATTACGTTTTAAATAAGCTCTTGCTCTTAAACGTGTTCATGCTCATCAGTACGACCTAGTATAGATCCCCTCTGATTTTGAAATACTGTAACTCACAGCACAACTGCTTTTGTGTGTGTGTGTGTGTGTGTGTGTGTGTGTGTGTGTGTGTGTGTGTGTGTGTGTGTGTGTGTGTGTGTGTGTGTGTGTGTGTGTGTGTGTGTGTGTGTGTGTGTGTGTGTGTGTGATATGTGTTCTCACGTCTGTGTGCTTGTGAATAATGCACACTCAATGTGTCCTGCGCTGCCGGGACTGGAGAGGAGCGTTTTCTCTCTCCTTTGGCGCTACATCGTGTGCATGCGTAATCCTCCCTACAGTCTGCAGCAACAAGCCAAGCACACACTTAAAGCCACGTACGCCCATCCACACACATTTTCTAAGCTTACGTCATTCAATAAACGCTATGCATACACCATCGGGATGGACTCCTTATATGCTCAACTGACTGGCCCCCACACGATACAAACACATCAAGCATGCGTGGACTCCACACCCATGCTCAGTCTAGACTGCGTAATATGCTCGCACACGCTCGCACACGCACAGTGCTTCTCCCAGTAAATCTCCGCCCTGCAGCTGTGAGAACCAGCTGTGATTGGTTTGTCCTGTCTGTCTCCACGTCTGCCCACATCTTGACCCGCCCTACGGCCCGCACTGTAAGTGGTATTAATTCCCAATGTGTGTCGGTCTTGATACAGTTTGGCAGCCCATTGTGTTGACTGTTGTGTAATGCGAAAGCTTCATGCTCTTTTCCATGCAGCCTGCACCGCACTCAGGGTTCTGCACTGTACTACACATGTACTGCAGCAATGGAATACTATTTATAGACCTGATCCACAAGGACAAATAAGGCTCCTTTTCGGAAAGAATAAATGTACCTTTTCCCTTGCATGTCTTGGTTTGTCATAGCTGCCTCTTTGAAGGGACAAAGGAGCAGAGGGCAGCAGGAAGAAATGCACAGAAGCGATGGCAAGACCAGAAATAAGAAGGGAGTCAGGAGGCTGAGAGAATGAGTCACAGAGGCAGAGTGGAAAACGAAGGGAAGCAGGGAGTGGTGTGACGAGTACGGATGTGAGTGTGCTTGGGTATTTTTAATATGTGCATACATATACTTGTCGAGGGAGGGTACAGTTTGTTAACCGCAAAGACTCCTCCGCCCTTTAAGCCTATGTCAACCCACAGCCATGTCAACCCACAGGTTTTTCACCTCTATCACTCAGTAGTATGTACACTTTGAGAAGCAGCGCTCTCCTCATGCACCAGTGTAATCACAGTTGAATTATGTTGGAGAGTGAAACGATGAATCAGTGTGTGAAAATATTCTATGAATGAATTTTATGTAACACGGAGTTCTCGGGTGTTGTAATTGAGGGCTTGTGGGCGAGACAGCTCTGTAGGCTGGGAGTCAGAGGGTCTTGTCTTCTGTATGTGTTTGTGCACTGAAAGAAAACTAATGGGATTATATTGATCTGAGTAGAGAACAGTACGGCTGTCCAGATAGACCCAGGTGGTAACAGCTACGCTCCATTAACCTCAGTGTTTTACCGTCAGCTCCGGTTCGCCATGATCAGCTCACCACCCTTTGAACAGCAAGCATTTTGTCTAAATCTGTCTGGAAACCGCCTTGATCCTCAGCAGTTGTTATTAACATGCTATGAATAGTTTGCCACTTATCAATGGTTATTGAGTTCAGTAGAGGAGAAAACAAGGCACAAGAGAGGAAGAGGAGTAAACGTGCAAACTGATTGTCATTGTGTCTTTGCAGAGCCACAATTTGATCCTGCCCACATCTGCAGTCACTGAATTTGTGCCCTTTTGTGTGCTGAGATGTGCATCTCATTAGTAAATGGGATCCTTGTGGCTATCAAGGGAATGACGGAAGAAGCAGCATTTTCGGGGGCGAAGCAATTTTCTGGAGAGAAGCCTGTTGTTGCAGGCCGACAGGGAGGAGGGAGGAGGGAGGAGGGAGGAGGGAGGAGGAGTGGCAATGGTGGTGGGGGTTGTCTTGGACAGTGATTCTCTGTGGACAGAGTGACTGGACTTGGTTGGAGACGCTATCTGTCATATACACTGACAATGTGCAGTCTGAACGGCTTGTCACTGCCACGCACAGTGCTAGTATGTGGACTGGCTGACGTGTCCTAGTACAGTAAGTCTTTGTTAGTGTTAGGGAGGAGAGAAAGTGTGGGGGTCCAGACCGATGGATAAACACAAACAGAAGAGACAGGGATGGAGTTTAAGAGCTTAGTGATGCAGGCAGAGACAACAAGTAAGATTATGTTCAAAAGAAGAAGAGCTACAAAGACGGGATAAATCACTTGTACTGTTTTTAAATCCTAATATTAGATGAACAAATGCATGCATGCATGCAAAGATCTTCTAAGATTTTGTTCGAATCCCCCAAAAAACCTCCTTCATTTCCAAATCTCCCCCTCTGTCCTTTCTCCCCCCTGCTCTTCTCTCCCTGCAGAGGACGAGCAGGTTGCCAGGATGAAGGAGGAGAATTTGTTCCATCGGAGGTTTTCTCTGTGTCCCAACGCCACCTCCCCCCCTAAAATTGACCCTCGCACCCTCACCCGGAACTTGTCTTATGGAGGAGACAACGACCTCTACAGCCTCAGCCCAGGTAAAAGACCAAGAGGTCAAAGCTGTCGAATGAAATGTGAACATACCAAGTTAAGATATTTCAGTAACATGTGCCAGTGTCTGTGACATGATGTCGTACTGTGCTGTACTGTACTTATTCCATACAAATCAATAAACCTCAACTGCTGCTTATTATCTGCTTCCGGGGCTGCCATGCTTTAATTGTATGTCAGCTGGTTTATTCACGGAGTTCATTTGTATGTGACTGTGTGTTGTGGGTTCCCACCAGGCAGTGACACAGACAGGAACGGTCTCTCCATGCTGAGTAATGAACTTAGTCCTGCCCAATCACCAGGCAGCAAGGTAAGAACACAGATCCTGATTGGGCAGCTCACTCTAACTGACTCATTCAGTGAGCCCCTTTCCTTTTGTATTCTATGATGATTTATTTTCCTCTGATTGCTTGTAGCATTAGCAACCTGAAACATGTACAATAATTTTAAGGAGACAAAATGAAAATAGTTTTTCGAAATATGCAAGATTTTTATTCCCCCCCCACCTTGTTTCAAACATTCAGTGCATTTAAGTCCTGACACTGCACCAATGTACATCCCATAACAGCTAGGGATGTAAGAAAATAGCGATGCAACAGTCCTATGATGTTGGATGATGTTACAGGGACTGTAATAAATATGAATATTGATCTCATTGTTCTGATTGCAAGAAAAGTCAACTTTTTTACTCTTCTATGCCAATACACAGCTCTAAAAAAAAAAGATGTGTAATTTTATGTCAGGGCCATGGTGGGAACTGTGTCTTCAGCACCACAAGCCATGTCTTTGACCTAGACCTTTATTGTCCTGGTGCTGCCTGTGTTGTATTAGTCCTAACAATCTGTTTCCATTCTTTAGTAACACTAATTAGTAGAGATCAATAAATGTTTCCAATAGCAACCGGGTAATCTCATCTTGTCTTGTGTTCTCTCCTCTTGTCGCTTTGCCTCGCCTCGCAATATCGCTTATTTATATGTGGAATAATTCACTGGCACAGCTGCATCTCTGGCCCTTTGCCCTTTCTTCAAACCTGAAAGCCCTTATGGAGCAAAAGGAGACTGAGTACAGCCTTATGCTCGCATGATGTAATTTATGCAAGGTTGTAATAGTGTACTAATCGTTTAAGAATGGCTTCAATTAACACAAATAATTAAGAATAAACGCATGTGTTGGCTCACCAATTTATATTGTGACTCATATTGATTTAGTGCATACAGAACCAGTGGTAATGCAATTACATATCCCGGAGAAACCACAGTATGATTTACCATTGACACTCTAATCTCTACCTCCGAGTGGAGGCCATCAGTGCCCTTTGATCTTTTTTCCAAGGAAGTTTGTGGTCACAACAACAGAACTGCCTGCTAAATTAACTTTCTGACGGAACGGGCCACCCGCCTGCTTCATACAAACTTGTGGCAGATCAGATGAGCTACATGGCTATGGGGAACATTTAAATGTGGGGTTCATAATGCAAGCCAGTCAAGTCCGTTAACTTCTGGCAGTACATCACAACTGTAAATTGTTTGTCTATAAGGGCTGTGCCATTATATTCTAAAATGTCATCCCGAAGGTTTTTTGAATGTTGTGAGATTATTAATCTAGACTTTGGTAAACACAAATCTCCACAGAAGTTGCAGTAGTTAACAGTATTTAAATCTCTCTCTCCCTCCTCTTCGTCCTTGCTGACTGTCTGCTCTCCTCCCTCCTTCAGTCTGAGTCCAGGATGTTTAATGGTGTTGAGAAGGACTGCCCCTCCCCCACAGAGAAGCTGGCCCGTAAGGAGTCTCTTAAGGTACACATCACTTCCTTACGTGAGACGGATGTGCAAAATGTTGAGCATTATCGTGCAATTGGAAGTATCATGAAGTGCATGTGATTTAGCTCTTCAGTATCTCTGGGGGATAAATGTACATGAGACCTTTGGGTACCTCGTGTGTATTTTAAACGTGTACCCCTTTGTTTATTTCAAACGATCAACACTGAACCATGTTAATCATTAACCAAAGACAACAGGGTGATTGTGAGCATTTGGTTAACTCTGCTACCATCTAGTGTTGGTACTGTCAGATCGGTCCCCTGACCAGTAAGACTGATGACTCATTCGTGTGTTTTTTTTTTTTTTTTGTTTCACAGCTCCAAAAGCAGAACTACAGGCAAGAGAAGAAACGGGCGGCTAAAGAACTGTTTAGTGCACTAAAGGATCCCAGTGTTGTCATCATGTCCAACTGGCTAAAGGTGTGGGGATGTTCATTCTACAGAGCTACTACATCGACACTGAATAAAGATATCTGTAGAAACGCACTATTCAGACTTTGTATCATCTGTCATTTATACCTTTTGCTAGTTATCGTCCCAGTTGTAATTTGCACATTTCTTGTTACAAATAATCATGGAACATTGAAACTATCAACAGCTCAGAATGGATTCATGTTTAGCCTTTTTTGCACCTTGCATGTCAATCCTGTAGTTCCTTGCTATGTATAATGGCATCACATGCCCACACGACCCGGCCCCAGATAAGCGGTAGAATATAGATCACACAAGCAACATCATATTTCTTGTGTTCCCATTATTGTCTAATACTAAAATGTCCTCCTATCGCATCTCTTGGCCTCCTGTTAGATCCGTGGCTCTTTAAAGAGTTGGACCAAGTTGTGGTGTGCACTGAAGCCTGGAGTTCTTTTAATCTATAAGACCCCCAAAGCGGACCACTGGGTGGGCACCATCCTGCTCAGTGCCTGCAAGCTGATTGAGAGACCTTCCAAGAAGGACGGCTTCTGCTTCAAGCTCTATCACCCGCTGGACAAATCCATCTGGGCTTTCAAGGTCAGACAGTTTGTAGGCTCACTGGCATCTCTTTTTTTTTTTTAATCCAGTAATAACAGATCAACAAGTCTACAGACTTCAGTCTGTCTCACTATTCATCATAGTGAGACAGACTAAAGATCTAAATGAAACTATTCACTCAAAACTAGGATAATTCAATATTTTTCTATATTTAGATGTTAGTTTTGATTAAGTCTGATTTGTGTTTTTGCAAAATGCAAGAAGAGAAACACAGACTTTAGTTCTTTCTAAAAAAAAAAAAAAAAAAAAAAAAAGACTGATAGTAATGCACATCAAAATTAATGTACAGTTATTAGTTTGAAATTGATAGCCATACACGGAATGGTCTAACCAGCATTGAAGCTGTAAAGAAAGTGTTTTTTTGGTCATGACTGGAGTTTATTTTTTTTATTGGATTTAGCAACGCTGAGTGAAAATGCAGGGTTTACTGTGCAAGATTAAAACAAAGCAATTTTATCTGAAATTGTATTTCATTTCTGTTAATTTTGTAGTGCATATTGATGCTCAGTTTTATCAGTGCTTTTATTTTCACCTTTCATTTTGTTTCACCCAATAGTTTGCATTTTGAAGTGATAATTACACTGTTTAGTGCTCCATTCTGCTCATAGTCCTTGAGGGAGCCATTTGCTTCAGTTGGTGCAACATGACTAAAATGGCATGAAGCATGACTCACTGTTTCATCCGTATGCTCAGGGTCCCAAAGGAGAGAACGTTGGCTCCATCACGCAGCCTCTACCCAGCAACTACCTGATCTTCAGAGCAGCATCTGAGTCTGACGGTGAGTCTGGTCGTTTTAGTTGGAAATGTACACTCTGGCGTTTTTAATTATTTATCTTTGCGAGCAGAATGTGCTACTTCCCGTCTCTAAAATGTACCCGTGTCTCCAGGGCGGTGCTGGATGGATGCCTTGGAGCTGGCTCTCAGCTGCTCCAGTCTCTACAAGCTGACAGCCAAAGGCGGGAGAGAAGGAGATATCAGCACATCTTCAGAGTCCTCCCATATACTCCACCTGCTGCAGTCTACTGCACTCACTGATGCAGAGCTGCTCCTGTAAGTACTACATTTATACAGCTGCATACACTTAAAGCACCTCACTCATCATTTATCTCCATCTTACATTTATTAGTTGTCATTGGATGATTTATGTTTCCTGTAATCAAACTCCAAAGTTGTTGCGCGGCAATTTGCACGCAAGACTGTTGGTATTTCTACTGGACGCATTTATGCTGACTTATTTATGCAGTCAGAAATTCCTGTCTTAAGCTCTAAAATACCTTTTGTGGTTCCTGGTCATCAACTCAGAGCAGCAGCTGAAGAAACTCCCAGAATTATTCTTGGCAAAGGCAAAACACCAGCCTCAAATGCAATAGACAAGGTTATCTGTGATAGATATGTAGGGTGCCTCATCCTGGTAAATATAGATTTCTTTGTGAAACTATTTGTCACGCACAATTTTGATTTGAGATCTTGCAGTGCCAGAAAATGTAATTCATGTGTATTTGGAAGAGAGGATATCAAATGTAATGTTGTGAACTGTATACATTGTATATTATCCTACTATTGTAACATTATTTCAAGAAAACAGTATTTCAAATCTGTTTCAAATAATAATTTTCTATTAGAAAAATAAAAGTTTAAACATGTGTTTTACACACACGGACACAGTTAATACAAACAAATTATTTTTGTATATACATATACACCTTTTCGGTCCTTTCTTCTAAGCCATATATTGAAGAGCTCCTGAAGCGCTAGTTAGACCCTAAATTGTTCTCCCATCAGACAAAGGATGGCAGGAACTTTGCTGCTATGCAGGACCCTGGAAACTATGGCTTAGATCGTATGGCCCCAGTCGAACCTACCATTGCCTCTCTGATAATGTCGCCAGATGAGGCTCTCAGACCTGACCTGAGGTGCGAGGGGCCGGTGTCGGACGCGTCTCTCAGCAGCACCTCGGTTACTGGGAGAGGGTGACCACAGACCCTTGGGTGGTGTCCGCACTCTCCAAGGGATACACACTACAGTTGTGATGCCGGCCACCCACTTTCTGTGGGGTCAGAATGACTGGTCGGAGATCTTGAAAAATCCCTTGCCCTCAGGCAGTAAATTGTCGCCCTCTTAGACAAAGACGCAATCAAGCCTTTAGAGTGGCTCAGTGGGTTCTATTCAGTGTATTTTTTTAATTACAAAGAAGGATGGCGGGTTTCGCCCAATCCCAAACCTGAGAGGGTTGAACAAGTGTTTAAAGGTTCTGTCATTTTAAATGTTGCGAAAGGCAGATGTTCTCTAGTCAGTGGCACAGGAGGCCTGGTTTGTGTCAATAGACCTCAAGGATGCCTATTTTCACGTGCCTATTGCACCTCACACCGCACCTGAGGTTTGCCTTCCGAGGACAGGCTTATCAATTCAAAGTGATGCCATTCGGTCTCTCACTGGCCCTTTGTGTATTTACAAGGTGCGTGGCAGCCACCCTTTATCCAATGCAAGCTAGAGGTTTGACCATCTTACCATACTGACGATTGGCTAACTATTTCTCCGTCTGCGCCACATGCAGTCAGAGACACAGCTATGCTCCTTGGTCATGTGAGCCAACTAGGCCTTATGGTGAACCACTCAAAGAGCAATCTTACACTCAGTCAGAGGGTAGGTTAACTGGGCATGACACTCGACTCACAGTCAATGAGAGCCTTCCTTTCCCAGAAGAGAGTGGAGGCTATTCAGCAAATTATATGTTGCTTCCAGAGGGGCAGGGTTTTGTAATACGGCCTCTTTCTCAGTCTGCTGAGCATGCTGACCTCAGCGTACATGGTCGTCCCTCTGGGTCTCCTTTCCTTAAGTCCCCTTCAAATCTGGGTCAACGGGCTCCACTTGGATTACAAGGGACACCGGGTCAGGAACGTGAGGGTGTCCAGCTTTTGTTGCCACACATTGAAGCCGTGGAGAAGAACACTATCTGTCAGAACAATAAATAATTTATAAAAAATAAAGAAAAATACAAATCAGAAAACTTAACAGGATTTGTTTGAACGTCAGAACTTGTTCTCTACACTTCACTCACAGACGCACACACTCTCAAACTCTCACGCTCACACACGATTTATTTAGTGTGAAATGCTCCCACACTTTGGATGACTTAGGTCGTATTGATTTCTGTGCCTCCGTCATGTGTTTCAGAACAACGTTACGGGTCTCTCCGATAGTCTTTCCTCTACCTCCGCTCTGATCTTTTGTTTTTTGCTCTGCTCTGCTCCGCGCTCAACTCAACTTTTTTTTTTTATATACTCAAACATCTCCGCGACTTATTGAGTGGCGTAATAGTCGCGCGACACAACAAATCGATAATGAAATTCGTTGCCAACTCTTTTAATAATCGAATTTTATCGATTCGTTGTTGCAGCCCTACTGGTAGCGCAGGACCATCATGGGCCGATGGAGTGTGAAGCAGAGGTTAGAACACATAAACATGAACAATATATCTGGCTCTGCAACATTTTCTGCCAGCACTGTAGGGCTGGCATGTTCTCATGTGGACAGACAGACCCTCGGCAGTGTTTTATATCAATCATCAGGGTGGCACCAGGTCCAGGCAGGGACTGCCAGTGTCACAACAGCTCCTTGCATGGGCATTTCCCTACTTCCTGAGCCTCAAGGCCATTCATTTTACCAGGGGCGCAGAACATTGCAGCAGATGTGCTGTTCAGCCAAGGGCCGTCACAGGGAGCCTGGAGGCTCCATCCAGATGTAGTTGGATTGATTTGGAGCCGGTATGGAAGAGCGGAGGTGGACATCTTTGCCTCAGAGACATCAACGCATCCATTAATGTCCCCTTTGGTACTCCCTAATGAAGAGAACCAGTCCTCGGCGGCAGGATGCCTTAGCTCATCCTTGGCCAGCCTTTCCTCCAATTTCACTCATTCAGAGTACAACAGGGGGGCCACAAACTACTGTTAGTAGCCACAAACTGGCCCATAGTTTCCATTTCGACCTTCTCTCTCAGCTGGAGGGACGCATTTGGCATCCGGATCCGGATCGCTTCCAGCTATGTGTTTGGCCATTGGAAGCCAAGACTCCCACCTGACATCCTGTGACCAGTCAATGATACATACTGTGCGAGGTATGAGGGCCCCCTCCACTAGGTCCTCCTACGCTAATCGGTGGTATATGAACAGTCGGAGCAGTAAAGAGTGTTCAAGCATAACATGCCATGCTGTGACATCAATACAAAGACAGTGACAGCATGAAGGAAAAATAGGTGATCATGCAATTATTAATCATATTCATGCCTTGACTGTAATGTTTGCCCAGTTTCCCCGGGCAACTAGCTTTGGACCATTGTTAAACACTTTACATTTAGTCGTGTGGCCTCTGTTGGAAACCATCTATTCTTGTAGCTGCTGTAGCCACTCTGCCTATTATACCTAAGTCACCCTAGAAATTGCGTTAACCTGCAAATAGAATCTAACTTTAGCATGCTTCTGCTAAAATTAGCCAGTTTTATTTTTTGCTTTCTTAGTGAAGCTGAGGTGAGTTCATGCGATGTGAAGCCTGTATTTGTGTGACACAAAAATAGAGAGGGAGGTTTGTGGTGTGTCATTTTTCATTGAGGAAATGTAGCATATGATTACAGAGGAGCAGTGTGACTCTTTTCTCCTCTCCTGGAAAAGTGTGATTTTTGCCTTAGTTTGTGCCTCTCAACTTCTGTGGTTTCTGTGGCTCCGAGGTAGATCCTCTGAACAGAAGATCTGCAGTTCAATCTCTGGCTCCTCTAGTCCACATGTCAAAGTTTCCTTGGGCAAGATACTGAATCCCAAATGTGTGAGTGTGTGTGAATGTGCATTTGTTTCGATGAATGTGTATGCTGACATGTAGTGTGCAGTGCACACTACATGACTACCATTTACCTTTGCTTCATTGAGTGTATAAAGTAGCACCTTGTAAAACTGGTTAAGAATCTGCTTTATTGTTCCTTGGAAAGAGTATTAATTCTACTCGTAGGATAGAAAAGGTCTTTGAGGAGTGTGGAAATGTCTTCCGAACAGTGATTTATGCTGTTGTGTGAGGTTTTTCAAGCCTTATAAGCCTTTGATTTTGTGCTGATTTATATTGTGTTAAAAAAAATATTCACAATCCAGCTTAATTAGCAGATTTTAAAATTGTATACGCATTCTGAAATTGTTTCCTGAATGGTGACAGTTAGAACAAGTATGAACAAGATATTACTCAGCATTTAATCTGCAAGGTAGCTAACACCCATATGTGGTGGCCAGTAGAAGTCTGAAACTATATGAATGTGAAGAGGAAAACAGAAAAAGCTATGTAACTATCAGCCACACCGAGCCTTTAAATGCAACCTTGTCTGCCTTTTCTTACATGCTTTATACATGTTACTTATCTATTAATAGTTATTCTTCGCACGGTGTGCTTTGCCGTCTGTGTGCTGTTCAGCTCTGACGTTAGACATCCCCTCCTCCTCCATGGCTGTACCCTCCCTCTGGCCATCCATCCCAGCTCTCCCTCCTCTCCTGTTTCTCTCCCAGCCAGTCACAGCAGCCTCTGCAATCACATGACTGACAGAGGAGCAGGAAGATGAAGTAGAATGAGAGCTATACACCGCGCAGAGAGAGAGGGCAGACGCAGTCGTCGCAGGCCCGCCCGCACACAAACACACAGACGGACGCATTGGCACACCGACAGAAATATGCACACACATCCGGGAAGCAGGTGTGCCAGAGACTAGGAAGCAAAAGTGCACCTTTTTAGTCACTGGATCGAAGATCTTCACGCACGCAAAGGAGAGGAGATAAGGACCGACTGCTGCTTGTGTTTGGATTTACTGGTGAAATCATCGGTGGTGTTCTGTTTCCTGAGGAAGAATTTGTCTGTGTACTGTATGTCTTTGAGGTAAGAAAAGCCACCTCTGTATCAGGGCGTGTTCGAGTTAATAAATAACGTTACTGGCTGGTTAGTAATTCACAGAGTGCGCAAGAATGTGACTGTTCTCGTCTGTCGAGCCCTCAGGCATTTTGAAAACCGAACTCCCTTTCATTGGTGTTAGGGCAAAAAAGCTGTTTCATGGTTTTCTGTGGCCACATTCCCATAATTGAGTGGGGTTTCGATCGCCCATGACACCCTAAGCGGACCTTCATCTGACTCCCAATGTTTGACTGTATTTGTTAGGATCCCAAGTGTGGAGGATCTGTGAAATATCTGACTTAAAACCTTTTGAGTGTGCAGCGTATGATTAAGTCCTGCTTTCATAGCTGTGTCGGTCTGCTTGTGAGTCCCTTTGAGCATGTTCTTGGACATGTGCACCCACCGGAGTACACAAACATCCACTGTTAGACTTGTAAAATGGCTGAAGGATTGGAATCATGATGTTCCCTATTAGCTATCGATTTCACCCCTCCCCCTTTCCTTCTCATATTCTTGCTTTTCCTGTCTTTGGCTATTTAAAAGCTGTTGTGTGACTTTTGCTTCCCCTTTTTTTCCAACTTCTTTCTGGTTGTGAAAGAGCTGACAGATCTGCGGTCTGGGTTTGATGTGTCCAAGACTGGAACATTCCACATTAAGAAAATAAAGGATCAGCATAGGATCCAGTTTTCACCTTTGTACAGCATATATGTATACATTTGCTTGTACTTTACATAACATGTATACATTTGCCCTGTTTGTTTACCCTAATTTTTAGCCAGTCACATCCAGTATCAGTGAATGGGGGATGGATAAGGATGAGATGGTGTGGTGTGTTGTGGTTGTCTTGGCAACCAGACGGGTCAGATTAACTAAATACAGCCAGGCCCGGCCAGGTCAGCCAGATTTTTATAGTGAATAGTCGCTGACGCAGTGGGCTTACTCATCATAACCGGGAGGAGGAGGAGGAGGAGGAGGAGGAGGAGGAGGAGGAAGAGGAAGAGGAGGAGGAGGAAGAGGAGGAGATGATGGAGATTTGATCCCAAATTCGAGCCTTGAAGGTTCATCACAGGTCATTTCAGTTTTTCTTAGAAATCTTAGAAGATTGCCTTGCTGGAGAAGCAATCAACAAAGCTTTGGCAGCACTGAAGTGAAATTGAGTAAGATGTTTGTAATGTCATGTGACACTACTCATCTTTAATGTATAATCACGGTTATTAAAGCTTCCTCAAGTTACTCCCAATTGAATAATCCCTTGTTATGACTTGATAACATTATGAGAGCTATTTATGACACCAATTCAAATTAAGATGCGACCTGTCAAAGATCAGCGCACAGTTTCATTTATTTATTTTTTCAGGGGATCTATCTCATTAAATCCTGTGATTATTCTTCATCTGTAATTTATTACATTATTTCCAGAAAAGGTTCCTACGGTGGACACGCAGTAGCACTAAAGCGGTTGAAGATCAGGGATGCTTTAAAATAATAACCTTTGTGTTCTCGTCTCTTCTGTTACTGTTAGGTTAAATGACAGTGTGCTGCTGGGCAATCACCACATGGAGCATGACGGCTTTTCAGACAAATCGGAGCGCGAGGCTCATGATGACTGGGACACCGCAGCCAATGAGAACGGTGGAAGGCTGACAGAGGAGAGCGACATGGACCAATCAGACGAGCTCTCCCCCGGGCCACAGGCCACCGCCTATGTAGAGCAAAGCACAGAGGAGATGGCTGAGGTGAGTAGCAGATTTTACAGTTATAGTATTTATGCAGCTTTTGTTCGCATAACAGTTCCCTCAAAGTAGCTTTTATCTTTATGTTTGAAATGGCAGCAAGAAAATCTAAAAATAAATGCATCTTCAGTGTTTTGAAGATCCCACGTATTCTGTCGGGTTCTGAAAGCACTGTTTTCTACTCCAGGCGTACTGAATCCACCATAGTTCAATTTGTTACCTTCTCTTACCAGCTCTGGCCCAATATTGAATTAAAACATAACTGCTTGCCTTTGGAAAATTCTCTCTTTGCATGTCCCTCGTTAACGTGCGCTCATGTCTGTGTTACTTCAGGCTGGCGAGGCGTCCCAAGTGGAGACCGTATCAGAGGAGAACAAGGGTCTGATCTGGACCCTGTTGAAGCAGCTGCGGCCGGGCATGGACCTGTCCAAGGTGGTGCTGCCCACCTTCATCCTGGAGCCCCGCTCTTTCCTGGACAAGCTGTCTGACTATTACTACCACGCAGATCTGCTCTCACAGTCAGTATTTTAAAGTCACTATACACTATACTACTCACTATATATGGAATGGCCCTGCGGTACCTTCGAGAAACAAGTAAATCTGATTGGCCGTTTCATACATAATAATGTCACGCGAGTTAATTTTTCATGTGGTACAGCCCGGTGTTCTTCATAGCTGATGCCATAAATATTCTTACTCAACGAATCAGAAGTCATGTCACCCCACAATCATTCCGCTGCGCTACACGGGACCTTACTGGGAACTCCCCACGGGATGCAAAACGTGGGCTGCGCCCACCGTAGCGAGTGAGGGAAATCTGCCTGTAGTAAAACAAGCAAGCTCACAGACAAACTGGAGCCTTGATCAATCAATGTAGATATGGTTAATAAGTTCAAAACACTCACAGAGCGGGATGTTTGTGTGATTTAAACAGCTGTCAATGCACATTAAGCTCGTCTCCGGGAAATAAATGGCAGCTCTAAGGGGGGGGGGGGGCTAGTGCCGCTGTAATAATAACTAACTTAAAATTGTAATTCTTCATGGCGAGTAATGAATAAAATTAAGTTAATATTGTTAGTCTTATGGGGAACCACACCTATGGGGCGGTGGCATGTAACAGTTTGGTACATATTTGGTACCACTAAAATCACATGTGGACCCAGCTTTGTACTGACTGAGTATGGGGTTGATACATTTAATAAAATGGAAACGTATCTGTCCTGTCACAGATTGACAGACGTCAAAAACGCTTCTTAAAAGTGTGTGTGTGTGTGTGTGTGTGTGTGTGTGTGTGTGTGTGTGTGTGTGTGTGTGTGTGTGTGTGTGTGTGTCCAAAGGATTGTGCACATTTTAGCATTTTCCTTTAAAGTCAGATGAAGCCTGGAATTATTATCTTGTCATAATTGTGTCCGTCTCCTTCACCATCTTTCCGGCCACAGAGCTGCGCTGGAGGAGAGTGCATATGGTCGGATCAAGCAGGTGTTGAGATGGTACTTGTCTGGCTTCTACAAGAAGCCCAAGGTAAGATTATTTCTTTATTGTCCCAGATGGCCCTTTCTCCTATCATAGTTGCCCAAATATAGCACAGCCCTCATTACAAGATGCAACACCTGTTTTGGGTTTTTTGAAGATGATAGGTTGGCAGCTATAGCATAATTACCTCTCTTCAAAGTATTTCTACATAAGAAATAAGGCAGTTGGTTCTCATGGCAGAGATAATGACTGTAGCAGAGAGGTCTTTCAAATTCCATTTGACCATCTGAAAGATCAGCGGTAACCAGAGGATTCAGCTGTTTGGTTATTGCCAAAGCTTTCAGCAGAATCTCTACTGTCAGGCTCTCGGAAGCTATTGTCTTGGGAGCACTGGGAGATTTTTAGTGCTGCCCTTCTCACTCCCTTCTCACATGAAATTCTCTTACACTGTGTTTCTTGGCCGCTCGACAAATCACTCTGTTCTGGGTCGATTTCTGCAGTAAAAACATCAGGAGACACGTCCTACTTGATTCCACTCGTTAGGAATTTATTTCCTCAGAGGCAGCAAAACACCCAACATAAGCCAGCAGATAACGCCTGTAAATTTAATTGGGCTTGCGCAACACTTTTTGAGTGGACTATCTCTCGGAGGCTCGCTGGAGATGGATGGTTAGAAACCTGGTAACCTCATTATTAGGACAGCTACAGGACTTTCTTCATGCGATGCTGTACATTATGCCCTGCTGAATTATCGAGTCCAGACAATTGGTAACGTGTTCTTTGGGTGATGCTTATTATCTGTGACTTTTTAAATCTCAATTGGTGAGGCCAGTTTAATCCAGTTATCAAACTGGATTAAATGTAATTGGTCCTCACCATCAGGTATTGGTTAATGTCCTTGTCAGAAGATGCTTACAGTGATACTAATGTGATTGTGTGTGTTTGCATCTCCCAGGGTCTGAAGAAGCCTTACAACCCAATCTTGGGGGAAACATTTCGCTGTTGCTGGCTTCATCCTCAAAGCGACAGCTGCACTTTCTACATAGCTGAACAGGTGAACCCAGATTCATAGCTAGAACATGTTAATGCACAGGACATGATTCATCCATTGTGTGAAATTATTGACAGAGCACAAACCTGTGAAATGCAGCAAGCCTAAAATGTATATGTGCGAGGGTATCTGACACCTCATTTTTCTCACACTGCTGCTCAAATGTCTGTCTCTTTCCCCTGCCAGGTGTCCCATCATCCGCCCATCTCTGCCTTTTATGTCTGCAATAGGAAGGATGGTTTTTCAATCAGTGGGAGCATCCTGGCCAAATCCAAGTTCTATGGTACACAGCATACTACAATATGTTATCTGTTTGTCCAATGTAACCAATACACATGCATTTAAAGTAATGCAAGGGCACCGCAATGTGGTCACGGGTAGGGCTGTGTACCGTTAAAAAAAAAAATGACAATAGAAGTATCAATACCAGTACCCTTAAAGTTACACCTTTACCAATAGAGAACTTCATTGGAAACCCATCATGTGAATGGAAGCGGTGAGTGTGTCCCACTGGCTAGCTAATCGCCGCCGCTCTGCATTGTGCTCATATGACGGTTACCGTTGACAACACAGTCCCAGCATAACGCCAACCCTCCGGTTCCTCCCCAGGTTAACAACGTTAGCTCTGTCAGCACTGTTGCCGTCTGTGTGTTGTTAACACTGTTCACTTCTAGCCGCTGGCTCAGCCATCTATGCTATGAGAGCCCCGTGGTGGCAATCCCGGCTCTATGGGTTGTAGCTGCTGTGGTATTAATTAAGTGCTTCACTCTCCTTCTGCTGTTGTAGGTAACTCTCTGTCAGCTATTCTGGATGGCAAAGCCAGGCTGCTGTTCCTGGGCAGGGACGAGGAGTATGTCATCACCATGCCGTACGCTCACTGCAAAGGTACAGGACCTTCAGTAAATATTGTTGACCGTCACCATTAATTATCTGACCATTTCCTTGTTTCTATATAAACATTGTCAGTAGGTTTCCAAAATCTCCTTAAAACTGCGTCATCTTTTTGAGAAAAAAATGAATTATGTTATTGTCATACATTGTTTAAACTTTCTAAGCGAGAACAAAAGGTCAATTTTGGTGTTCCCTCTTAATCCTGTTATGTCAATAACAATCCAATTTTGTTAATATGAAACGTAACAGTCACCTTCACAGTCCTCTTGAATACTATTGGATCCATTTGCCAACTAATTACATGGTTGAAATATGTTAACTACTGTCCTGTACATTATCCAAATACAAATGTAAGTTAGTGAATTAAAACAAGGACACAGGCTGTCACAGACATTGAGTACACTATCTATTATAGAAAGGATAGGAAGTTGTTGACTTGGAAAACAGAAGATCATCCAGTTTCTCAGAGAGGATATCGTGAGTGCACGAGGTTCTTGGTCTTAAGAGACCTCTGACACGGTTTATTCGTTCATTCACAAGCAATCAGTCTACTCTAAAGAATACACCTGCCGTTCTCACCATTTCATGACACAATCAAAGTTTTTACATTCAAACATACTTTACTAGTATTTCCATTTTATTTATATATATTTATATATATAACTTTCTACTTCATCTCATGGTAAATATTGCACTTTTTACTTCACTCCATATATTTGACAATATTAATTACTGGCTACTTTGCAGATTCAGAGTCTTAATACAGACTCTTTACAAGCTGCAACATGAAAGTGATGAACACATTAATGCATCAATAAGTATAAACAATATAGCCTATATTATTCTGTAATGGGCTATTTGGTATAATGAATACTTTTACTTTTAGTACTTTAAATATATTTTGATGTTAATACTTGACTGACTGCAGGACTCCTACTTTTAACAGAGTATCTTTACACTGTGAGATTACTTTTACTTAAAGGACCAGTGTGTAGGATTTAGTGGCATGGTGACCGTGTTTGGGTTGTCCGTTCTGGGCTGCTGTAGAAACAGGGCACTGCAACATGGCCGACTTTGTGGAGAGGACCTGCTCCCTATGTAGATATGAAGAGCTCATTCAATGTTATATTCCATTTCTGTTTTAATAGATCCCCCTATTTCCTACACGCTGCTCCTTTCAATAAAAGATCTGAGTAGGCTACTTAAAAGTAAACGGACCTCGTCGTAAAAGAGACGAGGTCCGTGTTTCAAGAAGGGTTGGGGGTGGGTTGACCCCACGCACTGAGAACAGTCTGCCCCGGTTGAGAGAGGGCACAGCGAGCACTAAGTCCACGGCCCTAGATCACACATTCTCTTCTGAGCTGTACATCCACACGGGGCTTATTCTCATCCTCACCTCCTGTAGGTATCCTGTACGGCACTATGACACTAGAGCTGGGTGGGAAGGTTACCATCGAGTGTGAGAAAACCAAATGTTTCACAGAGCTGGAGTTCAAACTCAAGGTACATTTTTCAACAAGTAATATTTGTAAATGTACATTGGCTAGTTATTTTTTCTAAGATTATGATAGTTACTAAATTAGTGGAAATTGATACTGTGCATTGTGAGATAACAGCAGGTCAAGTAAAGATGTTTCCACTTTGACTGCAGCCTTTCCTTGGAGGCGCCTGCTCTGTGAACCAGATCAGCGGGAAGATCTACGTGGGAGAGGAGCTCCTGGCCACCGTTGACGGACACTGGGTGAGCGCTTTCACCTGGTTACGGTCTGGAAATTGGTAACAAAAACAATAAATAAACGAATGAAAGTGAACATGTTGTTGCCTTCACTGAATTCAGGACAGTGAGGTGTTCATTCATGAGAAGCGCTCGGGCCAGCAGGAGACGCTGTGGAACCCGAGCTCGGACATTCGCAGCAGCCGCCTCAAGAGACAAGTGGTCCAGACAGAGCAGCAGGGAGAGTTTGAGTCCGAAAGGTAAACCGCAAATGCTTATTTCTCAAGATTATTCATATGTCACCCGTGTGTGTCTGTCAATCGATCATTATTGTTGATCTGAAGGTCGTCAATTTGAGGAAACAAACATCTCATTTCTCTCAGCATACATTTTGCAGGTGCATGTAATTAATAACATGAACAATGGTTTCCATTTATGTGTGTCAGTATGTCAAGTGGAAATAGCACACCTAAATTACCAAACTCCCGCTGGCTTGCGTGACGTTTACATGTGGAATATACATGCCCCGTGTTCAAGTCACTTTGAAATGCTCTCGACAGACTCTGGCAGCATGTGACCAGTGCCATCATGGACCGGGACCAGCTGAGGGCCACCCAGGAGAAGTTTGTGCTGGAGGAAGCTCAGCGTGGAGAAGCCAGGGACAGAGGAGACAAACCCTGGAGCTCACAACTCTTCCATCAGGACCCAGTCACCTCCGAGTGGACCTACAGGCACATGGAGTATGAACACACTCACCAAAATAAAACACACTGTTCAGCCTTTTTAGTTTACAACAAGAACTGAGCTGTAGAGTAAGGAGAGGGAAAAACGCGGCAATAATAATATGTTCAGATTTAAAATGATACCGCATCCACGGCTTATGATATTGTCCTGTTTGGCAGCACACGACCTTGGGACCCTGAGCGCTCGCTGGTTCAGTTTGAGAAGGACGGAGTGGTTCAGACGCACGAGAAAAACCAGAGGCAACACAACGGACTCTCCTACAGCCACAGCTGGGCCAGCCAACAGAAGGTTAGCCAGACCAGAGTAATGTTGATCTATTATTGATGGGTGTGTCACTGACATTTAATCAAAAGGAAAGCTGCACAGCTTCCTGTCGAGCCAGACTGCACCTGATATTTCGGTGTTTTCAAAATCCCTGACGAGCACGATCAGCCCCCCTGCTGCAGTGACGCCCGGACAGCTAAACCACATGTTTGCTGCATCGGCTTGCATTTCATTGTCAATTTTGTCTGCAGTGAAATTTGAATAGCTGTCACTTTAAGACTCTTCTACCTCCTACCAGGCCGAGATGAATGGCAAACGGAGGAAGGCCAGCAGCCAGCCGTCCAGCTGCAGCCAAAACACTGAGAGCAGCAGCACCACACCGGAACCGACACACGAGTCCTCGGACAATGAAGGTGAGGCGCGCACACATCCAAAATAAACAAAGTCTCAAATCGTGCTACACAAGTCTTACGTTCTCGCCTGTCATGTCCCCAGGATTCTCAAACCAGTGTGCACGGTGCAATAAAGAGGTGAAGGAAATTGCCCTGATAGAGGCCTCCGTCACATCCATACAGAAGACACAGCAGGACATCCAGCGGTGAAGATAACACACATTTACATGCACACACACACACACACACACAAGTGTGTGGAGGGAATTGGGGGGGGCATAATGTCTTGAGAGGTCAGACCTTGAGTATGTTTTTTGTTATTGGTGAAAAGAAACATGTTTCCCAAATTAAAACAGTTGTTAACAGTCATGTTTAAGTTCAGGGTAAGGATAGTGTAAAACATTGTATGATATGCTTTCAAAACAGAAAACTCACATTATTATCCACTGTTGGATGAATACAAAGTGGTGTCAGTGCATCTGTTACAAAAATATCCATAATTGTATGATAATGAATCATCTCAGAACTTGAAGCAACCAGAGGGTTGTTTGGTGTTTTTATCTTGTTTAGATTGAATTCCTGCTGAGCATTGTTGAACCCTTTTCTCTCTGCAGGAACCTGGTGGCTCTGAGTCGTCAGCTGACTCGTCGAAGAGCAACAGACGACAGCGTGTCGCTAACGGGCCGCCACTGTCTCGTCCTCTGTGTCCTGCTCGTCTCCCAGCTCCTCCTCAACTATGTTTTTACCTGAGCCCGCTCCTCGGGGAGGAGTTTCCCTCTGGCACTGATCTGGCATCAGATCCCTCCAAAAAGCACAGACTACAATCAGCGGATGAGGGCAGAGACCTCAGATCAGTGTTTCGAGGGCAACTTTGTCCCTTTGTTTCCTCTGAGAGGGGAGAAGCATGGACAATAAAGCAATAAACACAGCCACAGCCACCGCCTGTCAGTCATCTGCAGAGAGGAACAGCACCCCCTAGTGTAGCCAGACTGAAATAGCACCGGCACCCACACACTTTGGACAGGAAGTGAGGGATGAGAGACGAGCATGGCTGAAAAGATTTTGAATAAAAAGATGAAATGTATGATGAAGATGAAGATGAAGAATGATTTTGCAAAAAGAAATGACAAAGAGGATGTTTCACCATTCCTTAGTATCTTTTTTATATTGCCCTGCAATACTGTTTATCTGTTAGTGTGCCTGTATGTGTGTGTTGTTCGTACCTACACTACAGTAGGCCCTATTGGCACAGGCAGATCACCGCTTGGACTTCTCCTAATCCCTTTCCACTCCAGATTTGGGCCTTAAACGCTGAAGCCAAAAAAGAAGAAGAAAAACAAGAGAAATGTAGAAGGAATATCTTCCAACAGTGCAATTCTGTGCGTTTTGTATCAATGTACGCTCCAATACACTCCGTCTCGTCTTTTAATGATGATGATTTTACCAAAACAGTATTTATAATCCGGAAGGACAAAGAGTACTTGTTTACAGGGAGCACTGTGTGTGTTTGTAGTGACACGTAGGAAGGAAGGATAATGGAACGAGGCAGGGCAGAGAGCCAAACAGAGTGTCTTTTGTATTTGTGTGCCTGTAGTGCTGTAACAGACGGGATAATAGCATAGCACTGCTTTTGGTCCAGACCACGACACTAGTGTGTACAATCAGTTACATCGAGGAGCAGCGTGTGGAGGAAGGGACGGAGGGAACGGGTGAAAATACATGGGAAAAATAATTTCAATACTTTGGCCTAATAGAAGGGGTTTGTGTGTGCATCTTGGTCCACACCACTTTCAAGTGTCTGTTTTAAGATGTAAACACTTAGTAATGAGTTTTTTTTTTTTTTTTTTTTTTTCTTTTAATCAATTTGTATATATTTGTCTGGAGGTCTGTGTTTCCAAAAAGAGATTTCAGAATGTATTTATTGGGTGATTAACCTTGACTTTCCTAATCTAATTCAGCTTGGAGGACGGAGGCCAGGGGCGACAATTGCTCTCCCAGGGTTGTGTGCGTTTGTCGCGTGTGTGTGTGTGTGTGTCTGTGTCTGTGAATGAATGAGAAGGTGAAGGAGCACATGTGTGCGAGTAAGCCATTATGGTTGTGCTATACGAAACCAGATCTGTGATCTTGGTTTTTACTGGTTTTTAACCCTTGAATTTCAGTCTCCATTGCCAGTCCTGATCTACCCAATGGGAGAGACTCAGAGAGCACAAGAAGGAAGTCGACTCTTTGAATGCTTTTATTTACACCTTAATTTTGTTTGTTCTTTTCATTCTTTTCCTGTTTTCTACTCTACTGCCATGTTGTGGGGATTCTACATGCCAGATATTTTTGTCATATTGAACGAAACTAGAGAACATGAAGTTACCCGATGTTTTCATTCATACTTGTTGCGTTCTGTCGCACTACAGTAAAACATTTTAACCATGTCACTGCATTTGGTTGTCATTAATGTCTTGTAATATAAAAGAAAAAAAAATCCTCTGGTGTTCAAGACTTCACTTTACAGAACAAAATAGTTTCTGCTGTAGCCAATGTTCTCCACCAGAGGGCGATGTTGTTGTGTGTAAACCGAGGTCTCCAGACTGGGACTGTTAAAAACTACCTGCAGCAGTCGAGCTGAAACATCTTCCAGCTGTTGGTTACAAACAGTGGTGGGAAGTAACTCAATACATTTACTCAAGAAATGTACTATTCTGTACAGTACATCAAGTTACTACTCGAGTACAATCTTGTGGTACTTGTATATTTTCATTTCATCAGAATGAAATATTGCGGTTTTCACTTAAAACCATTTTAAGAGTTGTGGTAATTAAGATTTTCAAACAAAATGTATGATCAGTTTTTAAAATATGATCCACTGTTACAAAAACTGAAAGTATAGGAAGCAGTTAGAAATAACATTTTATTAACGACAACATTAAAGTACTCATTAAATATTGATGCATCAATAATTATGATCCAATAATTATGATCCAATAATATGATGCGATAACAATGACAATAGCCACTCTGCATAATGAGTCTTTTGGATACTTTAAGTTCATTTTGTTGCTGATATTTTTTTATGTTTAATTTCACCCCAGTGGCAATATTTCATACTGTGGAATTGCTTCTTTTGCTTAAGTAAACATGTTGAATACTTCTCCCACCACTTGGTACAAAAACATGCTTAATAGAGTGTCATTTTCACATATTGCTTGGATTTAGTTTAAATAGTCGTGCCCTTATATCTGTGTGTACTCAAAACAATATCAATATAATGTTTTTTATTTACGATAAAACTAGCAAGCCCAGAGGCTTTTTAATACATGTTATAGGAGTAAATTTCACACAGACCTTTGTAAAATAAAGTTACTTTTACTTAATGAAATATATAATCATATATTACATTAAGTAATTGGCACATTTCAGGCCACCGCATTGATTTAGAAACTTTGAAAAAAAAACAATAACGGTGGTGCTGTAAAGCAAAATGAAAAAACTGGGAAGTTAATGCATTTTCCCCAAGTATGCAAACATAAACTGTTTATACCACTTTTATACTTTTGGAGTGACATCAAAAATAATATTTAACTCCATTAAACCCTGTAGCTCAATATTTCCGAATGCATCTTCTCTTACAATGTTTAAACTTACCCTTCCGAGCTCCACATTAATACAGACTTATGACATACTATATGATGCTACTAGCATATCGGAAGTGTGCTAGTAGCGTCATATCAGTTTACCCAGAGATTTAAATGTTTGTGGATACATATTGATAGTTTCTACACTGGATAATAACCCTGTTTGGTCTGTAACCCATTTCATTATAGCATTATGATAACTGGAATAATTTTGGGCCATATTATATACAACAACATGTCATCTTGGTAGAAATAAATAATAAGTGAAGGGACCCACGCTGTGCTAGATGTGTGAACATTATGCATTCAGGAAAGGTCTGAGTGTTCCAATGCTAAAGAGAAAAAGACAACTATCAAATAAGTCACATCCACTCTCCAATAAGATCTTCAACTGGTGGGACATCATATGTCGTGACTGATTATTTATAGATTATTGGCTTATTGATTAAGTTGTTCCACCACTGTATCCGCCAGGAACATCGTTGGAAACAAGTGCTGTGGGTGTGTCTTGTCTGTCTTCTTGACGGTTGCAAATTCATATGCTGCTATTATTGTCAGCAGCACGTGTGATACAATTAGCCTCAAAGTCTGACTATTATTCCTATAATTGTATACAGATGCCATATCCCATTGTCACAGACATGGGTCCTAAAACACACTTTCATACAAGCTTAATTGTATTCGAAAACAAACGTTTGAAATGTTTTAAATGTAATATCTGTGGCTGACCAACATGGAGGCAGTGATCACCTGACGGAGCAGGTGAGGAACACAAGTGACAACAGAAAAAAAAAGCTCCTGCATCAAAGGAAAGCCTCTCACAAATTGACACTTTGAGAACATGATTATTTCCAGATGTCACCACCTGCTCCCTGCTGCGTGCGTGACATGACCGATGACAGCTGATACCATGGAAACGGGAAGCGCGGGACTGCAAATCAATGTGTTTTTCCTCACTCAGTGTTGCTGTAAGGAGGGAAGATGGTGAACATTGGTGAACTAGGAAACATCTCGTGTATGAATACGGTCTTTTCAAATTACATTTTCGCCTCAACAGGAAACAAGCCCGTTAGGTTTAGGCAACAAAACTACTAAGTTAGGTTCTGCCATCTCTTACCTAATTCTAAATTATAGTCACATGTTTTGTTTTCTATTGAAGCAGCAGAGTGGGCGGATTGGTAGTAGGTTAAAGATCAAGGGGCAATCTCATCCCACGTGGTTTGTTTCTATTCTACAGTCCGCTGGATGTTTGAGTGGGTGCACACTGGGCCATTGTGATGTCCGAATGTATGTGTAAGGCTGACGGAAGGACCGCAGTCCAAATTAGGCCAGAGGAGAGTGCGTGTGTTTACTTTCCGGGCAGGGAGCATTCTATCAAAGGAGGCTCCTTTCAATTTGTGTGAGTGAGTTTGTAACAGTTTCCTGGCCCTGGATCCTTTTTTTGTCTTTTTCCAAGCGTGTCGGTGTCTGTTTACTTCTCCTGGCACCGGACGAGCGTCGGGTGTAAACCGCTCAAACACAGTATCCCACACACTGCCATTATCAATGAGCACACTGAGGGAAACATTGAAACAACACTGAGTCACATAGAAGTGGAGAAGTGGAATATTACATCAGCCAGACTAAATTAATTTTACAAACATTTCTCCTCCAACGTCAGTCAACATGTTTCTCATGGCCAGTGGAAAATCATGTCTCCTTGCTGAAAATTAAAGTTTGACCTTTTTGGAAATATGTTCGCTTGTTTTTTTGTTTTTTTTGCCTAACATGTGGTTAGCTTAGCAATAATTAGCTTAGCTAAGCACAAAGATAACAAACAAAACTGGCTTACCATCTCTTCTAAAGCTCACACAGAAACCAAAGTGTAACAAACACACATTATGAGGATGCTATTTCTTTGCCAAATAGTCTGCCAAAAACTGATCCATCCGTGGGAGTGTGCGAAGCCTGTTAAAGCTGTATCGCCCACTTTATGTATGTCTACAGCTGCTTTTATCTGGAGCACACGATAACGCGCTACTACACACACAATGTTTGTCCATGGTGGTTATAACACCGGTGTGTCTTTGTAAAACTTTAACCCAATAATCACAATCGGGGCAAAATAAGTGTTAACAGTTTATAGCGTAATAAATTGTGATATTTATGTGATTATAGACAATACTATAGTATTTTTTTCCCGATGTTTCTGATATGTCTAGTATCCTGGTTTATATTTGAAAAATAGACTGTAAGTAACGTGATTTACGGATGACTTTTGTATAAAATAAAGAAATGCTCTCTTTAGCAATCATCCGATAGCCTTATTTTACCTGCACTGTGCCTCATAACCAATCCGGGCTGCACTCTGCCTAGTCAGGTTATAGTCCAGACCGGCACATAACCCCTAAAAAAACCCACAAATTAACATGTTTACATTTCAGTTTTTGACCAGATGAACGAACAAGATATATAATGTGTTGATTAGTTAGCTTTAAACGTGCTGGTTGGCAGATTCAGTTACCTTTGGACAGTGCCGGGCTAGTTGTTTCACAGCGGTTCCCCACAATGCTGCATTCTTTCCCCTCTGCTCTTCTCCCTGAACACCAACAGCTGCACCTCCAGTCCCCAGTCCGTCAAGCTCCTGGTGTTTGCGGATGACACCACCCTCATTGGACTCATCTCTGGTGGGGATGAGTCCGCCTACAGGTGGAGATCGACCAAGACTTCACGCCACAAAGACGGTTCCTTCCCATCTTGCAGTTGGGCTCATCAATAAAGCCCGGGACCCCCACAGACTCGGACATTTACATCCCGAAGACAATTTCTTACAGTTACACACCCTTGGACAACTTTTCTTTATTAATATACTTGACACTTTAATAACACACTTGTTTTAACGTACTCTTATTTGTTTCTTTGTTTACCATATTTTATTGTAAATTATCATATGTTCTATTTTTAAATGATGACTTATGCTATTGCACTGTGTTTATTGTTATGCACCAATAACCTAGCCAAATTCAAATGGTCAAATGTAGCATGCAGACATGGGAGCAGAATCTCTCTCTCTCTCTCTCGCTCTGTCTCTCGCTCTCCGTCTCTCTCTCTCTCTTTTATGCAGTAATCAAGATGTCTGAAAATAAATGAAATGGTTTCCTATAATGGGCAGTATCTTTTCAGAAATCCCTTTGAGTAGCTGTCATGGGTTTGAGTTTTGGCACCAAGCCATACTTAAATATAATCCTTTTATTCTCTCTCTCAATGAGTCGTGGCCTCCCGCCCATCTCCTCCTTTGTATTTCTTCCCAGGTAAGTGGGTGAGAGGCCAGCTGCAACAAGGCGTGTCATGCTTATTTTGGCTGAAGGGCAGCAGGAGTCAGGTCAGATGTTTGTTTCTGCTCCGTTGCGGCACAGGCTCGTCCCGAATATGCAAGAAGAAGGCAGAGACGGAGGATTTGTCTGGACTTGTCTTTCAGAGAGCAGAGGAGAGGGAGGAGAACAGAGGGAGGGAGTCTGGCACTCTGGTGCAGCCTGAGGCAATGTGTGTCATGTGTCTATTTATTTCTCTGTACACAAGACCAAACGCTGTCAGCGCTGTACCTCGGGGGTTAGAGCGGGTCATGTTTTCATCACAAGTTTGGTGGTTTGATCCCCAGTCCACATATCAAAGTATCCTTGAGCGAGATACTGAACCCCAAATTGCTCCTCAGGCTTTTCACAACAACAAACTGCATCCTAAATGCTTAGGATTGGTTAAATCCATAGGTCAAATAGCATGTATGTGAAAATGGAAATACATTTTAAGTTAACGTCACTGTGTAAACCATTAAATCTCTGCTGACATCTTCATTTTAATAGTCTGGAAATGTAGTTGAACTCCTTGGCAGGTTTCCAACGACTCTTCCTCTGACTTTGACATCGGAAAGTAACTAGATAGCCTTCAGTAACTGAAGTACTATGGCCTACTTAATTAGCACTTCAAAGTACTGGTGCTTTACAAGAGTATTTATCTTTTGTGCTACTCTACTGGACTTAGAGCTTAGTAAGAAAACAAGATAATTTTACTCAAGTAAAAAAAAAAAAGGGTTCAAAAACACTTTATGAGTATTTTTGATGTTTTAAAGTCCTTACAGTTGCTTTGATTTGATTTTAATCTTCATCATAATGATCTTTTATCTTTTATACCTCATTAGCGTTAGTGAGTCTGGCTATCTCCTCTGTCTGAACCAAACTCAAACTTTTTGGTTTCATCTATCAACTCTGAATATTCATTTCACTATAAAAGGAAAACACTTAAAGGCGAGTACCGATTTGTTGGGGAGGCTGCAGCTATTCCCTGCTCGTCTGTTGCTGTGCCAACCCCCCACAGTATGTGGTGTAATTGCGTGGAACAGGATGCGGGGTGGTCTTCTTGTGCAGACAGGTAGACATGACCTGTTAAAACACAGACAGAGGAGGACTCTGAGACGATCTCCTTCTTCCTTTACAACATTTGCATCCTCAGTTGTGGTGAAAAATCTCAAAAGCAGTGAGGTGTGATAATGAACAGTCTCTTTCTAAGTTCTAATGTCAGAAATTCACCATCAACCAGCAATTACAAAACCCTCAAATACAGTTATTACCGGTTGTGCAGTGTCACACTTTGATTTGTTGCCATGGCGGCGGTGCTGCCCGCCTGCAGGGTTTCCATGTAAAGCGGCTGCTCCTGTCTGGTCTTGTCCCGGAGCACTGGGCCCATCCCACAGTTTAACGAGACAAACACACACTCGCTCAGAGATTCATCGCTACACGCCCCATCAACACTTCACTTTCTCCTTTGAAAAAAATAGGCCCTCATGTCCTGTCTGGTCAAACACAAAAAGAGAGTCTATACTGAGAAAAGCGAGGAATTAATCATTTTTCTTACATCGCTTAAACATTTAGACACAAAAGAAGTGATGTTTGACCAATATGGCATGCGTGCAATTCTGCAGCCACACGAGGACGTATGGAATCTAAATATAGTTGTGTTGTGACAAGATTGTGTTTGTGTTTGAACCTGTCCCTCTGTGTATCTCTTTTGCAGACGTTAAAAAGCTACCGTTGACTGATCTCTGCTTTCTGATTCCTGTCTGCGTCTCATTGTTTTCTCCTTTCAGCGTTGGTCAGTTTGCTCAGGGAAGTGCACGTTCTGCTAACCCTCTGATTTACAATCATTCTTTCGTGCCACTTCACATCCACCAGTCCAACAGGTGCTCATGATCTAATAAACACGAGAGTGAAAGCTGTGACAAGAGGTCACAGCTGGTGTGTACATGTATGTGTGTGTGTGTGTTTGAAACCCTATACAGACATCATACATGCGGTCGGGATCAGCGTCGGCATTAAGACAGAGATGTGACACAAGAAAGTACTGTATGTTGCCAGCGGTTTATTGTTGTCGTTTTGAACAAACACACTCAGACAATAAGGAAGTTGACACTGACAAAACCACTAAATATCTTACTTGACAAACCAGAATTTCTTCCAGAGTTTAGTAAAGAAATTTGAATATATGTCAAGCCACACAAAAACACACACACACACACACACACACACACACACACACACACACACACACACACACACAAACCTCCACAGACATATAAACCACAGTTTCACTCTGGAAAGATACTAAATTACACTTATAAACACACGTACACACTGTACATTCAGATTTTCTACCGTAGAAGCCTTTGTTGCAGGGTCCACATTGTCTGCGGCGAGATCTTGACCCTAGTCAGAGAGACAAGAAGTGTGTTTATGTGTGTGTGTGCTGTTATCCATGTGTATGCACACTGTTTGTGGCCTGCTCACTCAGATCTTCCATCCATAGGCCCAGATTCCAGCGGACCTCCCTGCTCGAGTGTTGGAGGGGGCGTTGGGGTTGGAGAGCAGGCTTTGAAGGAGGCTCCAGTGACTCATTACCCAACAATCCACCCGCTCTTCATGTCCTCTACACCCCCCAAACATCTCCATCCTCGCCCCAGCGCCAGCCCGAGCCCCTGCCCCTTGTCCTCTGGCACAGATAGCCGACACACAGCTCCGCGCGCAAACACACACACTTGACGGCCGTTGACTGAAGAAAAGGGATTCTGTTTCAGTGCAACAGGGACTGTGTGGACCGAACCACTGTGAAAGACTTCTCTCTCTGTGTGTGTGTGTGTGTGTGTGAGAGTGTGGGTGTGTGTGTGTATGTGTGTAGATGTTGTACTGTTATCAGTATGCATACATGCACATTCACTGCACTAGCTTATCTCATATTTCTCGGTTTCAACAGCATGTGGAACAAGTTTGATCTGAAAAGATCTCTGTTTTCAAATAATGACATCCTAATCTCTGCCTCCATCTCTCCTGCTGGAGTCATTTCTTCGTGTTTCCTTGGGGGTTGTGTAAACCTACACCACAAACTCCTGTTCCCACAGCTCACACTGGTCAAACCCCCACCTTTAACTGGTGTGAACACACATCTGTGTACCTCGTGGGGACAAGGCCAGACATCTGCGCCCATGTTTAAGCAATTGGTACAGGATATGTGTATGATTTTAACATACTGCTGGGTGTCTGTGTGCAGAGCGTTCATTAAAGATGACATCCGTAGGAGATGACATCATTTGGACTTCCTGTCTGGAGCTTAAAGAGCAGAATTACATTTACAAATACACACTGATGTACAAAACATTAGAATAATTTGCCTCTGCATTCATGGGAAAATGTTTCCAATATACTGGAATAGATTATTTTTTGAAATAAATATGAAATGTAATGTGAAACTCCTGGCTCACAGCCTGTGCCCAGTTTTCAGACTTATGTGAAACAGGGTGAGGCCGCAGTGAGGCCGTTGACACAGAAAGGTGCATTGTATGGGAGAGGAAGTCACATTCTGTGACTTGCAGCGCTTTCAGACCTGTTTTGCAAATGATCCTTGCAAACATGTTTGTTCCTTAGTAAGAACCAAAGAAAGTTTTAGATGTTGTGATTGAAGAAAAAAGTTTTCTTAGCTTTTTGCTAAATTGAGAGCTTCAATAGATAGCTCTACTCAAGATGTAAATTCACCTTCTTCGGGCATAAAACGTAAACATCTGTTTGATGCCAGTAAGGGTGTTAAAGATTAAGGATGTTTTTTATGGATGAGGTCCCAGATTTCTATCAAGACAACAGGTGGTGGTGGACTCGGGGGAGGAGGGTTGCCGTGGCTTCCATCCCTTTGGAGTACTTTCTGTGTACTGATACCACACCGCATGCAGCAGGTGCCCTCCTTATATGTTTTGCCCCTGCCCCTCGGATGGCCTGAGTCTGCCACTGAACAGGTCCATTCAGACGTAGTCTGTGTAAAATGCCTCTGTTTACATTGCTGAAGAGTGTTTGCGCTGCATTTTAAGCGTGCTGTCTAAATTGATTAATGCGGACCTGCAATACAACCGTAGCCTATTTGGCAAAAAAGGTTGCCACTGTGCTCAGTCTCGGGGCAGCGTGAGGACAGAGAGGACCTTTGTGAGCTCCCCTGCTCCTTGGGAAAGACCCTTGAGCCATGACAAACAGGATTTCCTCTGATTAGAGGCTTTAGTCTTCCCACTTCCTTCTTCTATGGGGGGGGGGGTTCATAAAGCAGCCACTTATAGCCCTGCAATGTCACATGAGTTCAGCTTTGGGCAGGAGCATGTTTGATGAGAACTAGTGAGTCTTGTAAGTTTGTGTTGTTTGTTTGTTGTTTTATCTTCATCCCAGGTTTTTATGAAATATGGAACAGACCTGTCTCACAGCAAACCTTTTGGACTTGGCATAAGATGAGACGCACAGGTGTAATTAATAACATCATTATGGTAATCAGTTCCACCTGTGCCTTTCCTGCTATGACACACCCCAATGTCTGCTGTGAGAAAGACCTACAGTATATATATACTATTTAACTCAACCACAAAGCAATTGCCAAATATGTTTCCTATATTTGGACTATCCAGTTGCAGTACTGATTGTCAGCTGGATTTGAGAATTTAGTTCAAATGAAAACTTGTTGTCAATTTTAAACATGAACTGATAATCAACACCTACAGTCATGTAATGTGAAAGTGGCGGTTCATAGTGGTGTACCCACAGATGATTAGCACCTGACTCATCTCACCATTTTTCCAGCTCATTGTTTTGGATTTACAACCCGCAACTTTACAGTTATGGTTCACTCACTCAGCTCTCATCAGTGCCCTTTATTTAACTGCAAGTGTATTCAGCAACAACAACAAAAGAAGAGAGAAATAATGATAAATCTTTTACCTGCTACACAAGAGCAATGAAAATAAAACCCAAGTCATAATAAATTTAAGTTTTCCTTCAGTTAGGAGAAAAGGATTGAGAGGAACACAAATGAGACTCTTCATTGTTGTGTATTTCTTTGTTTCCTTTGTTTCGAGCTCCCTGCCCATCACTCAGCCATCCAGCCAGCCGTCCATCCATAGATCAACCCACCCAGGCGCACAGCTCCTGGGTGGCTGCAGAGAGATCACATCACCTCAGGGAAGGTATGCAGAATCGGAAACACAAGCCCACACCCAGATCAGCAGTGATTAAGCACCCTCTGCTGTGCCTTTGAACAATACACCCCTGTTGTGTCCTGCTATGATTGATGGAGACATTTGCTGTCGGGTCAATACCACACTGCTGAGGTGATCAGGGAGCTGGAGCCACGCAGCTCCCGCAATACAGAGGATCTGGAGGAATGCATTGCCTGAGAACCTGTACTCTCATAAAGGGACTTTACAGCATCCTCAGCCTGCTCTTCGTGGTCCTTCCCCTCTGATAAAGACAGTTTCAGACAGACAGCCTTAATGTTGTAAACTAAACTAAATCAAGTAAAATATCAAGTTTTCCAAATATTTTCCACATAATTCTCTAAACAAAGGTGATAGAATGTGATAGACAGCTCTTGTTTTACCATCTTTTATTGTTTCCACTCAAATTATAAAACAAAAAATACCATATAATGATATAATAATTACAAAATATTCTGGCTAGTGAGAATGGAGACCATAGATTGACAATTAACTAATTTACATTTGTAGTTTCTTCCAAAATAAATAGTGATTTAATTAATGCACCTTTAATCCTTACTGTTTTGTACACAAAAACAAAAACTTCCCATATGACTTTACTTTGACTCAATATTATCATATAAATATGTCTTCAACAAATTATGGGAAATGTGGTGTATCTTTCTTCGTATCTCATATGTTCATGTCAAACCATTTCCTATGAGTAAAGACAGAGTGAAAGATAGATTGAAAATGAGGCTGTTTGTTCAGGGTGCAGTATCCCTGCTGTGATTAGATCGTACCTGGTAACTTGTTGGCGTTGGTGTGTCTCGGGGGAATTCCTGCATCCAATTTTCTTTTCTTAAGCAAACTCTTCTTCTGTTACTTGGAATATTCTTTGCTCTGGAATTTCCCTCCCTCCCTTTATGTGCTCATTGATCTTCCCTTCTCCTTCACTCGCTTTTCCCTTGTGTAATATATCCGGTGAACTAATTTCCTCTCGCCCTGATAAAGGCTCTGGACCCAGGGTTATCATTACAGGTTATTACAGCCATTCGTTTCACCTTCGGTTTCACGTCAGGCGAAGTTCATCCTGTTGCTGACTTATTGGCTTCATCAACAATCTGATGTAACTTACTGTAATTCATGAGTCACATTTAGCTGCTGTGGAGCTATTAAGTGGCACCTTGAAGAAATCACATGACTGTGGCCTGGGGATTTCCTGTGTTTTCTCTTTATTTTTTTGTTTGTTCTGTTTATTCCCTATAACTGTTGCTGGCATAAATCACTTCAGGTTACATCAGCATAGGTAAATATATATATATATATATATATATATACATATATACATAGTGATATGGGTTAAATTTTTCTCCAGACATTGTACTGCACTTAGATGAAACTTTGCACACACACACACACACACACACACACACACACACACACACACACACACACACACACACACACACACACACACGCGCGCACAGTCTGCAGAGATAACCAAAACAGAAAGAAATATTGAGGAATATTCAAGTTCTGAAAAATGTCTTTCACTAGACTTCCGGGCTGGGAAATGTAATGTTATTGTAATCTGTTCTTGGTCATCTCTTCACACACCCACTCAGGCAGGTGCCGGTAACTAAATCCCCCCTCAGGAGCCCAGTTACGATATACTGTGATTTGACTCCAGACTCCAGCACCCCAGCATATTCTGCTCCACCACTCCCAGTCCCATCATCCACTGTGATCCACATATTTCCCTTAAAGGATATGTATCCAGTAGATTCCAGTCACATGGATAGTTCTGATCTCATTTTTCCAGGTTTTGAGAATATTGTCACTAGACTACTAGTACATTCATATTAGAGCTTTGATTCTCTGCCCTAATCTGATTGGGCCCGATCTGCCGGCTTGAGGCCGTGTGTGGCTGTAATTTCTTATAATACCCTTGGGCTTGAATCGGATCGGGTTTGGGCTGTGCTGAACATTTGGTAAGAGAATATATCATATATCGGAGATTGTGTCACAAATGTCTGTTACCGCACTGAAAATATTTTTGGTTAACTTTAGATTATTTATTTATTTATTTTCTTACTTACATAACTACTTACTTACATATGTACATCCATCCCAACATTATGGATGATGAGACTAGATGCTACTAAGGGTAGGTGAGACGTATGATAAAATTGACATTAAAACTGCTTCTCTTACTATATTACTCAGACTCAGAGTCTTGTGTGGCTTGAGTCGAGTCACAAGTAGGAAATTGCAAGTAAAGCAACACTTGATTCAGATCTCTGAATGCTGACCATTAACATGACACTGCATCGGAACATTTTCACGTCATCAACTTAAAAGGTCGAAACTTGAATGTCTTCAGTCAAAGCTGTCCTGTCCTCACTATCCTGAGTCTAAAGTTTGATTCCAGCTCCATCTGATGCTGATCTTTGCCTTCTTTCTCAGGCAACAGAGTGCACATGGAGCCGGCCGCCCCCTCGCTGCCTTGTAGACATTCCTGACAGCGTCTCCTCTCTCTGTCTGAGGCTTCTCTCCGGACAGCTGGGTCTTAAGCAACATGATCCCCATTCAGCGGCGCGGTCCCTGCCAACACTTTGTGTGTATATATACAGCATGTGTGTGTGAGGTTGTGCATATTCAATACACACATATGTCTTGGATATGAGAGGTGCCACATTGGTAAGATTCTCATCGAAAAACCGGCCTTCAAAGAGTGATTTGGGGAAATATCGCCTTACTTTGACAATAGTTGACATTGCTTAATGTTGCAGACTTTTTTTTCTATATTTCTATCTTAGTAGTGGATGTAGTCTGGACATAGAAAGTTAATAGGTTGCATCAAGGGAATGTCTCACGAAGAGAAAACGACGAGTCACAACTCTGATGACAAGGGGTTTTGATGGTTGCTCAGTCCCAGTGTGTGTGACACTAAACATACATTCAGAGCTGTGTCCTAGCTTCTGAGTATTAGAGGTGAGTTACAGATTTGTGACGGTCACAGCCCAAGAGTGGCCAGATATGAGAGCTGAAGATGTGAATATGGGGAGTTCCTTCCCTGTAACTCAGCAGAGAGAAAAGGAGGTCAAATTAACAACAAACACTGTTGTCAAGGCTACAGATGATTAGAAGAATGACGCCTTGTGGGTAAAATGAGGGGGAAATTTGTCCAAATGTATCCGCAAGACCAGATCTGGGATTAAGATGGCCTTGATGTGGATAGATGAATGATAAATGGGAAACAGCAGAGAACCATGGAGAGCTGGATTTTGGTTAAGCATACATTTTGATTGAAAAAGTTGATAGTATGTACCTGGTGACTTTGTATTGTTTCAGCCATGGCCTAAGGGTGTATGTCTGTCTCTATATATACTGAGGAATGTGCTCAGGTATGCACTCACCTGAGCCATGCGTCACAAGATGACATACCTGAAGAGGTTCTTTCCTGTAAAACAAGCCATGAATAGCACTTCTCTGAGATAATCCCATTCTTAAAAAGACTAAAGACCAGGTACACCGCTGCCAGCTTTTTTTTTAGACAGCTGCACTGTTTCACCTCATCAGAGAAAAATAACAGTAAGTTCCACAATTAATAGATCATGTCTGACACAGATATGTTAGTAATCAGACTCCCGCGGCCTTGCCTAATATCCTGGTCGCCTCGGCTGTTTGGATTATTGGAGGTTTTTATTTACACGAAGCACTGGTGTTGTGTCTTGCTGGCGTCAGATTAGACTCTGACCAGAAAAGCCAGCGAGGAAATGACACAACAAGTTGAAATTAAACAAAGCTAGAAGTTCCCACACGATAGTGATTTCCAGGAAGCAGAGTGATACTCTCATGAAGCGTGAGGAGGTGCACTGAGCCATGACGCACACCTGAGCGAACCCGTAATTTACGCTGTGAGATGAAGTGGTGCTCACGTGTCATCAGGCTGTGCTACCAACCCTGAAGGCTGTATGAAATGCCCAGACATGCTCTCAATGAGCTGTAACTCCACACAAGATTAGATTTTATCTCACGATCAGATGATTACTGTGTCAATCACAACTTGTCTATAATTAGAGTCCAAAATCAAAGCTGCTAAATTTGATATTCAGAGCATTGAAATAGCAGCAAACAATTATTTTCTATGTAAAGATATAGTGTCTACCTGAGCCGAGGATGAAGTCGCTGTCCCACTGTGTGTGTGTGATGTTATCTGAGCTTCAGGCTGGCCATACATGCTTTTAGTGCATGTTAGTGCATGTGATCGTGCCCCACTGCAACTCTCACATGGCGGTCCCAGCTGATAACGCCCTCCCAGCCGACAGCATTGACAAAGAAGCGTAGCGCCCCTCCTCTGGTTCCCCATCAGGTAAACACTGTTTGAACCATTAGATGCTAACAGTGCTAATTTGTGTGTAACTGTTGAATGTAAACTACACCCAAACTCCCAAATTCTCCAACACAACACTGAGGACAGAAAAAGTGTCCTCAGTCGTTCTTAGGGCCCTGCATGAGAAGAAAAACGATAGTTTACATAACAAGATAAAACAAGACTTTTCTAAATGTCACTATTTGCTCCACAAAAAGCATTAAAGCATTTTCCTTCCTGGCAACACTCTGGTCTCCATAGAGCACCGTGTTCTAATGGACTGAGTCATTTTTTTCATGTCAAGGCAAACTACTCTGAGGACATTAAAAAAGATTAATATCTGCATATCATTAGATCAATGCCTTGACATATTGTGGAGTTATTGCTGCTTGTGTGGGAGTGAGACAAGTTGCTTCTGGCCACCGACCTTCACCTCACAACACCCTGCTCAGCTGTTAGTCCATACGCACTGCCTCAGCTTGTCCTCACTGCAGTTCATGTTTACGACAAACGCCTCCGAATCAGACATTCTGTCGCGCTCGGTTTGAAAACTGAAGATTAACTGAAGATTAACTGAAGATGTGTCATGGCCCTCCAAACACTTTTCTCACATCCTCTACTTATTGCATGTGTCTTTTCCTCAAGAATGTAACAATGCATTCACTGTTGAGCAGCCGTGATCCGTCCTCATAACGACGGCCTGTATGCAGTGATGACGCCAAGGCGACAAGTACGCCCTGAATGTGACTACTGCTGCGTCAGAGGATGTTTACACAGCCTGAGATCAGAGAGGAAGACACGGTGTGTGTGTGTGTGTGTGTGTGTCCCCTCATGGTCGGGAGTTGTGTGTGTCCAGACGAGCCAGGAAGGAAAGAGCACAACCAGATGGACAGTGGATTGTGACGTCTTTCATCAGCTCCTGCAAACACTGCTCCGAGTCACGTTAAATGCTTGAACAAGAAGCTTTTTCCTGCATCAAATTGTTCACAAAGAAATAGCATGCACTGGTGACCAAAAACAAAAGTGTGTGGCCCTTGGCTTAGGGGCCAAATGTGTGTATGTGTGTGTGACATTAAAGTGGTGCCAATTTGTGACACAGTATTTTTAGAAAGGAGGCCCGTCCACTCCGGTAATACTCCTCAGATCAGTCTAACCCTTTGATGCGTTCATTGTAGTGTGATCCTACTTCAAAGCGGCACACACGGATGGGATGGGATGGGAGGAGTGCGACTTCACTATACACTTCATTACTGCAGGCCAGAGATTCAGCTTTCTGTCACCTTTGACCTCTGGGCATTTGTGCTCATAACACACTTCCACTCAACAAGATCCACAACCGGAGGTATCTATTTGCAGGGGGGCTCAGGGCAGAGAAGACACGTCTTTTTTTAATGTCCACACAGTGTTCAGCAGGAAAAACACTGCTACTGTTTTAGCTCCAACACTGTGGATCAAAATCCGCCACAATATCAGATCAGTTTTTCATTTCCATTCACAAATTATATTTTTATTTTACTGTATGTGCACCTGTGAGGTATCTTGTAACTCTTGTTACAACCAACCCCAGAGTTTAAAGTTTGTTAGTATCTAATCTAACACCTACTTTTTAGATATACTTAACCACAATCTGGTTAATATACAGCCAATAATATAGCTAATTTAGAATGACTTATTCTTTCACTTAAATTTTATAACGTCTCTTTTGTCGGCCTTGTAAGGTTTTCTGAATATGACTAAAGCCGCGCTCACTGGGTTGCGCAATTATTAAATAGGTGTGTACCTGGTGTCATATTGAAACAGCCTTTATGTCACGATGACAGGGCAGTAAAGTGGACTTCCTGGGAGTTGTCGCTGCCTTGTAAGGAACGGAGGCACCTGATAAGGAGATTGAAGAGGAGTCATCGGAATATAGACTAAAACCAAGTGAAGCTCATAGTTCAAAACCAACAGAACACGTGCAGTTGACAATCTTTAAATGGAACAGTGGTGACCTATACACCTACCACACCTCGAAGCAGTTGAGGTGTGTTCAAAGGCACCACTTAGTCTTTAAAGCATCCGGTGCCACTGACTAAATCTGCTTATCAGTTATGACTCATGCCTGAAACCCTTCAAGTGACAATAAAGAGTCACATTCCACCTGACAGCAGAAAGGAAAGGGACTTTCCTGTCCTCCACTCCCTTTTTACTGTTGCATGTCTGGCATTTGTTAAGAAATGCTGCTGGTGAAAAGTGTTCCCAAGTGTCAAATATACTGTAACCGACTCCGTAAGGCTGTAATGAGATACTAACAGACAGTGACATCATAGACAAGGTTGTAGTTGACACGTGAAAAACTAAAAAAAAAAGTATAGGAGAAGACAAAGTTATGTTAAAAAGGCAGGAATATTTATTCAAATAAATACACACTCAACACACGTTGAAATAGTAAATAATTTAAACACAAGCTGTTTGCCAGTAACAACACATCCTGGAAACAAATAAATTAACATCATGGTTTTAGGAGTCATTCCTCTCAGGAGAGCGAACTTGGAAATAGTTTTGACAATTCAAGAGTTCAGTCATGTGCGTGGAGCTTCTGAAAATCTCTCCGTGTGTCGGGTGAGATCAGTCGCCCCCGCTCTCCGAGAGCTCAGTCCCGAACAATCCTTCATCTCTGGACCGGAGGACCTCGTCTTCCTTTTGGTCCGCTTATCATTCATGTATGGTCCACTTTGACACTATAAAAAAAGGACATTGAAAAACCATCATTAGTTTCTGCGTTCAGATACTGCTAATGCTTCATAACGTCGGCAGCATGTGATGGGGTGTCCCTCACCATATTAGGAGTGGTGAGCAGGGTCCCGGCTCAGGGCGCCCTCGCCATGCGCCTCTCTTGCTGTCCGGGTGACGCGCTCTCATTGTCCTGACGCGTTTTAAAGTCCTGGATGGCCTTTCTGTTCTGATAATCGATGAGAGCCATGGTGATCACTGCGTTCCAGCAGTTCTCCTCCCCGGAGCACCGGAAATCAATCTCTTTTTGGTCTGTGGTAACGATGGTGAAATAGACGAACTTGCCGGTGCGCTCCACGCAGTCCACCTTCTTGATGGACTGCAGCTTGAGCTCCTTGCCCCTGGTGCGCTTCTGCGTGTCGGCGTAAATGTTGAGGCTGTCAGTGGTCAGGACGCACGTCTTCCTCTTCCAAAACTGGAGCAGGTTGTCGCTCCTCTTCTCCAGCTCTCCCTCCTTGAGGATCTGGATGATCTCCGCCGCTGACATTTTCATTGTTATGTCGGGTAGGTTTGTGAACCCCCTGCTTCCCCTGCTGTGTCGTCCGAGGAGGAGCCCGAGGAAGGATCTTCTCTACAAGGGCTTTGGTAATCCAGAGTGTAGTTGTGAATGGACCAAGGTAGCAGAGGACTTTTATAGTCGAGCCTGAGCCCTTCCCACTTGACGTCAGATGACATGGGAATGCAACAGTTGCCAGTGGAGTAATTCAAGGCTGTGTGTGGGCGGAAGCCGCGGCGCGGGGAGGGGGGCAGAGGAAGTCCTAACGTGGACCTAATTACACCGCCAAAATGTTAATTACTAATCCACATCCTACTACGGAGCTAAGTACAAATATTTGCCCACTCCGCAGTGAATGATTCAGTCTAATACGGTTAATTACCAGATGTACACAGAGTGAGCTGAGCACATGCGTAAAACCAGTCTGGCCCTGTAAACCTTTAATATCAACATCCATTTCAGAGGAACTTTTGAATCCCCTGTTAAAGTTTATGATCCAGACTTTTTCCATGACAGCCTGGTAATTCATTCCCTTTATGCCTTCACTGTGCCAGGTAGTTGCTGTGCCACCCTGCTCTCTAGTTATTCTTTTAAAAGGTACTATTTCAGACGAAAGGTGTTTGACCTCGGTGGCATTTTACATAAACTCCGCTATTCCTGTCTGTGGATCTCAAGCTGCTGAATACACCCAAACAGTCCAGGAGCTGCACGGTTCCATAGTGAGCAGAGGACTTATCATTTGAAAGTAGCTACGAAAAGAGAATGGGTTAAAAGTTTAGAAATCACAGAGATTACGTATTTCCTCAGCAGTTATAGAGACCGAAACCGCCATAATGCAAACGTTTTTCATACACTGCTAAACATTTTAAGCTGGTTCAACATTTTCCTGCTGCCTTAAAATCATGTTAATTTCAATAATTATTTAACAAAGAGCTGCAGCTACTGTTTCTAGAGCTAAATCTACACAGGAGCTCTATATAAAGCTGCTCCCAGTGTGTTAATTTACCACAGTACGGCGACTGAATTAGATACTAAATTTCAATTTGATTCGCCTAATTGTCCATTTATTATTATTAAAACAAGGCCTCTAAGAGAAGAAACAATACGTTCAAACAGAATCGATCATGTCTTTGGATAGTTTGAACTCTCAAACATTGGATGACAGGAAGTTTGCTAATGCTGATTGTGTTTTATTTAAAACTTTATTTAATAAGTTGCCTGAACTCTCCCTCAACTCATCATTTCAAGTCTAGAGACATCAAGTCAGGTGAACTCAATGTCTTATGTAAAACCCAAAATGTTAAGTTGAGTCAACTTTCAATTAATACAATGTATACATTTGCATTAATGACAAACATTTAGTTGATTCCACTACATTTCTGTGTGTTTTACAGTATGTTTAAAGCAGTATATAAGGAAGAAAATGGGTCAGCGAATGATTTGGATGCCACCTGAGGTGACATGTCATCTGCCCTTTGATTTCACTGCCAGTCCCATGCTGAGCCCCTTCATTAAAGACTGACCACAATGTCACCGTGTCAGTCAGCTGGCTGGCTCAGTCCCGGTTCATGTTCACATCAGACTGAGAGTAGCAGACTTTAGATGTGTATCGCTGTACCACTGTCTGGAGCCTAGAGGGATTGAGCTCCAAAGTATCAACACGACCGATACAAAGTCTTGTTTAGGGTAGAGATGCTCGTGTCAATAGGATCGATGCCAAAAAAAGACGACAACACACATAACATCCTTGACCCCATGTGCCCCGTTCAGAAAGTTCACAGTGGACAGTGGCGAACGTGCATCAAGCACCTACTCCCGCCTGCCTCGCTATCAGTCTCCTCTCTCAGACATTTTGGAAACATCTCCCTTCCAGTTTCCCTCCGGAAGTGAAACGTCATCGCGGGGCAGACGCTATCAATACACACGCACACACTACTTCTCCAGAGTTCTCCAGTAATTTTCATCCGGGTGACCCTATTGGAATCAAACCACTTTGTGCCCACGTGAGTTCGAGAGAACCCCAGATATGACACATCAACACCACTATGGCCATACAGACGTTTGACTGCACCAAAGGCGTAACCATGGTGAATCACCCTAAACAGCCCGGCGAGCTGTCTGCTAACCAACCTCTGCATGATTGCTGACACTGGAGCGGGATGTGGCGGCCAGTTTAATCCTCTGATCTCAAAGAAAAGGAAACCACACGTGTGTACTGAGTCAAACAACGCGACTGCTTCTGTTTAGTGAAGAGGTGCAGCACCGCCTCTTTACCTCCCTCTTTGTTCTTTACCTCCCTCTTTGTTTTAGGGGCTTTTCTCCCTGTTGCCTGGCAGTGTGTGTGTGTGTGTGTGTGTGTGTGCGTGTGTGTGTGTGTGTGTGTGTGTGTGTGTGTGTGTGTGATCCTAAGATGTGTGCATTTATAGGTTTTTGTTTGCGGTGGAGACTTGCAGACATGCCCAGGCAGTGACTCAGTGTGTGGTGCAGCGCCTGACTTTGGGGGAGTTTGCTTGCCAAAGGAGAGCCAGGTGTGTGTGAAACAGAGTGTGTGCACATGTGGATGACTATGCTGCGTCTATATCATCAGATCATAATTTATTTTCCCCCGTGAAGAGGGTTGGAGATATACACAGCAGTGGTGTTTGCACGTGTTTCTGAAAAGATAGAGAAAAAAGAAAATATAGAAATTGGCCAACTAAACTAAGTCTGACGAAGCAGTAATGGGTAACATGCAGAAAGTAGCCTTTAACAGTTATATTAGTACAAAAAAGATCCCTATTCAGTCAGTACACCCTCATTTTTCTTTAAACAAAGTGTTTTGGGCAACATCGTATTCTTTTAATAAGCTCTCTGCACAACTCCAACGTGTCACTGTTTTCCTAGTATTTCCAGCTTGTGAGAAAGTACAACTCCTTTTGGAGGGAGCCAGATTGAGTCATGGACCTCAGGAAGAGTGTTGTGACAACCTCATATTCAAATCAGTGCCCTCCGGTTCCCACTGTCTCCTCATAGACAAAACAAAACCCCCAGAGACACACACAGAGACAGGAAGTATGATAATGTGTCTTCTGCAACAAGTCAGCAGGGTTTTGATAATAAAATGAACCGATACAATGTGAGTTACTTAGTACGGGGGTAAAAAAAAAAAAAACGACTTATTTTTTGTTCTTTTAAGCTTGTTTACTTCAGTGTGATGGAGTTTTGCAGACGTGAACACATGGGTGTGACAAAGACAGCAGGTGGAAAGACCAGAATGGCCCAAAGTTTGGTTGTCATGTTGGGGCATGAAGCTGCTGAGTGTTTACTGTCACACAAAACACCTACAATACAAAAGAAGTCAACTCCTTAATAGGTGCTTGAATTCACTTAGGCTGAAGCCTGTGTGTGTTTGAGATTAATCTATTTCTATTATTACAACATTTAATAGAAATTACACAAACGTTCCACAAAACATGACTTGAAGAGCTCTGATGAATGAATATACGTTGTTACAGCGAGAACAAGTCACTATAAATTTGAACAGGGTGTATATTTTTAAGGATGTAATTTATTATTAATTATTGGCCAATTTAAATAAATGTTTTCCTTATTTTTTAACTCCTCAAAAACAGACCCAGTACAGAGTTCACCCAAAATTTGATGAAAGATGGTCGCATGGAGCTCCTCAGTCATATATAAATATGGATTGATTGATTTATTGGAAATAAATAATGTTTTAAGGTAAGCCGTTAACATGTAACCAGTAAACATGCCTATAGACCGCCTGAGTATGTCTTTATAAATTGCATCCTAAATGGTGTATTTTAGTGTATTTTCATCAAATATACAGTCACAGTTGTAGTGAAGAGTAGTACACATTCAGTTGCATAATCCATAGATCCTGGTTATAATGGTGATATTGCATTTGCAATTTAAAATATTTACTAGATGAGGATTCAATTCTTGTTTTTCCTTTAGTGAATCTCTATTTACTCTGGGATGGTAATAGAAATAGGCACTTAAAATGGATTATTTTCTTATCTTTCAAAGGAGATCAGAAATATGCATATAAGCCTTATGGTTGAGGAGATATTCTTGATTAATTTTGGATATGTTATTCAAGGTGCTTTGTAGGGCTAGTGTGCTAAACAAGTTAATCTAAACCTGCAATTGAACCAAAACCACCAGAAAACCAAAACAATTAGTTTGAAGACAGTAAAACGCTCTGTAGAGCTCAGGCTGCAGAGTCAGGTCATAGTTATCTGTGTATTCAACACACTCTCACTCCCAACTCAAATTAAGTAATCATTTAATCTTTGATGAAAGACAGCAGCAATAAACTGCAATTAAAGGTGTGGACTATTAACTGTCACACCCAGCAGTTACATTAAGAACACACTGTAAGCGACTGATATTCTGTGCACAAATATTTGCATAATGAGGTTATACTAAATCGTAATTACTTTAAAGGATAGTAAAACATTAAACTAATAAAAGTAATAATATAGAAATTTTTAATTTCACCAATATCTGTGTAGTCACTACTGCTGAATGAGGTAACACAATGGTGATTGATCCTATGGCCCACTGATGAAACCCCTTGCATTTGGAGTATTACGAACTGGGAGTCTGTGGCAACATTCCAGGGAATTCCATACTTGGATCGGTAGAAAGTGAGATCCCAAAACATACCTGCAGTTACCACGTATTGCTACAGCTGCCACCGAAAACAACAAAACAGAGATCTTCGAAATCGTTACAGGTGCAAGATCCGAGATTGGGAGCATTTTGATTTTCTCTCAATGGCTCTCAACATGGCGAAGGTGAACCGGCTGCTAATAGCTAACACTGCTAACAGACATCTGAGTGGGGCACATGCACAAACATGCACTACAGGGTACGCACAGCCGGCTTGATTCTCTGCTCAGGTAGACATTACTCCACTGTATCTTTACATAGCATATAGTCATTTGTTGCTACATTAATGGTCAGAATGCTAAATACAACCTTTTTTAAATACGCAATCTGTTTTTAAAAATATATATATATATTCATTTCGGAGACTTGTAAACAAACAAAAGAATATTCTCAAGAGTTTGTTATTGATTATACTGCTCATAGTCTTATACAGGATGAATAAGACCTCAGAAAGATTTTGGAAATGGACATTTTCCGAAACTGGCTTTTGCATAATGATTATTTATACACAATTAAATGAAAGTTGCATTTTGTGTATGCATGCACTTTACATTTATGTACATCATGAAGCCTCCCTCAGACAGTGGACTATTCATAGTCATCTTAACAATGGGGAGCAGTATGGATGAGCTGGCTGTGATGAGCCGCTGACAAGTACAGCAGAGCTTGCAGGTAACAGCTGCAAACCGTGACACGTTTATGACTTCGGCCTCTCTCGCTCTCTCGCTCACACACACACACACACACGCACACACGACATGCACACACGCACACACGCACACACACACATCCTCTTTTGCTCTTTGGTGACATGCCCTTGTGATGAGACTCCGGAGCTATTTGAAGCATTGTTCTGATAAGCCCTGTGTGTGTGTCTGTGGCCACACTGGCATTCAGCAGCGTGGGAAAAAGAACAAATGGCTGATGAAGGCAGCGCTCGGTCAAACACAATTCTTGAAGAGGAACCTTTGGAGAACAATGAAAACAGTTCATCTGATGAGGAACTGGACAGTTACTGTATGATAGTAGTCAAAGATTGCCAATGGGCTCAAATCTACATCACTTTATGTTACAGCCAGAGACTAATGTAGGGATGGAAAAACTATTAAAAATCATTTAACTTAACTCAACGTAGCAATATAAGAATGTATAAATACTCAATTACAAGAGACGTCCTGCATCGAAAAAATTAGTATCAAAAGCAGAATGCCTGCTGTCAGTGTAATATTATTGTTGCATTGACATACTAAGTATAGCATCTTAATATTGTAGCTGGTTGAGAGATAATTACCTCCTTTATTTACTTGTATGTAGTTTGATCTAGATGAATATGAATATTAACCTGCAAAGTAAAACATATATGCAGCTGTCGGGTAAATGTAAAGAAATATGTCTCATCAAAAATACTTAACGCGGTTATATTGCCTCTCAACGGCTCTCAACATGGCCATGGCTGAGCTAGCGGTTGCAGCTAACAGTGCTAACAACAGCAAACATGCTGATAGAGCTAACAGCGTTACGCTGAGAGGGAACCAGAGGGTGGGTGCTACGGCGGCCAGGTGCTGGCCAGTGGGGCACTCGTACATGCACATACATGACCTACAGGGCACGCAAAGCCGGCCCGGCTGTGTCAAGAAAGCAGAGACGCTCTGATAACAACACACACAGCAGGAGAGCGACTTCATTCTCTGCTCAGGTAGACATTGCTCCACTATACTGTATCTTTACAGAGCAAATAGCTGTTTACTGCTATATCAATGCTCTGAATGTTGAAAAGAGAACCTTGCAGATTTAGTGGAATAGAAGCACATTATGTACCCTCCTTACATGTAATTGTACTAAACTACAGTACATACGGGAAATGTATTCACTTACATTCTTTCACTGGCCTTAATAGTTTGGTATGTGTTTCCAGAATGCTATTCAGAAGAGACAATCTCATAAATGTCATTGTATATTAAACACTCTAATTGTTGTGTCCATCAATCATCGACACATACTTCATCACAAAGGTTTGTAAACCATGCAGTCGGTCCACTTCGTTAACCGACATGCATGACACGCATGAGCCTGAGCATGAGTAAGACACTCGGGTGAGAGTTATGAGATGTGATCCAGGAGTCCAGCACCTCATACTTGCCAATTTGACTCTGCGAAGAATGGCAGGTATGCAGGTATGCAATCCTCCTCCCTGCCAGGAATGTAACGTTCACTCTGCTGTCTGCATAGCTTCACTGCGGCTTATATGATAAACCTAGAGTCCTTCCATTGAACCAAAACTAAGCTGTGGTCAGCGCAGGGCCATGGTCTGTACTTTTAGGCCAGTGCTGTCCTGCCCCACAGGTTTGTTGTAACAACAGTTTATTCGCTATGTTTGCCAAAAGTGGACATGAAGTAGAACACTAGGACAATGGCTCATTGTCAGATAATCCACATAAAGCCAAGCTGGAGAGCGAAGAGATGATGAATTATATAGTAATTCCCCCTTAATGTTTGCTCATTTATGCAGCCGTGATTCAACAAGTCTGACTGGGGGATCATCAATCAAAATCAAGCCAGTAAATTTATTCAATGATTACCTGGAATTTACCCGCAGGAATTTTAAGACTTTACCAGAAATATGTGACGCAATTTTAAAGGGGCGCCAAGAATATAAATCTCTATAATTACAGAAAAATATGCATGCAGAGCATGGCACAGCATGCAAAGTTTACATATATTCAAACCAGCATTGCCTCTGACTCTCTTGCCTCTGTGAAGTCGTTCAGCTCTGACTTCATCTGTGCTCAGAAATTGAGGCGCGTGATTCAGGTTAAACACGCCACACCTAGTTCCCTGTCCATTCTCTGCTCCATTCATAAATCCAGACAGAGGTGTGCTGCCATGTCGCTATGCTGTGATTGGGTGTGACGCTTGCTTTCCCACACATACCAAGCAGAAAGGTAACTGGAGATCATGCAGTAGAGCAAATAAGATTATCAGGGTTATATTGCTCATTGTTTATAGCTCTTCAAATTAAGCACACAAATATAAAAATAAAAGAACAAAGTAGTCCTGGTTGATGTCACTTTAATGAAACAGATTGTGGAAAGCTTTCTTATAACTCTCCTACATTGGCTTACTTTTCAATGACATGATTTTGTTTCTCCCACAGCTCCTTCTAGTGTTTATTCAAAATGTAGTTTGAGAGATAACAGTGAAAAAGAGGTCAACTCAGGTTTGATTCCATTCCCACTTCTTTTCTAAAAATAGTTTCCACATTCTCTCCATATTGCCACACACTTGTCCAAAGACATCCCAGTCAAACATGCTCCAGCCTGAAATGAGTCAAAAATTTATAAATTAAAAGGATTTGATTTTGCTTCGGCCAACATAAGTCTAAAATCCCTCCATATTTTCATCACCTGACGCCCACAAACAACATTTAAACAATGCAGAAGAAGATGATTGGAGGGATTTGAAAAGAGTTTCATCTTGAGACGACGGAGAAGATATTGTGAAACCGACGCTGAAGTGTTTAGTCACACCCATGTTTGTTCTCACTCCTGGAGGAGATTGTGCACTGCCTACCCCAAGGACAGTGGCTTTCCGGAAGTTTCCCATGAGCCCTCTGCAGTGTGTGGATCACCAAAGTCATTGGCATTCATCTTCTGGGCACCATGAATGTCTGTACAAATGTATCCATTACCTATTGATATACCTCAATCTGGACCAGAGTGGCGGACCGACTGACCGACATTGAGCAACACTGCACCATCTGATAACCTGAAGGAATGATAAAAATGTGTGCAACGCTGTGAGTTCTTGTGTCAATGCCATCAGAAACGTTATCAGATCTAACATGTAATGGGCTCTTTAGTTCAACTCATTCAGTTCCGAACACCAACCCGGCGTCAGCAGCATAAAGCGCCTCTCTATTCCTTTCTTTCTCTGGAACTTAATCTGGCTCACACCACTTCCGACCGGGAGCAGGACGATACAAAAGACCCCACACAGACGAGCTCCTTCACGCACACACTCTTGTGTGCTCACGTACACGTGCAGGCTCTGCCAAAAGCACCTTGGAGCCAAGAGCTGGACAGTGGGCGCAGCTGCAGCTGGGAGGCAGGTCGGACAGAAGACTGCAACCAAACACTTCTGCTGGATGAGGATGAGATGAGGGCAGAAAGCATCATTTAGGGATAATCATATAGCAGTCTGAATACTTCCCTTTGTTCCACTGCTCTGGTCATGTGCAAAGCTCAGAGATCATCTCCCTTTGAGTCCACCAAACAGCTTTCTTCTGTATGCCTTGTTGATACATCTTCTCTGTGCATCCATCCATCCATCCACGCACTTGCACACTTGACAAAACATCAAACATCTGAGGAGTGGTGTTCAGCGGATGTCAAACAGAGCACAGAAGACACAGCCTCACTGTACTTTCTCCTTTTCCCCAACCCTGTCTTCTACAAAATCACTTTCCAATGCTGTACATCTAAACTCTCCATTACGTTACAAGCGGAAAAGAATGTTCGCCTAGACTGACTCACAAACAGCAGTTTCCCCGGTGACATCAGTCTTTTAATTCTCTGTCTTTTGACGGGGCCAAAAGAGTTGACTTGACATTCGTCTTATGAACAGCCTGCGGCCCTCTTACTTTCTAGATCTCAAGATGTCGCCTTTAAAGTTTATCATTTCATAAGTATATTACTGCTTACTTGCTGTACTTGTCTCCAACATTACGTTGGTATTCTAAAGGTATACATATTTCGTTTGACACCTTAGGTATCAATTTTCATTGCAAACTTTAAGCAGAGAGTCCGCTGTACGGTTCCATTCCCCTGGCTGTGTTTCAGAAAGAACAGAAATGAGTTTTTCAGACACAATTGGACTCCTTGTTACAGTGAGGCAATCCTCTACCCCCACACAGCAGCCTCAGTATGAATAGTGTCTTGTTCCAAAGTCAGTAAAGCAAAACCCCCAAAATTACAGAGAGAGACAGGAGAGATTTCAGTTTGTGGTTTGTCTGCTGTGGAGGACTGAAGGATCAGGAGTCACTGCTGCCCACTCATTCCCTCCGAAACATCAAAACCACACATTTTATCCTCAAAAAAACATTACGGACTTGGTGTCGACAGTGACCGTGTCCTTGTCATGAACTTCTGTTTTCTGACATTGTCGCATGTTGTCTCCTCTGTTCCCACGAAGATTGAAACAAACACACACAGTTGTAAGTGTTGCTGGACGAGGTGACGGGAAGAGAACGGACTGGTCTTTCAGCACTTGGCAAAAAACTTGGGTTGTTAGGATAGTGTGGCCCATCCTCCCTCCTCCAGAACCTTCAGAGCACTCAGCCATTATCTCCCACAATGCATCACAAGGGTCTCTCAGAGGAGCGCACATGCTTTCTCTATCTGCAAGACAGAATTCCAGACATTCTGGTTGCCTTGCCTGATGTTGGGCAGACCATGAGCAAATTCCTCCCGCCTGGATACCACAATGCTGCTACGTCACCATGGTGTTTGAGGAAGAGACGGGTCGGTGCCGGCGCTCTAAGCCCGGCATGTTGAGGCTGTGACTGCACGCTTTGTTCTAAGTCCTGCTAATAATTTGCGAATCATCACCTGACGCCTAGCTAATAGTGAAGTCAATGAGTGTGAATATTCGGTGTCCAGTCACATTACGCTGTCAACAGCGTGTGCTTTCATCCAGGGAAACTTACCTGAGCACACAATCTATCAGCCAGAGCTGTTGTGAGCTGGTCAGCAAGACCAGTATGACCAGTATGACCAGTATGACTGGGGACTATTGAGCCCACTGGTGACCAAGTGCCTTGTTTTTCTGATGTCATTTTGACACGTTACAGTAGGAAAAGCACAAGTGTGAATAATAAAATTATTGAAGGCTTGGTTTCGTTAAGCTGCTTCGGTTTCAGGATCCTGGTGTCGTGCATGATGGATCACTGTCACAGCTTTACTGGGAGACTCGAACAGAACCAAGACCGTGATAAAAAATGATTAGACCAATGGTTTCCTGCCACATGTCAAAATGTCTGTTATGAAAAAGACTTTTCGGTAACCAATTTAGATCTGAGGAACGGTTGCAAAGGGTCCCCACTACTGCTAAAGAAACAAATGTTACACAAACACACACGCAGGACACAAAAATCAATTTCCATGTCGCACAACTTTAATAGAATATTTTAACTAACTCTGTACAAATTGAAAAGAAATATTGCGCAAGTAACAAATTGTGAATAAGAACCAGTTAAGGCCATTGCTAGCACACGGTCCAATGTGGTAGATTTGAAGATGTCAACCGTGGCTCTGAAAGATCTGTTCAACAAGATCTACAATCGTTCTTTTTAAAAAAGAGAGAAGGGGTGGGTATTATTTTCGCTGAAACTGCTATCGCTGACCAGGCAACGGTGTCCCAATCAAACTGCCAAAATCCAAGTGCAGTATATAAAATACATTGGCAAACCTCTTCCATTTGTTTTCCACAGACATTCTACTGACTTATTAGACAACAGAAATATTTATATATTCTTTCACAACTGTAAATGCTGAGTTAGATTACACTTTGTTAATGACAATTGGCAAACAATTGAATAAAAGAGGACGGCGTGTTTTGTCTTTCATTTTGGCTTCTTGGCAACGGAATTTACATTTGATTCAAACATCCTGCACCCTGTCCCATCAGACTGTAAATGACATGTGTTGAGTACTAGATACATACCAGAAGTGATAACCAAAAAAGGTTGCGGGTCAACTACTGTGTCTGCTTAAATGTGTCATGTTTTAGGGAGATATTGCCCAGAATGAATGTAATGCTTGGGCTGGGCTACTTTTCAAACGTCTTGCTTCCTTGAAATGTTCCTATTATCCTTGATGACACAAACTCAAACGGGCATTTCAGGGTTGATGGCGCAACCAAGGAAGTATCATCACATGCTTGTCACGTGATGTTAATGAGTGTGCTCAGTTTAAATGCTTGTTAAGCCCAACAAGCCTGGGCTTAAATGAGCAGTATTAATGCATAACACAATTCTTCAATGTTTGAAATAAATTGACGTGGCACTATTCAAGTTTTGTCGACCTGCAATGCCCAAATAAGATTTGAGCCAATGAAAATCAGCCTATAACTGCTGGGCCCAAAGAGCTACCGAAATGCACCACTGACACCAGAATAAATAGTCCAATGACGTATGACCATGAACATTTAAAAAAGTAAATTAAATTCAAAACGATACATTGAATGTCTCTTAAAAAACACCACAACAAAAGAAAAACTACCCCAGTGAAAGATTAAGTCAGACTTGTTCAACAGTTTCCTGGTAAACTCAAACTTCTCTTGTTGGCATTAAAAAACCCTGAGTAACCGATTTATTTCCATGAAAACTTAAGTTGGGATCCATTTCTCTCCTATCTTTTTTTTCCCCATATGATGCTGTTCTGAGGCTCTTGGCAGTAGTAACCTACTCCACCTTCCCAAAGACTGTCCCTATGTGATGCTATGGTAGTTTAATCAAACGGGGTGAGATGGGCGCAAGACAAATGAAAAAGAAGTCATGCACATAGTAAAAACACAGTTTGGTTTGCGTTCTATTGCGTTCAGATGAGTTCATTAAAAGGGTGAGGCCTGCAAGAGTAGGAGGACTCGCTGATTGGCTAAGAACTGATTTGACGGACAGCAGGTCACCACCTCCCCTGATCACCACGGTTACTGCTGTTTGCATTCGGCAGGCTGGGGCTGTTCTTTCTGCAAGACAGAGAGAGCAGATTAGAAAACAAGACGGCAGAGAGCTAATGAGGCCACTGGGCATTAACTAGCAACTAGAAGAGGCTAACAAGAAAGCAGTCGCTAGAGAGTGAATGAAAGCACCTTTTCTGCTACAGCAAAAGGGTACAATGTTAGAAACCTGGGAAGGGACTACAGGAGGAAAAACTAAAAGATGTACAGAGCAAAGACAGAAGAGGGAGAATAGAAACTGAATCTACCCAAGATGTGAGTTGAGGTTCCTAAAAACTTCGGACTAGTGAAAGAATCCAGGATGTAGTGAAAGAGAGAGAGAGAGAGGCAGCCAGAATCATAGACCAGAGCAAATGGACTAGACAGTGCATAATGTGGGACGCCATCCTTATTTCTCCCTTACCTAGAAATTGCATTGGGTGAGAATGATTGATTATGCCTGTAATGGAGGGGAATCCAGGGAAGGGAGAGACAACAATATGCACAAGTTTAATCGTCACAGTCAGGAATGACAGAGTGAGCATAGTGAAACATTGCTGAATGAGCACACTGAATTCCTGAAGCACAATTAACTGATGAGCTGACAGTGGGTACCACGAGAGGAAAACTCAACTCATTCGCAGACAAAGCAGTATTGTTGGTCACTCCCGATTAAACTGCTTACAGGCCACGTTATGCACTTACCTACTATCAGACTGGAATAGCTCATAATGGGTCATCTCGGTCCAAATAAATGGCTCTTTCACAGACTGTCATTACATAGTAATTTGTAGCCAATGGTCTGAGAGTGTAAGTGCAGGCAAAGGAAACGCCTCTTAAAAGGTCTGCCATACGCACACCAATGTATCCGTCTATCATTAGTTTGAATCATCGAGTATTCTATCCATAAGCAAAACTATGTCCTCATCTTCTTGTACAATGCTTTGAATTTAAAAACATTTGTTATATGTCACAACGGTGAACGTCTCTGGCTAATGGCATGAAATATTCAAAAACCTCCATAACGTTGCGTTACAATGCTACTCGTGTGTACAGTTGAACTTCACTATTCTACACATGGGTAGCTGTGTTGTAATCTTGATTTAACATTAAGGCCTCAATCACATTCACTCTCCTTTTAAACTGCTGTGTGGACAACATTTGTCTCCGAGCTAATTTCAGCTAGTTAGCGTTAGCTACATCTGGCGTCTCTGTCTCGTGTCCATTCTGACAGAAACGCGTAATTACAGGTTCATTTAAATGCGCAACGGACAGAAATACCGTCCGTCTGTTTTCTCGCCGTTAGCTTTAAAATTGGCCTGGCTATATTGATCCCTCCCAAAACGGAGAGAAAACAGATGGAAAGTATTTCTGTCTGTTATTGTTTAATAGTAACTTCAATTAAAAACTGTATTTGTACATTTGCCTCTACAATTTTCTCCGCTGTATCTTTAGGATTTTACGCCGCTACTTTTCAAATGTTTAATCCAGAGACGAAGGACATTGCGTAATTTCCTGTAATTCATCATGCGAGCTACACAAGGCACAGCTCTACTGACTTACTGCCCCGACAGAGACAGCGTCACAAGTCTTCTCTGACCACAACACATAACTGCTGCCCAGCATTGCGGTGGTCCAGGGGGTTGACGATAAACACTACATAATTAGCACCACTCACTGACGCAAAAGTAAGGAAAAGAGCAACGAAAACGCTACCATTTAAAAATATAAAAATAAAAATAATTAAAGAATTCAAACTGACCTTGGGGTCAAAGTCTCCCTCATCATCGTCATCATCGTCACCCTCGTCATCTTGCTCCTGAGACACAAAGACAAGATTATCATAAAATATATTATGTGATTTAGCAGTGATGTGTATGCTGGCACAGTTGCAGACCCAAGTAGAGCGTAAACAGCAATGCACAGCTGATCAAACTCATAGTGTCATTACTAACCTCTTCATCTCCCTCCTCCAGCTCCTCCTCTTCAAACTGCATGGAAAAAACAAACAAACAGTGAAAACACACACGTGGTCAAACAGTGATGACAAGTTTAGCTTATATGTCCTCATAAGATTTTTTTTCCCAGTTTGCAAACATCCCATGCTGTGGCTTTTTCTGTGTTCAAGAGTAACCACGTGTTAAGAGGAAAAACACTCACACTCTCGTCATCTTCCAGGGCCTCTCCAGTGAAATACAGCACTGCTCTGGGAACTATTCTCTCGCGGAAGAAATGCCCAATCTCAAAGTCTGTGGCTAGGGTGAACTCAGAGTCTTCGTCCTATAAAACATGAACACATAAAGCCTTGTTTAACACAGCTACAAATCCAATGGATTCATGGTAATAGAAGACATAAAATGGTGTGTTGATTTTATGAAGAACAAGCTACATTTACTCACCATTTCTCCATCTGGTGAAGCTGTAAGGGAAAGGATATATCATTTTAGCAACAAGCACCTCAACACACTGCTCTACAATGATTATAAAGGGCAATTAAAAGGTATGATGAACATTTTTAAAAATTGGATGGATTTGAAAAGGCCCATTCATTTAAAATGACCAGTCACGGGAGGATGTTACACTTGTTTTATAACATCTTTCAACAGGGCAGCTATGGGATGAGCTGTGATTCAACCAACATCTGAAAGCCCATTTAAGGCAACAACCATGCTTATTATCGATGACCACACAACGCGAGGTCACATCATCCACAGAACGTGGCCAACAGCAAACAGCTGTGCTCCACCATCCTGTCAATAAACTGACATCATCCTTCCTCTTCTTTCAACAATACTGTAATTGAGGAAATGGCTTTGTTACTTCATAAAATATTTTGTGTACACACACACACACACACACACACACACACACACACACACACACACAGTACAGTATAGTATAAGCATCGGTGTTTCAATATGTACTCCAACATTGGGGTCCACTACTTTACAAATAAAAATTAATCTAAAATGCACAAAAATACATTTTAATCCATTCAAATAAAAAACAGGTAACTCTTGTTCAAACATCCATGAACTGCACAGCAGTCAAGACACATGCCCTCTTTGTGCGTGTCCACATGATCAGTGAGTGATGGCTACTTCACTAATGGACATCCCTACCACAGAACGACACACCTGAAGAAGAGCCATTTATAGCCACCAGTTATATACCCAAGCCTTGACAGAACCAGTAAGACAAACATTTGCTGAGCCAATGAGTGATCAGGTTTAGTTCTCAAAGTCAGAAAAAGGCCAAGCTTGTCTGACAGGTTGGTTGACAACACAGGACAGAGGATACCATAATTAAAGGTGTATTCTGCCTAAATGACTGATCCTTTGATTTAGAATGACTCACTTCAAGACATTTGAAATCTGAAGTCAAACTGAAAAGACTTCTAGACTGGCCTCCCTCACCTTTGAAGAGGGCAATCACACCAGTAAGGTTACCTAATTAATTCAAAGTTTTATTTTATCATTTAAATAAACTAAAATCAGGAAGAATTATTCTAAAATGTAACAAGATAAAGGCTCTTTTTTTTAACCAAACCTTGATATTCCATCCGCTGTTGTAAATGCTTTTACATTACTGTCTGTGAAATGTCTTCTTTTATTTATTTATTCTTTTGAATCTCTTCGAGATGTTAACTCATGCACTATATGTATATATATATATATAAACTCAACGTTTACCGATTTTCTTAATCACACATTAGTTATTTGTAAAACGTTTTTAGTTAGTTAGACTATTTTATGAGGGCACTTGCAATTTTACCTCAAAGTTTCCGCCAGTCATTTATATCAGTCATTAACCGTTTACCACCATAAAAGCTCCTTAACTCTCCAAGCTAGAAAATAATTGTAAAACCAAAGTTGTTGTAAAAGTTCAACGTTCCACTGAGTGCAACTTCATGCACACAGTCCAACATCCACGAACACGCCATCTGTTCCACCGACACACAGCGGAGTGACACAATTGGACACAGGTTTGGAGTCTGCCGCCACCTGCTGTTGAATTCAGCTCAATTCAGTGACCATTGGTAAAACCACATGACATGACATGCCTACATGTTGCAACACCGTCTGCAGATGAACACAGCCATGTTGACTGTCAAGCAACTGTATTTGTGTGAGTTTCAGTGATTTAGGGTTTGCTCAAGGAGTTTGTGTACACCACTAACACAGCTTGATTTAAAGAGTTACTGCTATGAGAGATAAGTATAGGGATGACTAATTGCTTCGAATATGAAATTTAGAGCCCTAAGAAATTCACTACATTTTGTGTGCACCTATTTCTGTGTGTGTTCTCACCTTTGACGGGGTTAAAGAAGTTGAAGAAAGAGTCATTGGGGACCTGTTTGGTAACTGTGCGGACAGTGCCACGGCCTTTATGCTTCTGCTTCTTCTTAATAGTTTTCACTGTCACATCCTTCCCCTTGTGCCAGTCTATCTGACAGCTGAGGAGAGATGTACAAAACAGTGAGAGGCGGCAGAAAGCAAAGACCCAAAAAAGGTAAAAGTTGGTAGAAGTGCCAAGAGGAGGCTATGTGGGATGTCAAGTCAAGAGGTGAATGTAGAAAGAGTGAACAGAAATGTTTTACGAAGCACACAATCTTTTTTCCTAACCGTCAACATCATTTATGTAAAAGCCACAGTTTAACCATCATGTTTGTGTGCTCCTTCTCTCACCCTTCACAGTCAATGATCTCTGGGCCCTCGAATGAGAAAGGGTCCGAGGCATCAGGTTCTGACTTCATCCTGTAGACTTTAGTGAGGACGGCATTGTTGAAGTAACCATTGGACTCAAAGTGGAACTCTAATGTGAAACTCTGAGGGGGAAGAACAACATAAATAGACAATTTGAAATCTAATTTGGAACAAATATGGAACAATATCAATTCATTATTATGACATGATGAAACAGACCATTGGTTGTCCTGGCTCAGAAAACTTGACTTGAATATCTTTCAGGTGCTTTAGGATGGGCTCATCGTGTTCCTGGTGGTAGATAAACAGTCAGATCGGAGACACAAAACTGTTCAGAAATGGGTTGACATGTATCAATCATATAAATGTACCTGCAGCATGTCGCTGAGCATGTCCACACTCTTGAATATGGTGAGCCAGAACTCAGGGATGCCTTTTGGATCTTCCCTTGGCGTGGCTTCCTCTTTCTTTGAATCCTCAATAGCAGCTTTTTCCTTTACCTCCTCCTACAGGAAGTGGACGGAGCACTGATCAAAATTCAATGTTGACCAAAATCTAAACAACTTAGTTAGTTAATCTTCTGAGACAGATTTCCTACAGCTTGAGGAAAGGTAGATTTAAGACTTTTTAAAGCCACTCAGAAAAACATTGAAGACCAACTCTACAGCCCTAATTGAAAGGAAAAAACACAGCAATTACTTTGTGTGGTTTGACTCGGCAGTTTTGTTTTTCTTAGGCTGAGTGTCCAGATTTTTACACTTAGGGGGAGAAAAAAGCTATGTACGCTGAGCCTCACCCGTATATGGGATTCCCCTGCATGAATTCACATCTCGCTGAGTTTGAAACACGTACTGCAGAACATACAATGTGCCTCTTATACATTGATTGGTACCAGTTGCAGCCATGCTCTGTAACCTTGGTTGAATAGCCAATTGTCATTGTATTTGAACTTCCCCAGGTCGTCGCTAGCTTGTATCTGCTTGAGCATCCCAGTCGCAACAAAATATGAGTGTTGTTGTTTCGACTGTCCTGATCTGTGTGACTCTAATGAAAGACATTCATAAATTATCTAAACATTTTTTTAATTATTTTTAAATATTCAACTGCAATGTGAGAAAAAACTATTCGTAAAATTTAAACTTCCTAGGTCTGAGTATTTTTTAATTAAGGCCTTTTTTTAGATTAATGAATTCAATACCTTTTAAGACTTAAGGATTAGCAGGAACCCTAACAGAAGTCTCATTGAGATCAAAATCTTTTGTTCCAAAAGCCATTACAGTTTGTTAGCCCTACTGATTCTCATTAAAAAAAACATTTCCCACAATCCTGTTTCCTGTTGGAAAATTTCAGATTGAGATTCAAGCAACCTCAAGATTATAAGAAAAACTGTAGGATTTGGCAAAGTGATCAAGCTTTTAAGACAAAGAAAAAGAAAATCTATACTTACAGCTAGCTCCTCCTCTTCCTCTCTGTCACTGTGCCACTCACACTCTGCATCTGTGGGTTCCACTGTTCCTGTGACAAAATCTCTTCTCTGTGACACACAGTCATTACGACAAAGTTAATCATTTTAGAGAGGCATTTGGGAATATTTTATATATATATATATATATATATATATATATATATATATATATATATATATACATACATATATATATATACATACATACATACATATATACATACACACACACACACATATTCACGCATGCACAGACAGGTGCAGCAGCATTACAGCTGACAGTCTTCAGTGAGACTAAGAATGGCTGAGTTCTTGTCACTAGCTCTGGAAATAGCCTTGACTGACAAAAGTACAGATGACTACTCGTTGTAGAAGTTTTCAATTTAGCACCAAGGATGCATCCTCACTGACATCAGATCAGACCAGAGAGACACACTTAACCACCCAATAGTGCAGGGAACAATACATTTTTTTTTTAAAAAGAAGCTTAAAAGTTCTTATAAAAACTTTAGTGTACCTTGTCAAACAGTGGCTGATAGAGGGCAGCATACTTTCTCTCTAGCTCATGGACCTCCTCGTAGAATTTAGCCTCAATGTTGGCACACTGCACCTGTAGCCTCTTCAAGGCATGCACTCGCCTCTTCACTACTTTGGGAAGCATGCTATGAGAGAAGAGAAACATGAGAATTGCTGTGGATTCAAATCATTTAGAGAAAAAGAAAGATATGATCTATGATTTTGTAGTAAAACGGTTACCCTGAACCAATTCTTACACAATCTTTAACCCGGTAAACTAGTGAGTCCTCCACCTAGGAGGAACCACCAGAGGATCTCAAGATGTTTTATGAGATTGAAAGAAGATTTTGTTTGTGCTTTGGTGTGGTAGTGTGATACTGCAGCTTATATTTCTATAATTTCATTCAACAACTTTGTTGTTGATCAGAGAAAATAATCATAATAAATAATCTAACAAACAGATTTATTTTACAAGTGTGAAACGTTTTTGTTTAATGAAATATATGACAGAAGAAAAGTTTAATGTATTGAACCTTGATTGTATAATTGTGTTTGTGGTTTGGCATCCATTTGATTTTAGAGTATTTAATTAAGTATTTAGTATCTGATGACATCGAGTTCACAATCCTGAATGATAACATTCACCATCAGATCACAAGTAAACCTCACCACAATAGCATCTTGAATAATGCAACATCATGTTTAAGCCATGAGGAAGTTACCGTAACTGCCATCTTTTGACTGGTACGTGCCAATAATATCAATATGCAACTGGAAATTGTGACAGATTTTTGCTTTCTCGAATAGCTAATGCACATGGAGTAAATAATGTAAACGAAAGGAGGAACATACAGACAAATGTTTAATGCTAAAAACCACTGTTTGGATACGTTTTAAATAACATAAGTATTGGGTTATTAAAAACAGTTACACTGTTTGCCGTATTGGATCAGAAGCAGTTAGTAAGTAGGTAATATTGCTGCATGTTAAGTTATGATAACCTTTACATGTGTACCTTTTATCTCCCATTACACAAACCTAGTACAAAACATCTGCACTGACCTTTCCAAGAAGTTGATGCCGGCAGGTTTTTCAATCTGCCCACCTGGATTCTGCATCCCTTGTTCCCCTTTACCTGCCAAAACCAACAAAGAACATTGTTAGATCATTACATAGATAGTTTTTTCTCTTGACAAGAATTGATTTATAATGTTGTTTGAATGTGGCTCACCATACACTTTACAATATTAAACAATCCAATACGTTGGCACTCAAACAAATACTTGTTACGTTGTGTTTTTGTGTCGACTTTCAGATGTTGATTAAACTTTTAATTTTGGGGTAAAAACAATAATTTCAAGTTTCACATTGTTTGTATTAGTCTTCGTTATATGCAAAAGTTAAACTCCAAGTCAAAACAGATGAACTAACGTTTCCTACACTGAATATCTAATGTAGTGTGGGAAGTTAACTTAAAACACGTTTGTCTTTACCTTTATCTTTATTGGCGTCCATTACCAAGTGGCAGCTCCTTCCTCTAATAAAGACGGATCAATTATATTAGAGACATACAAATCATGAGTCACAGTAACTACAGACAGACAACAGAGTGAAGGGGGACAGTTGTTGTTCACCACATGTGAGACGCATTTCATTGCAACATAACCACTAAATCACGCCAAGACAAGCGCGAGCTGGTTAGAGCAATAGACAGCTGAGTGTCGATCAACTGATCGACAGCAACGCAACGGATCGACACTCAGCCGGTGTTGCGTGTTGATCGACGCGCTGGCCGATGACGCATTGACACGCTAACGGCAGCTGGGCTAAGCTAGGACAACCGGAGTTAGCTTCTCTCCTTTTACGATGAGCAAAACGCCTCTCGCGGACTCTGACAGTGACAGATGACCATCGATGAAGCAACATCTGATGCGTCTCCACGGTCACACCGGACCACCAACCGCCACGTACTGATACATACCTCGTATGGGCGGTGCCGACACAATCTGACAGCAGCAAACCGGGCGAGCTGGTTAGCAAGAAGCTACTAGCCAACGTGCTGTGAACAATGCTTTAGCTAACACAACAAGTGCGACGGTTTCTACTTTCAGCTTCCTGACCTTATACCCGCTATCCGCACTCAACAATTAGGATACTGTGTGCTAATGAATTGTTGAGGAAAAGATGCTATGGCTTCTCATTATGTAGATAAAACTGCCCGTCAAGCCCAGTTGGTTTCGGCTACTAGCCTCCTGCTAGCTAGCTGCTCTGACAAGCTAACACCAGCTAACGTTAACTATCGTTAATAAACGTGTCAGAGCAAAGTGTCTCGAGACGGTTCACCGGCGCCCTGTCACACGAGTGAGATAACACGACACGTTACTAACAGACACCCTAACGTGCTCGCAAATGTTTGTGTTAATGAAACGTCTGTGTTTACGAGCTGTTTTTATCACTCTTACCTCGAGCTGAGCGGAGTTCTAGCTGGTCGCCTCGCTCACGCGTATTCGCTTCAACCCCCACGCACGAGGAACACACACGCGCTCCAGCATCCGGGCTTCTCATTGGACTGCCGCTAAAGGGCGCACGGTGCTGCGTTCAAGTGCCTCTCAGTCCTGTGTGTACGTAAAAGTATTACTCAATCATCTGTGTTTCTCTGAAATAAACAGAGAAATGAAGGATAAATTATCAGTGTTTACACAAACCTCAGTATAATCTCAAAGCATTTGCAGCAATCATATAAAATAACTTTATTATTGAATATATCTCACTAATATAACTTTTTTACAACTTCCTTATGTCTCCATCTTCAACATGAAAATGTTTTATGGATCTTATTCTGTTAATTTTGCTCTGACGGCCTAAGTTCCCTTAATAGAGAGATCACACAGAAATCCAATGGATGTAAGTGCTTTGATTAAATATGTGAAATACAAAAGTACAAATAAGGTGTGGATAAGCAAATCAGATATGTACTATATGTCAGTGTGAATATGTACAAGTGCAGACAAAGAGCAAACGGTGTAAGTTGTTATGCAGGCCAGGGGGAAAGTCTACAGTCTACACAGTCTGCAGTCTACACTTCTGAGCCATACCTGTAGCCTATCATTGACAAGTTCCCCGCTTTACCCTCTGACTTTATTTCAAAGCTGCAGCTCTACAAACTCTTTATGAATTCAGAGGAAGTACAATGATAAGGATAACAATTCCATCTTACAGCATCTTAAAATTTTGTGAGATGACTAATTTTTATATGCGAGTCAAACTACAAACATCTTGACTTGCTGTGAGTGCTTATCTAGATTAATTACACATTTATACATTTGCCATACGCTTTTGTCCAAAGCCTTGAGAATCGCACATGTTATGTTCAGACCACAAGAGGGCTTTGTGTAACCATGCTTCATAGGAGACAATGTCTCTATCTGTGTCTATAAGAAGCTATTGTGTTGTATAAATGTATTAAAAACATATAAATATATTTGGGGGTGGTGGTGAGTGTGTGTACATTTGTGTTTTTCGTCAATTGTATTCCCACCAGCACCTGTGCTTTTGTCACTCTTACAGGCACATTTGACAAACCCGGAGAGTTTTTTTATTTTTATTTTTTTCAAAGTCTGCAAGATTTTGCACACATAAACATACCATTGAACAGGAAACAAATCAAATGTATACCTTGAGGTGAGCTGACCTCGCTCTTAATATATTGACTGCTGTATAAGACATGGTGTGGAAGGGAAAATGTTTATGTTTGTGCTTAATACATGTCTTGTGCGTAGTGAAACTATGAAGCCACATTAGTACATATATCTGGGTTATTAAGAGCACAATATTCATAGTTACATATACAGTATCTGTTAATCATTGACATAGTATTAGTATAAGTTAGACTTATGTGAATCTGTAAGCGACCCACATAGAGAACAGTGTTTAATTAGTCTGAGGAGATAAGCTTAATAGGGGAGGGCACACAGTTGAGACACAGGGAACTGCGTGTAAGAGAAGCATGCAAACGGCTCTCTGATACAAGGCTCAGCAGTAGGTAAAGTCACGTTGGCCTTGCACATTCTAGCTGGTGTTTAAGCGATTCCGACCCCAAGGGCTAGGGAAGGACTAGATATTATGACTAGTAGCGATTGAATGTTATGACGAGGGAGGGTAAGAAAGGGAGGCAGACAGTGAAGTAATCAGTTTCTGTGTTGAGGCGGCGTCAACTGGGTAGCATGGCGTGCGTGAGGTATGAGGTCACCCTATACAAAGGGGAAAAGATGGCCACCGGGGCAGAGTTGAGGGGTGGAGCAGTGGGCTGTACCTAACCCGTGCATTGCATTATAAGTACTATGTCAATCTGAATGTTCGCGAGTTGTTGTTGTATGCCCGGACCCAACTCGGTTCATTTGTAACCTGTGTGTTGCAAATAAATCTACGTGAATTGAACTTTGATCCAATCTCTCTGGTATTCTGTGGGTGGTCAATTACTGAGGTGAGTAAGTGAGTTCCTGTGGCACCTCACTGGCAGTCAGATAGGAAATAGCTATGAAGTTTATACATAATCAGGTTTTAAGAAAGTTAGCCATCATCGAGCAGAATACGCAATAAACCAAATAAATTCAGCCACCACATGGTCAGACGGGCTGGTTGATGATTGAAATGAGTGAAGTTCAAATCTCTTAAAATATTTAAAAAATATGGAAAACTAAGGTTAATGCAAAATATTCTCCCTTGCCTTTTATAGAAGTGATACGCATAACCCGAACAACATCTTAAAGCACTACAGTAACAATGGAAATGCATGATTATTTTTCTTTTCTCGTCGTTAGAAATTACATCTCAAATTAGAAATTCCACAGCCTTTTCACATCATATCTGTATGGAAATATGGCGTTTATATGAAAATTGTTAAACATGTCATCAGCTGTCCATATTCCACTGTATTCTTTTGGAAATGTGTTTTTTTTTTCTTTCTTTTTTTTTGCTGAAATAGCCCACTGGGTTTCAGACATAAAACCACTCAAATCCAGTCTTCTTTCTGTTTGCTATCAACTACTGCGTAGTCTACACACTTGAGAGGAAGTGACAGTACCAGGGCCCCTCAGGGTATGATTGTGGTGACCAGGCTTTGTGCCTGTCACACTGTGACATTTACCAGCAGGGTCTGTACTCACAGAAAAAAATCAAATGTGATTGAGTAGCATTTGGGACGAGTCTGGGATCTAGAAACAAGTGTACAGTAATCACTATTTTTTTGGAAATGTTACTGTAGTGTTTTTTTTAAATATAAACTGTGGCTAAATGTACAGGGGAGTTCAGTGTGCCTCCCTGTGAGTTGCCACTCATAAATCAAAGAACAAGAATTACTTTAAAAGCAGTCCTTTGAAAGCCTTTGATAGTTTTGCAACCCTCTGCAGATGTTGAAGGGACTGTGATATTGCTAAGACAATAGTGACACCTGCAGCTGTCTCACAAAGCTGTACTTAATCCTGACTTTACAGCTTCAGCATGTCGGTAAATCCTCAACTTTCAGATTACACCCCCTCTCAGTTTTTGTACTTTGCCCCACAGAGTGGGCAGAAGCACACACCTGGCTGTTTAAATGATATGTATGCAGATGCATCTTCTCATCTCAGCTTTGCCCAGCTGTGTATACACACTTTTCATTGTGTGACAGTGCAAGTGTTTGTACTGCACTTATAGAGGATGCTCGATAAACCCTTATCACTTGTGTGCATTCTGTCAGATAGTCTACCTCAAGCACTCTATATATAATTGATATCATGTCAGTGAAGAAAAACTACAGATTGGATGTTAAAACGTGAAATGCAGAGATCCATGCTCTCATCATACACTACTGTGTCTTGAATAGCAGATTCTATGAGGCTGAATCGCAGAAAACATCTCAGCAGAAGTTGCAACTGACATGATCCACTTACTTGATGATGTAATACTAAGTGTAGCCCAAAGGTAAGAGTGACTTCTCCCTGACCTGTTTGGGTCAAATACATGTTATCTGTCAATAAGTGTAGCATAAACTGTCTGCTCTCATTCTTTCTCGTTCTCTCTTTCCTAATTAGCAACTACGCTACAGTACAGTATCCAACGCTAAAATAACATGTGTGCAATGTGGTCTCTACTAGCTTAGATTTTGCTGCTCTTTAATGCCGCCTACACGTCCTGGAAAAGTCTTTGATTTTTCTCCCTGTTTTTCTTTTGACAGGGTTTGAAAGATGTTGTTCGATTGGAAAAATCCTCTGAGAAGAATTTGTAATTTTGAGCTATATAGACCAGATTGACTTGACTTGAATAGGTGGCCTGTGTTATCCTGCAGGTTTTGAATCCTTTCTTGATTTGTTCTTTGTAATCCGTTTTAACTCTGACTTTTCTTTCTCTCAGTCTCCATTGCCGGCTGACTTTTACTGGCTTATCTAAAACAATCATACACATAGTACATGTCATCAATGTTCAGCCCTTACAGTCTTGAATCCTGATTATTTCTGAGTTTGCCTGTTCTGGGTCGTTCCCAAAACATATATTAACTGAACACAGACTCAAAATGATCAACAGGAGTGAATGTGTGACATGATGACATGATCTCCTCTCTGCCACATGCATGCTTAGATTGTCTCTAGGTCCTGTGACCATGAATAGAAATGAGTGAGTAAAAAAAGTAAATGAATGATTGAACCTTTCTATGTAATTATCTTCACATTTTCATACATTGATTAGTCAATTTCTCAGCATTGATTGGCTGAATGTGGAGATGTATGGCAAAGACAAACCTAGAGAATGAATTGTCCATCATTTAAAAGCTTTATATTATAAACAATATTTTGAAGTTGAAAAGAAAGTACACATTTTGGTGCCTGTACTGGCCAGGGTCAGGAATAAGAGTGGTCTGGAAGTGAAGGTGGTCTAGTCAAATGCACATGTTGTAATCTATTGTTCTCTGTCTTTCTTTTGTGTCCTTGTTTCTCACTTGTCTCGCTTGCACACACAAAAAAAGAGAAGAAAAGAATTGACATCCTCCTGTAAGTGGATGTCATGATAGCCCTTGTCTTTTCCCTTTGATTGAACACGTAGCAACAGCGTCTACGTCCATCTCATCCCACTGGGGTATTGGTTTTGTGAATGAAGTGGCCAAACTCCCAGATGGCAGTATTGATATGGCCGGGAGGACAGGGCAGCATTTATGAGCCATCCTGCCCATGCATCCTCTGTCGTCCATTAAGCCCCTCTCCTTCTAACGCATGGGTAATGGCCTATCTGTACACCATAATCAGACAGACACACACATACACACTGACTGTAAAAAGCCATCAAAATAAGACACACAAACAAGCGCGCACACACGGCTGTCCGCCACATTGACACAGCTGCAGTCATTATTCACAGGAGGGGGTCTTGGGTGAGGGGGTAAGGGATGAAAAATGGCAAACGGAACTACTACATCTCCTCTGAGGTGGCTGCGTCAGAAGGCCCTGCGTGTGTAACAAATTCATCGGAGCCATCGATCCATATTATGGCAGGCTGAGTTCTCTGCTCACGCTTTACGCGATTTGAGTGCAATTTACTTTCATCTGCACCGATAAGCAATTTCAATCATGACATCTTTTTTTAGTTTTTGTTTGTTGCTCTCCATCTTTCTGATTCTGCAATGACACCTAAACCTTTTAGCCACAGAAAATACAACAACCCATAACACCAGTCATCACACAAGCAGACACACACAAAGAAAGTTTGTGTGTTGACAAATGTAATTGACTAGTTTTTTCCCCCTATAATTTTAGCATCAACATTTTGGACAACAAAACAGGGTTTATTAAAATTCTGACAGTTAAGGATTTTCTGTCAAGGGCACACATACTTTTATTGCTTTCATTATTAATTGAATTAGTCTCCCACTATCTCCCATTATCTTTTTTTGAAGAATTCCTTTCATTGGGTTTTGTGTCCAAACTTCATGGCAGAATGAGTGGGATAAAAAAAACAAAAAAACAATGTGTTGACTCATACAAAAGTAGTTCCTCTAATTATTTACTTAATTAAAAGATTAAAAACATATAATTCAGCATTATGGGGACTTCATACTCTTGTAATTAAATGCACAAAATGCTATCAAATGCCAGATAAAATTACATTACATTGTACATTTAATAGGCCTCATTTACCATTGTATAGCCTACTGAATGTTAACTAACTGTTCTGCATCATGAATGATGCGTTCAGGTTACATCCATAGACTTGGACAGTACCAAACATTTTGTTCAGTGGGCAGGTTGAGATCTGCTTCATTCTTCGGTGTCTGTGGCAGAAAACAATGCACATCGCTACCCCATTACAGGGCCTCCAATGCTGGCATGAAGACAGTCTTTTGCAGCGCTACAACATATGATGCACTTTGACCGTTTGGTATGTTGTGTCCTGTGCAGCTCACATGATGCACAGGTAATAAGAGGTGAGGTACTTATTCTGTATTTTGGTGAAAATTAGGTCTATTGGACCAGGTAAAATAATATACTATAAATTATGAGCAGTCAACCCATAAACACTTCTCGCTCTGTATAATCATGGGAACATGATTATTATGATTAGTTGTCAGTTTTTGCATGTAAGTGCTTTAAACAAGCACAATACAGTTATATGGCAGAACAAGCAGTAGCAACACTACAGGTGGGGTTTATCTGTGACTCCAGCTGCTTGATTTTCATCATGAGCTGCAGTAACTTGGCCCTCCAGGCTGCTGGATGACAGGGGCCCATTAAGGAAAGGTTAATCTAATTACAAGTCTCTTCAGCCACAGAGCTCTGTGCCACTGCTCGAGGGGGAATGGCCGATGTTACAACGTCATAATGCTGCTTCTGTGACCCCGACACCGGGCAAATGTTTGAATAGACTACTTAAATACAAGCAGGTTTATGTTTCTGGACACTCAGGCAGGTCAGATATGAGGAGTGCTGAGTCGTAAGAGTGGACCGTGTAACAAATATCGTAAACGTGTGCATAAACGTGTGTATGTGTATGGTGATGGGAAATGTTCTCAAAGAAAGCATACAAATAGTTTCCAATCCTGAAATTAAATCAGATTTGTCTCCATCATTCCCTCCAGCCTGTAAGCCAGAAATAAACGTAATTGTGCTATTTGTGACCAGTAAGTTCTGAGACCACTTATGGTGATTGATGAAAATCATTGTTGAATGACTTATAACTCATGTAGTGAATTTTTATCCTGCTGGGCATATCCGATATGACACACACACAGTTGATATGGGGATGTATCCGGACCACAATCAGACTTGACATTTAGAAAAGCACAGGCTGCTCGAGAAACAAAGAGCAAGAGGGATGCGCAACACATGTAGCCTTAAGCGCTTATAGGGAAGCTTCAAATCGCATAAAAAGTTGAAGCTTCCCTTTAAATGCACTTGTAATGAACTGGTGGTTCTAAATAGGCCAAAGTGCAGCAATTGACAGGAATGATTTGTTTTTCTGAAGAGGAAAAAAAGGGATCAGTTTAGTCATAGTCCTCAATTTTGAAATATTCAATCAACCTGCTTTCTGCAGTTATAATGTTAAATTACGTTTTCACACGGTGTGACTGTTTTATACCTGTGTGTGTATGAGGCTATACTCATATCCAAGCCCAGACGATTGAAAACCAGATTGATTTAAAGTATGAATGGGAAGACTCTATTTTGGGTCCTAGCATTGACAGTCTGAACCATGGGGTCACAGCAGCCTGCTGGTAATGTTGGTCCTGTGTTGCTGTGGAGTTACGGCCACAGCTGTAGTTACAGGCCACCGTGGCACCGGCGTGATGACGGCAGTCAACATGGACCATTGAGCATCAGTTCCTCAACCACTCGCCAACCCCAGGAGCACTTTACACGAACGCTGTCAAATTGCACATGCAGCTAGAGGCATTGGAGGAGCACTCTGTGTGATTAGTCATTCCACTTGGCAGCTGTATTTTGACACATGCAAAAACAATCACAGGCATCGCCAATTACAGATGCTCAGATGCTCAGTCAAAAAGAGAAAGAGAGGGCGAGAGAAAGAGTTACATGGAATAAAAATACCTGAAACAACCAAGTTATACTGTGTTTGAGCACTTTAAAACTCAAATCTTCACTGAATAATATTGTTTTGTCCAGGACTTCTCATACTTTCCTATTCTCAAAATTAGTTCACATTTAATAAAATGATGCTCTTCTATTCATAAATACAGTACCGACCAGCTGCAGATGGGTGATCAAATAAAATAAAAACAACATTAATGGTCTTAATAAGGTTTGGGTTCACCAGCTTCGGTGCTTCTTGCTCGCCAACTTTCAAAACTACTGGAGGGGTGAACACCATTCTTCCAAAAGATAGTCTCTCTTTTGTGAGTGTGCTGATGATGCTGTTGGAGAACATTGTCTGACATGTCAGCCCGAACTCTCCCAATGATGTTGAACTGGGTTGGGGTCTGTTGACACTGACGTATAGCATGTTTATTGTTGCGCTCCAAAATCTATTTGGCAAAAAACCTGTTTCTGATTCTCATTAATATTCAGTTACCCTTTATAGATGGAGGCATGTGCATCAATTATGTCACCCGTTTATAAAGCACGTAGCATATACAGCATTTAAAAGTAGCATTTAAAAGTTGGAGTGGTTGAAAGCACTATGGAACAAATCTTTGGGTCCCCAGTCTGTTCGTCCCGTGCACATACAGTACATCCTTGTGCATGTGCAGGTTACACACTACACACATTCCTGCCAATGGTTTCACAACCCTCCACTGATCAGCAGGCTGCTGATATGCACTAAGAAATGCAGGAAAGGCGTCTGCAAAGGCAGGTAAGAAGAAGACTGCTCGCATGTAACCATGGATGTAAACGATGCAGGTGTCATAATGTAAAATGTTTTTATTTAGATATGTTTTATGAGAAGGGAAATTAATTCAACAGATTAGTAAGGCCTCACATTAAGTGTTTTGGCTTAGTGTATGTCTGATTAAGCTGTAATCATAGATATTATTTTCAAACTGGGCAAATCAACCTGCAATCATATTTCTGACTTGCAAAGCAAACAAGAAATCTCTCAGTCTCACTTTACATGTGTGTAGATCCAAATCTAAGAGCGCAGTACGGTTTGATCTTAATCACAAGTGACAATCAATCACAATTAATCAGCCATCTTAGGTCAGGTCAAGCTTTACCAAAGTTACTTTTTCTTTTGCATTTAATATTTACAATTGTAACGGACATATAGCCTACACACACATACTCAAGCACACAAGTTAATAACGGTATGCTAGTAATGTACAAATCACTACAAGCTGATACGCTCATTTTTAAGCTGTTTATCCAACATCATTGTGATTAATAGGACATTTATTTTCTGTTTCCTCTTCTCTTCATCAACTGGATGAGTCTAATGACCCCCACAAAGGTGACCAGCATTGTTCAGCAGCGGGAGAGAGAAAAGAAATGTGGAGGATGATGAATAATAGCCCAGCTGGGCGCGTTAGCTGCAATTAGCCCTCCTGATGTCCCACAATTATGCAGGGAAAAGCTGACACTCACAATGCCACAATGCGGCCGCTGAATCAATACATAATTGTAATAATTATCATCCTGGTGTCATTTGTGGACACGTCCGACACTTGCAGAAAAGAAGATTGAATTGGAAAAACACAGAGGGATGACTGGCAGAGAGATATTGCCTCTTCAACTGCATCATTGCTAACAAAGGGTAGCCTCGATACCTTGTATGTGCAATGATGGGGGTTGACTCTGTGACGATGAGTCAGCCTGATTACATGTGGCCAGAAAAGACTTTAAAACCCCTCTGCAGCCGAGCTACTGTACACCACACCAAGAGTCGAGTAGGAGAGGGTGCATGTCACATTCTGCTAAAGTTTGAAGTAAAAAAACGTTCAAGTCATTCTAAGAAGTAGGGTGTCATGCTTTATATGTACGTACATGGCCAAAAGGATTTTCTATATGCCCCTGGAACATTATAATTTTCAATAATATAAAATTTGGATTTCAAATGTAGGGTAATAGTAGAATTACTTGCTCATAGCAAGGCTGAGGCAACTAAGAAGTTTCCTCATCAGTCCTTACTTATTTACTGGGACAGTATCTTAAACATTGTCCAAGAGCTAGTTTTGTCATTCTCATGCTCCAGTTCTGCTTTTCAATGATCTGATTCATAACTTAAACAAAAAATGTATATTCATCGTCATTAGTAGTCTACATCTTCATTTCCAGAGCAGCTGTCATCAAAACCCCAATATCAAAGGAAGTTAATGGCAGCGACATCAACTAATAGTCATCTCCAAGAACAACCCCATTCAAGTCAATTGTGCGTAAAGTTCAGAGATTGTTACACCCCGACTAATGAATCTTACTGTGGACAGTAAGCTCATTAAAACAAACGTTTTCATCATTGTGTTTGTTATTTATTCAACAGTGATCTTTGGCGACCATATAAATGTAGAGGAAAACGTTAGAAAACAATAATTCTTTGCATTTTTTACACCAGATCATAGTTTGACACAAATAGTTTAAAGAATAGCAGGGAGTTGAGAGTTTAATTGAATGAAATTAAATAATTAGAGTGACATATCGAGTGAAATTTGGTTTGAGATTTGAGTTGGCTTATATTTTTTACAGTTAAAAAGGTCCTTATGGAATAGTTATGACTCGCTCTCGCACAATCACAAATAGCACTGCTGGTTTGAGTGGGACGATCGGCTGGAAGATGCGCAAGAAAGGTAGACAGCCAAGTATGCAGATCTGATAGCTGAGTGTTGGAGAAATGGGGGGAGGCCCGTTGTGAGCCAGTTGAAGGGGCCTGCGGGGGCTGCGCTGGTCACCAGGCCCTGGGACTCTTGGGGATTTATCGGCTGCAAGGAAGAGAAACCATCAGGAACGTCTTGGAAGCAGCTGAAAAGGTTTTTCAGCTTCTTGTTGAAGAGAGGTGACGCGTGGCATAATGTGGTACATGGACACAAGTCTGGGCTTGATCACAGCCAGCTGGGTCGCCTGGGTGATGGTGTCTGATGTTAAGTACTGAAACACCTGATGACCTGATCACAAGGTGTACAAAATAACTAATATTTTGAATTGTGACCTGGCATCTGAATTTTGTGTATTCTTTTACATAAATAAAGACTTTCACACCACAAATCGATGCAAAAACATACAACAGAATGCAGGAAATAAAGTGTTTTTGTGCTAAAGATGTTTTGGGGGACATGCACTGACTCATGACACTGGACTGCACCACTGCCCTTTATCTTAAAACTATATGCTGTACGTCTGACCCAGGCTTTCGTTGGCAGTTATAGCAAATGAAGTGAAGGGCAGAGAAGATCAGGAAACCTTTCTCTCTGAGCAATTTCCACTGACCAGTAATAAACTGAGCTGACACACAACAAGAATGTAGCTTGGATAAATTACATTTATTTTAATCAACAGCGATTTGTGAACTACACTAGGGATGCTCTGCAGGCCCTGGGCGAGCAGCTGCTACGACCCAGATGGCCTGGCAGAACAGAATGGTCCTAGACATGTTACGAGCCGAGAAAGGTTGGGTTTGTGTTATGTTCGGTGACACTTTCATCCCAAACAACACAGCTCCGGACGGCTCATTCACCAAAGCCCTCTCTAAACTTCAAACTATGGCTGCAGAACTCAAAGACAATGCTGGGGAAGGAATGTGGACAGAAGAGTGGCTTGAAAAATGATTCCGCCTATGGGGTGCTATTTTCGCTATAGGGTTGGTGTTACGGTAGTTGTTTGTTGAGCTGTTACTGCCCTATTTGCTTGTTGCATCATTCCATGTGCTAGAATGATGATTGAAAAATCCATAGCACAGAGTGTTGCCCAATATGTGAATCTTCCCCAGGCTGATCCGGTAACACTGGATCCAATGCCCACCTGTTTTCCTCCCTTAGATGATGAGGAGGAACACAAAAGTGATTTTTCTGTGTAATAGTACTTATGTTCAGTATTACAGCTGGCTATCTAGGTATGTGATAAAATAAAACAGCTAATGGTTCTTTAATTTTTACTTCAATCAATTAGATCAAGAATTGGTGCCGGATGATTATTTAGATAATATAATACGTGGTTGGATACATTTGTTTAAGTTGTTGTGATTATTGATTGTTACAAATTCACTGACATGTTGTCTTCTTAAATAAAGTACCACAGAGGTGGAGGTCGGATGACTCATCTCCGGAGATCGTGTCATGATTTAAATACTATGTTAACATTCTCTAGCTGGCTACAAAATAGAGTTGCTTACTTCATGCAAAAACAGCTTATGCCTTAACCTTACCGATTGATGATGTGCATATGTAAGCTATTTTGGGTAGTATGTATTGATGTGTCGATAAATTGTAAATACTTTGATGGTCATAATAATGATCAAAGGAGGAATTGTTGTGGAAATTTATCATATTGCTCCTTTTAGATGTAACTTAACCCTGGACATACATGAGAGACAGCTCATCCTAATATCACCAACTCGGTGCCATCAACAGGGCCAAATAACAAGTGTATCTTATTATTGTTTTATGTCTGATGTACAGAGCCCTGTAGATAAAACCACCTTCCAGATATTCACCAAGGCTGGGATCTGCATCAGCAGAGGACGACGACGACGACTGAGTATGAACTAATGTGTATAAAGACTCTGTTAAACCTTTCCATCTGTTGTGAAAGAGCTCTATCCATTCAATTGAATTAGACATTTAAGTGTTTCACATCACGTTTGTTTTCTCTAACGGAAACCACAGAAAGCAAGCATTTGGAGGAAGGAGAATGCGTGATATAAGTTTATCTTGATCGTGATTCAGCGTGTACTTCCGCATGTCCTTCCTCCAACAGACAAAATCTGGTTGAAGTTGAATAAACCGTTGTTATGCACAAGCTTTAAGTATCTTGTGGTGTGATGTATTCTTTTTTTAACTGCGTAGATATTCAAATTTGTAATGTTGTATATTTCAAGCGACAGTGATGTTGGAGTGATGATGAAGGAATCTCCGCGGACACTGTTGTTTTTTTAGTTACAAATGCATTTTAAATGGCTAATGTTGTATGGCTGTTTTTTAACAACTTTATCAACCAGAAGAGTCATTTGTACAAATTTGAATTGCTTTAAAAATACATTAAACTGCTTGAAAGACATAGAACAAACCATTAAATTGATAATTGTTCCTCTAAATAAATGTAAAGCTTCTGCCTGATGTTCTTTTATGTCACACCACTTTCATAAAAAGGGCAAGATAAAAAGAGACACAACCATGCTTAATTTCTAAAGATATACCAATTTACTCCGTTTCCATGCAGAAAACAGGCTTTAACAAGGTGGAAAGGTGGCTTCTATCTCATTGTCTGTTTGCTTTATCATTCTTTCTTCATACTCACTCTGTCGTCCACCAATAAAGAACGGAGCCATCATTGTCTGTGCCCGGGGCCGTGTCAGTGCTCTTTAGCATTTTCATTGTGTGTGTTCCTGCTGGGGGAAGAGTCTAGGCCCATTTGCCTTCTCTGAACCCATCAAGATTGGTGCTGTGGCAGCATGAGCTCAATGTAGCAGCATGGGACCAGAAAGCAACAGATAATTATTTTATCTCTGCTCGCCGGTGGGCACCGTAGATCAAGTCCTTAGCCAAACAACAAATCCACTTGATGTGGTTGTTGCTGAAGTAAGACACAGAGTGGCTCAAACAACAAAACAATGTCGAGCCCTTTTGTTCCTTGTGTATGTGTGTGTTTGTGTGTGTTTGTGTGTGTGTGCGTGTGCTTTCCACAATCAAATCTAATTTGTGAAGTGCTGTGGAGATTGGATTGAGCTGATAAAGTGACTTAATTTTCCACAGCTGACTTTTCTCGGGTCTAACCTTTGTGTAAAGCCCTGAGGTCAAAACTGTGATTATTGTCTGAAGATGACTATCCAACTTCACCTTATGTATGTAAATGTTAATCATATACACATATAATATCATAACATGAATTAAGAAAAAAAGGTATTATTATTTAATCTAAACAGTATCAAGAGCTTGTGCAGGTTAACTTAATTTTCTATTCAAAACAATAAAATATATAAAAATCATAATGTACTAGAGGTTGTTAAATACAAATATTTTAAATGCAACACTCCAGAGCACTGACTGTGACAAACTAGAGGAAAATGCTTTAACTTAAATCATGTGTGTGTGTGTGTGTGTAGGCTTTACATAAGGTTTACTGTATATAGATGGTTCCAGGTTGAGATGTGTCTGATAGATTCTGCGCAATGATTGATTAGGCTACAGCAGGATTTGCGTGTTTGACGTCAGAAACTGCAAACAAATGAACCCATAAAAAGAGGGACCCTGTCTGAAAAAACCAGAAAAGCTCTGGGCACACAGCACAGCCTGAGAGGTCTAGAGATCGCCACAACTACACCACCACTTCAGTCACACCTCTCGACGCAAACAAAGACCATACGGAAGACTTCTGCGCCTGAAGATGCCCCTTTCAAGCAGCTCCACATCCTCCACAAAGAGCATCCGCAGAGCAGCATCCGAGTTGGAGAGGTCTGACTCCATTACGGTAAGAAATAAAACTAAACGTTGAATGATAGATATTTTTAGATCAAGTTATAATCAACAATCTGCAATTGTGTTACGGGTGATATGTCTAAATTATATCCAGAGAAACACCAAGAACTGTCATATTGCGCGCAGAGCGCTTGTTGAGGTTACCATTACGCAGCGGTGATGCCTGATGCGCACTACATTCCAAAAGAAAGAAAAAAAACCTGTTACAATGAACAGCTAACATCAACTAAAATGTGTGATATGGCAGCTACTCAGTCTTAGCTGTGTCGTAGGTTTACCTTGACTGCATTGCTGTTCTAATGCGCATTTGGAGATGTAAGGCACTCCCATCAAATATCCAAAAAGATATCCAAAAGGTAAGAAAATCTAAACGAAGTTTTCCCGCTCTGCTGTTGTGTCTGCGTGCTCTGACCGTTAATTTAAAACACCTGCAGTATACGCAAGACTTTGGTTTTCTCTTCTGGAACAGTCTCCAAGATTCCTCGGTCGACGGCAAAGCTTGATCGAGGACGCGCGCAAGGAGAGGGAAGCCGCCGCTGCAGCGGCAGAGGTTGCAGAGGCCAGTGAGCAGATAGTGTTCGAGGAGGACAATGGGAAAGCGCTGCTCAACCTCTTCTTCACTTTGAGAAACTCCAAGACACCCGCACTGTCGCGGACACTCAAGGTTTTTGAGGTATTGCAATTCTACTTGTGCGGTTACAATAATGCATTTGTTAATTTGAGAGCAACAATTTTGGCAAAAAAAGGGTTGGAGAGGATATCACTCTCTAAGCACGCTTTATTAAGCGTGTGTATAAGGTGTCAATCATAAATGAATGAATTCTAAAGCTCAGTTCATGAGATCATCCATTAGATATATTTTTTGAGTTGCTGTACATTGTGAAAATAATCTTTGGTGTTATATTTGTCTTCTTGGCGAAAATGCTGTAAGTACACTTTCTCCTGCACTATATTAGGAAGCATAACCAAATTGAAAAATACCATTTTCAAATCCTCTAAATTGTATGTTAAATATGTCATTACTACTATTGTATGTGTTAAAACAATCTTTTTGGGGGGTTTTGTTTTGCTACCATTACAGAAAATTGTGCATATGTTTACTTTGTCATTCAGCTAATAACCATGTCAGAGCATGCCTCCATGCACATTCTATAAAGACTGTTGCTTGTCTAAAATACTGTGCCGCATAATTCACATCCAGCACCGCTGCAGGACTTACATTTCAGTGTGTTAACTGTATTTCAGACGTTTGAAGCTAAGATTCATCATTTGGAGACGCGACCATGTCGTAAGCTCAAGGACAGCCTGGAGTACTTTGTTCGCTGTGAGGTGCACCTCTCAGATGTTAGTACGCTCATCAGCTCCATCAAGAGGAATGCAGAGGATGTTAAAACCACCAAAGAAGTCAAATGTAACAGCCTTTTGATGCGTTTATAAAACAACATTTTAAACATATTCAATATTTTGCAGAAGCAATCAAGAAAAAAGAAACGGCACTGAACTGAACTTGGTTATCTGTTTCCTTTTCTCTAGTTCATTGGTTCCCAAAGAAAATAGCAGATTTGGACAGATGTCATCATCTGGTCACAAAATTTGATCCAGACTTGGATCAAGACCATCCCGTAAGTAATGACTTTTCCAGTTGCGTGTTTAAGGGGAATTGTCATTATTAAGCTGGTTATGTTGTTGGACCAATATCTCATGAGAGAAAATGTGATCAGTGTTTGATATATTTGATTCGAACAGGGCTACACAGACCCTGCTTACAGACAGAGAAGGAAAATGATTGGCGACATCGCCTTCAGATACAGACAGTGAGATACAGTCTTTTACCCTAATGCTGCACAGACCATCCATAAGAGAATAAAAAAAACTAACAGTTGATTATTCCTGATACATGTGTACATATGTTTTTCCACAGTGGCCAGTTGATCCCCAAAGTGGAATATACAGAGGCGGAGATTGGCACATGGTAAGGGCATGCTTAATTTAAAAAAACCAAACAAAACGTATCAAGGCACTGAGAACATGTCATTTGACACAAGTCAAAAGTTAAGTAATCTCTAAAGATGTATGACTCCATCAAAAACCATTCATAAATAAAAATATGTTTATGATAGATATACATTTTCAACAAGAAGTCAAACCAAAGTGCTTTACATAAGAAACTTAAAAAAGCATTACAAAACAATACAAATAAATATGAAATAAACGCATGGCTACATTCAAATAACCGATTAAACAGGAGAATAAAATAAAACATTTTTATTTGAAGATAGTTACACTAGTTGTTTTTTAGGGTTTTCCTTATTGTTGTATGCTTGAGAAGCCTTTGTTTGAAGACTATAAATCTGAATTTTGTTATTATTTCCTTAATTAGGAGGGAAGTCTACTCAACTCTGAGGGACCTGTATATCACCCATGCCTGCAGTGAATACCTTGAGGCCCTCCGTCTGCTGGAAAGGCATTGTGGGTATAGTCCAGACAACATTCCCCAGTTGGAAGAGGTGTCATGCTTCCTCAAAGGTAAAAAGGGGATACCAAACGATAAAGAAATGTTTAGTCAATACACTCTCCATCAACTCAGGGTTTGATTCTCTCTCTCTGTGTCTCTTTATCTCACACCTCCTGATCACACACACACACACACACACACACACACACACACACACACACACACACACACACACACACACACACACACTCACACACAGAGCGCACAGGGTTCCTGCTGCGTCCAGTAGCTGGTCTGCTCTCAGCCAGAGATTTCCTGGCCAGTTTGGCATTCCGGGTGTTCCAGTGCACCCAGTACATCCGTCACTCCTCCTCCCCCATGCACTCCCCAGAACCGTGAGTATGACTGCGACTCCTCACCTCCTGCTCATTGCATCACATCCCGTTACACATTTTGGCAGTTTGCCATCATAATCTATGATGCAAACTGCACGATGGACTTACATAAGCCTCCCATCCTTCGATCACTGCTGTTCCTTGGCCTTTTCCTCACTCTGTCTCTTAGTTTAATGGAACGATATTGAAATGTAATTTTGATCAAAAGCATGTTGCTAAAGTATGCACACAAACAAACTGACAGCACAAAGCTAACAAATACAAAGAACTTGTGAAAAAAAAGCAAAAATACAAAGCACACAGAATGAAACAACCAGAAATGTAGATCAAGTTAGAACTAATCTTTGATTTAGAAAAAGAATGAAAGCAAAAATCAATTCATTGTCATATTAATTAAATTAAAAAGCTATCCCATGTAGAAGTAATTATATTTATCTTCTGGTTCTCTGTTTTCAGTTTAACTAAGCTCACATTTTGAGGGAAAAGTCTGCATTGCTATTCAGTTTCTGTTCAGTCTGTAAGAAAACTTTCTGTCTTCCCTTCTCTTGTTGAATTGTTTTTCACTCTGTAACTATTGTTTTGTAATCCAACCAGATTCAATTTCCAGTTTGGTATCTCAAAGTCTGTATTTAGTTAAATTTATCTGGGAAGAATTGTTTCCCAACGTGGAACAATTATGGTCCCAGTTGACTCTGTCTCTCTCTTTCTCTTAGTGACTGCGTGCATGAACTGCTGGGCCACGTCCCCATGCTGGCCGACCGCACTTTTGCCCAGTTTTCACAGGTGAGTTGGAGGAGGGCCTAGCAGACTTATTTCTCATGCTATGTTTTTATATTTTGGTAACAATGTATTGATTATTTTCTGCAGAACCTTGGTCTGGCATCACTTGGGGCTTCGGAGGAAGATATTGAGAAACTATCCACAGTAAGACACTCGACCTCCAACTGAGGAACTGTACTAAAATGATGGAAGTGGAGACAGGGGCTGGGCCTTGTGTTTTTATAAAAAAGTGAGACCCTCCCCAGTGTTATTAATATTTACTTTAAATTAGAACAATCTATCACTAATATCTCAACTCAGCCTCAATTTCAAGCCTAATGTAATAATATAATCGCAATAATCGGAAACAACTGCAGAAATGATGAAAAACATAAGATGTGGGGCCTTTCTGCTCAATCAGTGCTCCTGCTGCTCTTAATTTTTATTGACTTTCGCTAAGTGATGCACCCTTTAGCGAGAAAACGTTGACTACTGTTTCTCAAAACTGAAATTATTATGATTCAATAATGTATTTATCTTCTCTGTTTTTAGTTGTCCTTGCAAGTTATTGTATTTTTCACAATTGTGCCCAAGGGGCCGGCTATGTTCTGGCCCTTGGGCCGCATGTTTGAAATCCCTGTACTAATTCAATAAAGTGTCAAATGAATCCACGATATATAGACACGATTGTCCTCGCCGTATGACCAAACACACCTTTATGGTGCATGGCGTGCACAAAAGGCATTTTCTGGACAAATTATTTTCATTGTGCTTTTTTGTAAATCTCACAAGAAATCTAAAGAAACACAAGTCTGGGCAAAGAAAAAAAACTACAGACCCTTCCCCCATGCTCTCACAAAACAATCAGACTACCCTCCCTTCAGCCAGAAAACAAAAAAAACATCACCCTCCCCCTTCTCTGACTCCACCTCTCTCCCTGATCACTTTTGTACAGTCCCTTATACCTTATCTAAATACCATCCAAATATTATAAATAATGAATTGATTGTCCACCACAATATCCTTCTTTTTCTCTGTCACTCTCTTTCTGTTTTTCAGCTGTACTGGTTCACTGTGGAGTATGGCTTATGTAAACAGAACGGTGAGGTGCGGGCTTACGGAGCCGGACTGCTCTCCTCTTATGGAGAGCTTGTGGTGCGTTCCCTCATGTTTTTCTCTGCTTGAAAATTAAATATTTCCCCGATTGAAAGAAAAATACAATAATCAGAGTCAACTGAGCTGTCAGCTAATTCTCCATCTTTTCCCTATAACTTTAATCCAGCACTCACTGTCTGATGAACCAGAGACCAGGCAGTTCGAACCAGAGGCTGCAGCGGTGCAGCCCTATCAAGACCAGACGTACCAGCCTGTCTACTTTATTTCTGAGAGTTTTTCAGATGCCAAGGAGAAATTCAGGTAAGAACTGTTACAACCTAACCATGTTTTCTTGTTTGGACCCACATGCAAATACACAAGAACACACAGTGACAAAAAGAAGAAGAAGAAAAACCTGCAAAAAGAGAGAGAGAGAGGGTCATGTGAGGACAAGGTCAGAGAACAGCCAGTCAACCCCTGAGGGCACAGACTTTTGTAGGTCAGCCATAGCAGCCAGAAGACAGCTGTTACTCATGTAGTCTCTTTTACTGAGGCAAAATGCTGGAGTTTCAGTTGGCAAACAGATCAAATGTTGCCTTGCAAAACAAGTAGCGTAAGTGAGTGTTTTGACAGCATTTGTTCTCTAGTAGAGTACAGCACAGGACATCCCTACCACAATAGATGAGGAAATATCAGCATGGGAATGATTGTAAAAGCATGGTGAATATGAAACATAGCACATTATGAATCTGTCTTAATGTGGTGCTAATGCGAGCAGGATGTGCCAGTCTTTATTATAAACAACAAGACACACTACAACTGGGTGAATGTTTTCTGATCAATGAAAAAGTTGGTTTCCACTGGTTGAGTGAAATATTTGGGTTTAAAATTCTCAGGTGGGCCAGCTGTAATGCATTACAGCTTAAAGAGGACTTTGACTTCTTTGAGTCTTACTTTGCTGTTTTAAATCTTTGACAAGGGGGTACGTGGCCGGTATCAAGCGTCCCTTCTCTGTGAAGTTTGATCCGTACACCAGCAGCGTGGAGGTGCTGGACAACCCGCTGAAGATCCAAGGAGGCCTGGAGGGCGTGAGGGACGAGCTTAAGATTCTGACAGATGCCCTCAGTGTTTTGTCATGATGATGCCGCTGTCTGCGACCGCCCTGCTGTTGTCTGCTTCCTCTCTCCGCTGCGCTCTGAGACGTCTCATCATCTCTGTGATCAAGACCAATGTGTTCATCTTTCTGTGCTGTACCTCCAGTATGATGCTGTTTCTGATGAGTTATTGTTTGTTGTCGCTGGCTAGTTGGCCAACAAGGTTGCAACCATTAAAACCTCAATACGCAGCGCAGGCAAAGTTTCCAAAGATGTTAAACGCCTCGCTGGGTGAAATGATTGGGTTTTACAGACGGGGCCATTCATGCTTTTAAAGCAACATGTGATATGATGAATGTATTTAAAAAAAACTAAATGAAAAAAAGAGGGAAACATAATGGTAAAATAAAGATTACAATGTATATTTAAATTATATAAATTTTATTTAGAAATAAATATATCTGCTGTGTTGAAGGCTTTATTTTCCAGATATGTGATATGTGAGTATTGGTCTACTTCTAAATTTGTTGATTTGTCTGTTTTCATGCTGTTTTTGTCTTGCAAGTTATATGCATAATAAAAGAAATATCAAAACATACTTTCCATTTAATGTACTGTTCATTACTGCTCGAGTAAAAATAATCTATCAAAAAAAATGTACATTCTGCTGTCATGTTTACATATTTTATAAAGGTTATAGTCTTGCAACGTTGTATATAGTTGATACATATTCCATGGTAATCTGTTCGTCTCACATGCTTCAGACTACCATTTAATGATGCTTAGCTGCATACTAGTTGACGTTTGTCTGCCACAAGAGGGGGCCGTCCTGTAGGGTGTACCTGCCTGCAGAGATGCCCTCCAACCTGGTGAAAGCTGCAAGACAAACAATCGGATGTTCCCTCCGCGGACCACTAGGTGTCAGTCTAAGGCTGAAGACATGTCCAGATCCTTACCTTCTGCAGAAGCCACACTTATGCAAGGGAACCCTCAAACTGTTTTAAAAAGAAGAAGACAAAATAAAACGTTACTCACATGTAAAATTACAACGTGTGTAGCTCAATGTGGGCTACGCAGCCACTTTTGTCTGTCGTGGAGCATCTGTGCAACATCTGGATGTAAGTTTTTTTTTTTCTGCTGGACATTTAACACCATGGGAGTGACGCATTGATTGGCTTTTAATACCACGTTTTTGTTTGTGAAGCATCATATAGGTCTTCAGCATTTACAGTGACCAAAGACTTTTACACTTCTGCATCAGTCAGTCATAGCTGCATCATCCTCCTCCTGCCTTCAGGTGGGACGAACTGACGAATCAACCTTCACACTCGACCCCGGTGACTAAAGGCTACATTTACACCTGAGTCAGAGGAAAGCCGCAGACCCTGGCCACAATGCTTCAACTCTGAATGTTAATCTTAATTACAGCAGGGCGGAGACATTGACATTTTCCTTGGAGTCTGAGGAATTACGTCTATTCTTGTTCAGTCTGCGTCCTGTGTGTAAACATTGTGATTGTAGGTTACAAGTGCGTAAACGTGGAAAATGCCTATGGAATTGTTCCATATTTTGTAACTCTCACTCTCTCCCTCACTTTCTGCTTTTGCTTTTTCTCCCTTTAAGCACTTTTCCATAAAACGCCTCTGGACCATTTTTTTTTTACCAGCGGTGAAGAGGAGGAGCAAGGGGGTAGGGGTGGGTGTAAGGGGCGTGTTTTGGTATATAATACTTCTCCCTGAGAAGTTTTGCCTGTCGCCTGGTCTTTGGGACAGCCTCTCACACATCATCTCTATTGCCGCAGCAACTGGGAAACTAACTCACCTGCAACCTCACCAACCAAATAACCCACAACGTTTTGACTACTGCCAACAGACATGGAGACCCAGAAAAGACACGGACACCCCTCACTTTGCCACACCTGCCGGAGAACGGAGAACCGCCGAATGAAGGTAACCAGAGGGAACACATTGTTTTATACTCTCCGGTTGTGCTGCGCGGGTATTGAAAGACATCAGCCAGGGTTGTAACCGTGTTTTGTTGGCTTTATTAGGGAAACCGTTTTGGCCTGACCAGATGCATTGATCGCATCCTTTTTTTTTTGTGCATTATGAGCAACCGGACATCTCTTAATTTGCAATGCAACAAAGAAAGTTCAAGATGCAAGAATGACATGGAGTGCGCCTGAAGCTTTGAAGCATTCGTGCAACAGGTTGCCTGATAGGATAGAAGAAACAAATTATTGAGAGGTATTTTATTCTTCTCTCGTCTGGATGGCACGCCGTTCACTGGACTCGGAGCAAACAGCTGGTCTTTTTGTCGGCAGATAGGGGGCGGTAGGTCTGAGGGTCAGTGAGCTCACCGAAGGGTGAGCAAGGGGAAAATATATGCTGAGTCTGGCTTTTCAGATAGTTAACTATCGAGCAGCCGGTCTTGCAACTTCTGGGGAGTTGTGTAAGAGCGTGAACGACAGAGATACCGTCTACTTTTTTTTCCTCCAGAATAAGCAATTCTCTCAGGTGCAACACAGTGACAATGGCTGATAACAGTTCCAGGGGGAGGGGGATGCACATTTTGCATAATTTATCGCACGCAATGTTTTTTTTGTTTTTTGTTTTTTGTTAGTAGGTCAATACATAGAAGAAGAAAAAAAGCATTTAACACTGGAAGTCGTTCATCTTGTACACGCATCCAAATGTGAACGCATAAAGAGTGGATCCTCTTATATCACACTGAGAGGCAACATCTGGCTGTCAGATGATATTTTCTTTTTGTATGTCATCAGTTCTGAAATGTGTGGTCGCATTTTGTTGATCCGGTGATTTATTGTGTGTGTGTGTGTGTGTGCTTTTTTTGTCTGCAGGCCAAGAAGATCACTTCGTCCAGTCGCGCGCTGCTGTTTGCACTGTCCCTGGCGCTCTACGTTGTGGAAATAGCCTCGGCAGAGACGCTGTGTGGGGGAGAGCTGGTGGATGCGCTGCAGTTTGTCTGTGAAGACAGAGGCTTCTATTTCAGTAGGTTTCAAACCAGCACAAGTTTGCACAATGGGCTGCGCAGACGCTGTTTCGCGTTTTATGTCCCTGTGTTGAGTCTCTGTTGTTCATTCGCACACATCTGTTTGGATAGCTGAGGCTATCGCTCAGTCTGTGGCTGTGTGGTGCGTGTTTGGTATTTTTCTTTCTCACGCACTCGGCCCGCGCGCGCACACACACGCACGCACACTGACTGCGAGCCAGAAAGAGCGAAAGAGAGGGAGGTTATAGCCAGCTGAGAGTCTCAAGACCTCGTCCGGGCTGCTCTGCTGAGTGTGCGCATTGTGCCTTCCGCGCTTACCTCTCATTGCATATGAAAGGCCGGCGAGCTGTGAAGGCACACACGACACAGCGCGACACAATGGGCCGCTTGTTTACCAGTAAAGTAATAGCACCCCAAGAGGCATACCAGTCACCTCAGCACCAGTGTTCCCAGGCCAGGCAAACACAGTGATGATTCAGAGGGTGGGGAGGAGGAGGAGGGGGCTGTTTTCGGTTTCAGGTTAAGAGGACGGATCTTTAACATCAATTCTGATTATTGCTTCCATTGTAATGATGATGGGGATAGATATAAAGCATTATGCGAATGCATTGTGGTGGTTGTTAATCCTCAAATGGATAAGCTTCTGATTGCACAGTGTTTGTGACATTCATGAGTTCACCTACCTCTGGTATTTCTACAGCAGAGAACCCCCCATGAGGATATTGTCCCACCCCCTGCTTTTCACCTTTGACAGACAGACAGGCAGCTTCTTTGTGTGCTGTCTGCCACAGAAGCTTCTCCCCAATCAGAAAGATCATTATCTAGTTTAGGCCAACATAGATGTGCTCCCTCCTCCTCTTCTCCTTCTCCTCCCCCTAGATCACCCTCTCTTTCTCTCTTATGTTCCTCTTCCTGCAATCAAATCTAGCATTCCCTCTCATGAGATTTGGGCACAGGGCTTCAAACAAGGCCTTTATTGGTTGCGGATAGTGTTCCCCTGTGCAACATGCTAACCCTCCACCCCCCACCTCATTCTTCTATACCTTTTTCTCCCACATCTTCACTCTCTCCTTCTTTTTGTTTTTCCTTCTTTCCCTCTGTTTTGACCCCCCCCCTGCTCTCTCTCTCGCTCTCTTTCTGCACTGATCCCCTTTCTCCTATTTTCTCTCCTTCGCTGCCCCTCCTCTCCTCTCTCCCTCCTCATCCTCTTTATCTATGCTGACTTGACAAAGGACAAGGTCACAGAAGAGTTTCCATTTTATGTATTTGCTCACCCAAAGGTCTGTCTGAGAGGTTAATTGTCTGTCTCCATCACTCTCTTTTAGTGTCTACAGCAGTTTACTTGTGTATTTACTCATTAAAGGACTTCCAGATAGCACCAATCAGATTATACCCTACAAACAAAAATATTTGTTGCAGTTGGTCATAGATTTCCTTTTATTCTCTTTAGTCCATGGACTGCTATGATTGTCCAAGTAATCCTGCAAAAACAACCCACATTCATTACTGATGCCAGTGTTCTCAGACCTGAACCTCACCCTCCCCTCACGGCCCTTCCTCACCCCTTGTTGTGTCTTTCCTCAGGTAGGCCAACCAGCAGGGGTAACAACCGACGCAACCAGAATCGTGGGATAGTAGAAGAGTGTTGTTTCCGTAGCTGTGACCTCAACCTGCTGGAGCAGTACTGTGCCAAACCCGCCAAGTCCGAAAGGGACGTGTCGGCCACCTCTCTGCAGGTCATACCCATGATGCCCACACTAAAACAGGTACGTCTCAACAACAACAGGCCAGTATGGGAAACAATTCCAATCCTGGTCTCGATCTTTTCTCCCTTCACCTGTGAGCCTCGCCCCTATGTCCCTGACAGAAACCCACACAGAGACAGGTTTATCTTGTTAAAATGGTCATTGGTAAGCAGTTAGCCTCCATGCAAAGTGCTGAGCATCGCGGAAAACCTCAAGAGGGTCACAGCACATCATATTCCAAAAAAAGGCAGAGTCATACTTACAGAGTTGTGTGTGTACGTGAGATTGTTTGTTTGTGTTTGAGAGAGAGAGTCGGTGAGATGTTAGAGACATCTGTTCTGTCACGAAACAGTGTGTTATTATTAGTCACGGAACAGCAAGCTCTCCGAAACTGGCATGCATTTTGATCTGGTAAAACCCCCCTGACCTGGCCGGCAGAGCCTCTCTGAAATATGTGACAGACATCCAGGGAATCATCAAAGCGTTTCAGGTCTTTTCACTGCGATCACAAGACTCAGCAGTGGCTGCTTTCCAGGTCTCATCAAATCCCTTCCGACGGAGCTGGAAATATTTTTATAATGTTTCTGCTTTGACTTGTCAGAAAATCAGTATCAGTGCCATGTGATTGCTAGTGATGTAAACAAGCAAAAAAACAATAAATATCGCAAATATACAGAGGAAAGAAATGTACCCTTCTTCTGAAATGCAAAAAAAAAAAAAAAGAGGCTTCAAGGAAATTAGTTGGGACATGTCCCTCGTTTGTGTGGGCAGGGAGAGTTGATGGGTACAGCCTGCTCTGAGGGCCAGCTGTTCTTTGGCTATTGAACAGGCCTGGAGTGAATGAAGGGGGATAAACACTCCTCAAGTGGCAGGACCAAAACAAGCCATTCATATGGAGCACTGGCTACTCACGCATAAATTCTAGCCTCCCTGCTACCACTCCCACTTTGTCTCAATCTGTGGTGCTCAGCACAACACCTAACGCAATTTAAAAGAGGTTTCTGTATGAGAATGGAGGTTTTGAAATGATAATGTGTTTATGTGGCTTTTCATTCGGTCTGTGGGGGTTAGACAGTTCAGCGGGTCGTTGGGTGAACGACGTGCTCCTCATATGTATATGAGGCGAGTGGCCGCCCTTCCCTTTGACTGTATGTTAAAGAGGCTGAACTAAGAGCTTGTTGACTGCTTCTTTCAGTCAAGGAAACCAAAACAAGGGCAAGTTGGAGGCAATGCGAGTCTGTTATGACGCTCTGCGCTATAAGATTGACATTTTATTTCCATTTGACTGGCCCAACAATGCCAGAATGTTTTTGCAAAAATAAACAAGGCTTTCCTCCATTGTAATAAGCACTTTCACTGTATGTTATCACAACTAATGAACTGACTCCCTCTTTTCCCATTTTCCTCTATTTTTTGCCTGCCCGCCACAATAGGAAGTCCCAAGGAAGCAGCATGTGACCGTGAAGTATTCCAAATACGAGGTGTGGCAGAGGAAGGCGGCCCAGCGGCTCCGGAGGGGTGTCCCCGCCATCCTGAGGGCCAAAAAGTTTCGGAGACAGGCAGAGAAGATCAAAGCCCTGGAGCAGGCAGTCTTCCACAGGCCCCTCATCAGCCTGCCCAGCAAACTGCCTCCTGTCTTGCTCGCCACGGACAACTATGTCAACCACAAATGAGCCCGCTGCCAGCCCTTTGCACAGACAAGAGTTTGGAGGGAGAAAAAAAGACTAGGGGATTATAGCTTTGTCTCTGACGTCATTTCTGTGGCAGTCCTCTTTGACCTCCCCTGCCCTGTCCGAGCCCACCAATCCCTCCCCCTGCTCTCATCCACTACTTCTTGACCCCGTGGCCCTTCTCTAATGCCCCCCTCAACCCCACCTACCCACCCTCCTCAGGCACACAAACATGCCTTCACATTCTTCCTGTCTGAACTCTTTCGCTCCCTCTCTCTTTCAGTCACTGACACAAAAGGCACAAACACAAACGATGAACAAAAAGTTAACAATTCGGCTGAATGCAATTCAGGTGGATCCTTAAGCAAAAGAGAAAAGGGAAGGGAGAAAAGAAGATGAAAGAGATCTGTGGTTTGCAAGTGTCAAGAGGACACCCAGCGGAATGTTTTTTGTCCTTGCGGAAGACAACTGAAAGTGAAGAGCAGCTTGCATGAAAGAATCCATTCCACATCATTTTTCCTGAGGCAAAAAGAAAATCTCTGTTAGTTCTTTTTCTTATTAGTTTGCACCTCTACCTATAAAGGGACTTCCACACTGTAAGGAATTATTTTGTAAAATTAGATTCCTGTTCCAGCACCTTTTGATCACAAACAAAAAGCAGAAAAGAGTCTGCAAAATTGCACATTGCCACGGATTACGTCAAAGTAAAGAAAAAAATGGCACTATTTTTTTATGAACAATGAACGTGTAGCTTAAAAAAATGTCATGGTGCTAGCTTTGGGAATGGACTCGAAGAAGAGGTTGAAAAGCACGTTTTTTTTCTTTGAATGAATATTAAAACTTTCCGTTTTAAGGAAAGTGTGACTTTTGAAAAAAGGAAGATAAAGGATATGGGGGAGCTCCTGGCAGTGGCAATGTCAAGGGGGAAGTGTCACTGAGAGAAGACATGGGCTGTGTCGGCATCTAGGCTCACAGCGAGTGCTAGCGGCTGCTCGTCAATAGCTTGCCAGCATATAGCGGCAAGGGGGACCGGAGACCCAGTCCCTGTTCCTCCTGTCCCTGCCAGACACAGGGACCAGTGTGAGGACACATATGGGACACAGTGGACCGCCTGGATTGAGACAGTACTACAGTTCTGGGACAGTACTTCCTGTTTGCCATGGCTTTGCAGGCTGCTCTGACAGGAAGTAACATGGCATGGACAAAGAGCAAGTGGGATAATGATTATATTTTATTTTGTCTTTTTTTCTGTTTTCTTTTCATATCAATGTTTTAATGAAAAAAAGGAAAACCCCGTCAGTTTCTGGTACCGTGACATTCCTGTTTTTCCAAGTTAGGCTTTTATTTTTGTTTCCATGGTTATTGTTATGATGTTATTTTACAGTTCTAAAGAAAGGCACAAAATTTAAATTCAAAGGGAAAAAAACAGCAATAATGTCAACTAACATTTTATTTTATTGTATATCAGTAGTATTCACATGCTTTTGCCTGAAAACAAATACTTGAATATATATATACATCTATATATATATATATTTATATATATATATATGTGTGTATATATATATATATATATATAAATATATATATGTATATACATATGTATAGATATATATAAATATAGATATATAATTAGTTTCCAGGGACGTTGTGTTATTTTCCTTTAGTCTGAGCTGTATCTTGCGTAATGAGCCGCCAAGCTTTTTTGTTTGTTTGTTGAAATACAAATAAGGGCACTGTATAAAGGCATTATTTATTTTGTTATAAAATATATTTGAAAAATTGGTCCAAATAATATACGTAGCACTGATGCTCAAATGACGGATTTATTTTGTATGATCTCTGTTTTCCAATTGGAGTTGTAAGGCTTTTTTGTAGATGCTTTGTACCAAAAATAATGTCTTTTTTTTTCCTTTTTCGTTTGCCATAGTTACTTTAAATTAATATTTTAACAGCAGCATAGCCTGGATTGCTTAGGCATGTTATGTCACAGAAATAGGCACATACTCTGAATACGTTGGTCTGCATGGATTTCCAGAAGCCTGTCAGGGGTTTCTGTGAAAAGGATAGCATCAATGAGTGACTTTATTATTGGAAAAATAACTGTTCAACATTGATTGTACTCAAACCCACTATGTTTTGAAGCCACTTAAGTATTGATGGCAGGGGAATGATCAGTCCTTCATTAAATCATGTCTTTGTAATTGTGCATGGTGTCCTATATGATCTTCTAAGGAGCATCTTGCCTATGTGCCAGTGCCACTGATGTTGTCGCGTGTTAGTTTGGGTCATGAGGCCATAAATGTGCGGTCAGTTGTAGATTTAAGGGTTTAGCTTACACGTGATTTACACGAGTCATTGTGTCGAGGCCTTAATTGGAGGTAATGATGTTGCTATGATGCTAGTAACCATCAAAGGTCACCTAAAGGTCATTGTCTATTAAGGAGAGAGCAAATCATCGCTCCACACCTCACTGTCTGTCTATCTGTCCTGTCTTCTCTGTTTGTAAAAGACAATGCCCCTGATCGTGTGCATCAACAGTATGTGTCTGTATTTGCATGGCAAAGGGGGAGGGGGGTTGCTAGCCTTCAATTCAGCCCTCAACAATCTTCCAGTCACCCATTCATTATGCATTCGATGAAGGGCTATCACGCTGAACCATTTCTGAAGCACTCAGGAAAAAAAAACAATCTATGCTCTCCGAGGGAGAAGTGCAGAAGTTGCTGAGTGTCAGTGATAATCTTGTTGTGGAAGGGCAGCTGAGGTTGATACCCATACCTGGCCACAATGATACAGCTCTCTGTGACAAACCACTGAAGCCCATGTCAGAAACAAGGTCATTCTGTGCCACATTATAGTCTCCTCCTCTATTGTGTCATGCATCACCCACGAAAGGGAGACTTAATGGTTACTCGCCCTACTGTGTTGAAGAGTCAAGCCAATACTTTATATCTTCTTTCTTTCAGAGAGATCTCAATTATCAAGGCTGCGTCCTGTCTCTAATTATATTCTACTTCAGTTGTGCAACAAAGCAGGCAGTGCAATTATTATTATTATTATTATTATTGATAATATTATTATTATATTTTCTATTTCATTCTATATTTTCCTGCTAGGACTGCATTCATTCACTATTGTAATGTTCAAACAGGCTACTCTAGTGTTCTTATGAATGGCGTGAAAGACAACCACTTCTTTTCGCTGAATATGAAAAGATACCTTGCCGAGCAATGGCAACTTTTTCTGTGTCAGTAGCTCACTCAGCCTGTGTGTATTTTATTGATTTAACCTCTGCACGCTAGAACGTCCGAAATGCACAATTCATGTACTTTCATTTTTAATATCAATAAAAAAACATTTTATCAAACATACAATGTCTAAAAGATGTACTGCTTTGTTCAGTGTACTTGCCCTGGCTCGGGCGTGTGTTTACACTTTTCGGTGTGTTGGGCTTGAGAGTCATTTTTGAACTCTTTATATCAATTAAACCGTATGTACCTTGTAAATGATTTACTACATCTTAAGGCCTTGCAGAGAATCTCCAGCTGCTTTTAGCACCTCTCACCCTCCCTCCCACTTTCCCCTCTCTTTTCTCTCCATTTCTGAGTCCATGTCTGTCCGTCTCTGTCTGTCGGTCTGTCTGCTGCTCCGGATAGGGCAAAGTGTGCCAAAGTGGAATTCAGCACTCACAGAGTGCCAAACAGGCTGGCCACAACTCCTCCGTCCTTCGTCTGCTGCATGCCACACTAAACCTGACCTGTGTTCACTGCCTCTGACACACCCATCTGTACATCCATCCCTCCATCCTCCAGCGGCTTGCTAACTACTGGAGCAAGCTCCACTTCAGTGGCTAAGTTTAGTAACCGACATGTCTCAAATTATCACATGCATATTCTGAAAATGGCACGACCTTTCATTGTTGACATGCATAGACATACCCACCCATGGGATGTCTGTTACTGGGCAGATTTACAGTACAGTATCTTTGCTCCCAGAATGGAACAGTTTCGGGAACTTGGGGTAATCTTGGTGCAGCGGAGTTGCTACTGTAGCTCTCTGTTCTGGTTTAGGTTGGCATCAAAGAGTTTGAACTTTACAACCAGGACAGGCAGAAATATCTTACAGTTCTGCCTTACAGTGATGAGATACACATGTGTTGCTTCTGGGAAAGTGGAGAAGCTAGTTGGCTGTCATAGAAAAGGAGCTTGCGTTCTGTGTTTTATGGTTATAAATCGCTCAATAAAATCACCTTTGCCTGTCTCATGAAACCTTATTGCCCTACAAAGAAGTCCGTCCCTCTGCAAAATGAGGGAAAACTTCAGCTGGAAGTGCATGCTGTCACAAAATAGTTAATTTCTGAAGGATTGCCAGAGGCGGCACAAGTTCACACACAATCATGCACATACCGAACTTGCATACAAACCCATGTACTATTCACCTGTTTCAGCAAGTAAATTCTGCACCATTAGTCCATCCCTTTATTGATAAATGCATTATTAGCACAGTGTTTTTTAAAAAATGTTATTCCCAGTAAAACACTTTACTATCACTTGACTTTTAAACCTACTGGCAGGTGTGTGTGTGTGTGTGTGTGTGTTCGCCAGCAGCCGCTCTGGGACTTAGCCTGTTCCCTGCCGGTGTTTATACAAAGTATGACTCTCTAGAGCTTGGTAATGAGATCAGGGACTCTCTGGTCCTCAGGGCTCGTCACGTCACCTCTGTGCCTGACGGGGCAGCGTCTGGCACAACATAAGTCAACCAAAACAAGCCAAACCGGGCCATAGTGCACAAAGACATATACTTGTTTTCCCGATTGTTGAGTTTGAAGGTTAGAACTTGTCGAATTCATTAAAGCTGATCCCACAGTGGTGTGACAGTATTGAAAAAATAAGAGATCATTGTAGTTAGACATTCTCATTTGTTGTCCTGGTTACAGTGTATTAATGACTTAGGTATGCAAAAACCCTGCAAGGACTGAACAATGTGGAAGGCCGAAAAGTTTTTTTTGTGTGTCCGAGGTATGTATGTAATTTGGATAGGAGCATTTTTAACTTGTTGTCAAATTTTAATTTACAATGCCATCTAAATCCAGAACCTGGGCATGGAATCACTATAACATTATCCTAAATAAGTAAACAATAGAAGAAGCACAGAAATGCCACCTCAACCTAAACTGGTGGAGTCAAATAAACCATAAACCCAAACCCACGCATCCATCCCCATAAGAGAGGCCTCCTGAACTGTGGAGCGGAGTGTAGATGTGGGTGGCACAACTCTCCCAGGCCTGACATTGGAAACTGCCAAAGAGCACACTAGAGTTAGTTGTGGTTGGCCGGATGCACGGGATGCATGTAAGGCCAGGCCAACTATTGAGGCACAGGGTTTGGCAAGCCCAGACCATCACAGCCCAGCGTGGCCACACAGGCCAATTAAGACAGGCCTTCTCCTCTCCTTTCTTCTCCTCCCCTCCTCTGTGTCTCTCTCATCTCTCCCTCTCTCTTTATCTCTCACTTTCTCTCTTGTACTCCCTCTCTCTTTCTCCCAATCCTCACAAAGCGTGCTCACACATTCCTCTTTTCCCACTTTGCCTCTCTAATTGCTGTGGACTGAAAAGAGGGATGAGAGAGGGGAATGAGATTGAGAGAAAGAGACAGAGAGAGGGAGAATCTGAGGGAAAGGGGGTCATACCACAGAACCTCTATGGCCAGGACAAACTGTACTGGGCCCCTGGAATAGTCAAAAATCCTGTGTGCGGTGTGTATGGGCTCGACCATCCAGCGCGCTCTCTCTCTCTCTCTCTCTCTCTCTCTCTCTCTCTCATTAATTACAACGAAACTTAACCATTTGGCTAATTTACGCCAAAGAGCTTAATTTCATAATATAAACTATAGTTCAATCCTTGCATTGGCTCTGAGGTTGTTACAGCAAAGCCAGAGTATAAAGAGGGGATTGTGTTTATTCAGTGCCCCAAAAAACTATCTAATTGTTGATTCCTAATCAACCAGGAGCTGTGAGGAGGCATTCCTATTATGTAACCGAAGGTTCTGACACATTAACAATGATGGGGAAGTTTTAGTGGATTTTGCACAAAGTAAAACTGTGTGACGTTTATTTATGCTGTTGTTACATGGCTATTTGTCTCACAGTTTATAACTGACTTCAAGAGCAT